>CM040759.1:6769714-6789714 GCA_022829145.1 Albula goreensis | reverse complement strand
TTTATTTCTTTGAGTTATAGCTGTGAATATGACTTGCTGCTAAGTTATTCAAACTACATCTCTGCTTTATTTGATATGGTGTACACATTCTGCACTGCAGAGGAAAAAATAAATCATGTTAAGTTTTCCGAGAGGCACAATTAAAGCTCATCATAGCGACAGGCCCAGGTCCCCAGGCACAGGGAACCAATCAGACGGCAGCAGTGTGAGGGGTCCAGGGCTGACATCACTTCCTCCTGCAGAGATGCAGCCCCGCACAGCTTCCAGCAGACAGATGGACTGGTGGCCATCTGGCTGGAGCAGGGGTCAGGCATGCTGCCCAGCACCTCTCAGGCCCCTTAGCAAGAGGGCATGATGGACAGGTGCTGCACGGTCACCCTCAATTCCTCTCCTGTCCTCAAACCACCTCTCCACTGCTCTCCTCACCTTACCTCCCAAATTCCCCAGCTCCCCCACTCTCTCCTCTACTCTCCTCCCGCCCTCCCCCCTCATCACAGCACTTCTTCTCCCCTTTCCCCTCTCCTCCTTTCCTCTCCAGATTTCTCTCCTTTCTTCTCCATTCCTCCCCCCCCAACAGCATCTCTCCTCTTTTCTCCACTCCTCCCCTTTCTTTTCTACTCCGCTTCTCCTCTCCTCAAATCAAGCAGCCGTACCACTCTGATTCTGTCTCCTCCCCATTGGCTGAAGCTAAGGAGGTGTGGGTTTGGTTAGTAACCGGACACAAAACAACACAGCAGGGTTCTGCCAGAGCTGACCTGGACCGGCCAGCAGGGGGCAGTCTTAAACAAACACCAGATAGAACACTGAGCTCCATTGTGTAGTCACAGGGAGACTATGTAGAGGAACTGCAGGCTTATATATGACACATTAAAGCTAGGTCCTGCTGATATTCTCAATAATTAAAGTAGCTAATACTCCCGGGTGGTGATTTAGATTCAAATGAGGCACATAAATAGAAGCTTTATTGATGGGAGAAGCAGCGTTTATGTCACACGTGAGAATTCACCCTTTCCCTGAGGACACAAGGCACAAACAAACACCTTTCCGAAGGTGTGATCATCTCTTAGTTTCTATGTTTTTTTTTTTTTAAAACAATTTAACAGGTTTATTTTTTCTTTTCTTTCTCATGGTCATGCTTCCTCAGGAGTTAGCAAGACAAAGCAAACATGACAGGCGGAATTTAGAGGAGATAGAAAAATGTGGGCGGATTTTCATTTGGCTTTTTAAGAGAAGGCCTTCTCGCTGCTCTCTCAGGGTTTAACATTCAGCTCTCTACTTGCTAATATTCTGCCATCTCTACTTTCACAAATTGACTCTTTAAATATTAACAATAATATCTTGTAATTGGAGTGTGCCTTTTCTGAAAGGACCCGTGTAGTTTTAATGACCATGGTCCATGTGGGAGGCATATAGCTGCCATTGTGATGCTGCATGAACCTCAGGGTCCATAAGGAGATGAGCAGGAGTGTAGATATGGAATACAAAGCCGCACACGCTCCACACACACCCAGTGGGACACTCAGAGAGGGTGACTGTGTGATTGCATTGTGACCACACATTAAACTCCTTTAAATTACATTACACTGAGGAATTAACCAGACACCCTTATCCAGAGTGACAGACTGCTTATATAATACAGTCCATTTACACACTATCTATTTTTTATGCTGGATATTTACTTAAGGTGATCTATTCAGGTGAAGAACTTTGCTCAAGGTATATTTAAAGCTCCCTCGCCATTACTTTACCGCTCAGGAGTGAGTAAAACAGGTAACTGCCATGCTGAGGTCTTGTATTTAACATATAGTTTCATTATACCTGTGTGTACCCTGTATATTTTTCTACCATGACAAGTGCGGGTGAGGTGAGGCTCAGTTTCTGTTAGAGGTCTTTTTTTTTTTTTATCCTACAGTGGAATATTTTCTATCTGAGACGTCTCTGAAGCAGCAGTAAAAAGGGTTGGGTTACAAACATGTAATATTATTTTTATTGTTTTTGAGGGTTTTCTCAAAGGAGCTAAATCCCATAAGAGAGGAGCATCTGCCTGTGTTGTCCTTGGCTACAGTCGTGAATTGTTGGGAAACAGGGTTCAATCTTCTATAAAAGTCACCAGCTTTGTACTATAAACTTTTAAGAGTTGCAAAGGAATGTGGGTACCTTGGAGGAGTCACAGATACAAAGGCAAAAGAAGAAAACTACTGAATCATTTGATTGTCTTCAGATTGAATATCTGAAAAACTTTTGATTTATGCTATTTATGCTAAGTATTGAATTTTTTTAAAAAATGATTAGGTGTAAAGGTTTATGAATTACCTTCAGCTGTATTGTTGTCAGAGGGCACATTTTAAGAAAACAGCACATTTTTGTATTGGTTTATGTGCATAAGGAATGTTGATGTAATTATCCATTCTGTCCACACGATGGCAGTCTTTAATAAAAACACTGAGGTTGTTAAAGATAACCTGTGATTGAATGTTTTATTTGCCTCAACATCTTACCTGAGCCTTTACCTAACACTTAATTTTTAATCAATATTGCTAATGATGATAATTTTTTGACAGAAAGATCAAATAATGAAACACACACTACCATCAATTTCTTTACTGGGATCTGAGGAACAGCGTCAGATTGCTATTCATTCTCCAACAGTCCCATAATATTATAATTGTATGGCAAGCGCTAACGACGCCGGGCAGTGCAGACCTAACCCTGAGAGTCCTGTGCTGAATCCACTGTGGCCCTGAAAATGTCACAGACTTGTGGATCAGGAGGTGATGCACGTAGTCACACTGTCACCAGGCCTGTTGCAGAGCTGTTTTTGTGAAGGGTGCAGTCTGCCCCACCGAAACACAGATATGCAGTGTTCCCGTAGCAACGGCCAGCACAGCCAACTGCAGATGGAAGGTTTGAGAAGAGTGGTGGAGAGTGTTTTTTCCCCCCTCTCTCCACCTTTAATTCTCTCTAAATTCAGTTCAGTTCCAGTTTTATTGGCAGGGAAAGGATACACTAACATAAACATATACTAATATCATATATTGTATCAAATAATCAGCAACAATCATAAAAAGAAAGCATATTCTGTACCTAAGACACATATACTTCAAATTAGGCCACAGAGTTTTAATGGTTTTAGGTACTTGCTGTCCCTGAGTTTGTAGTAAGAGGCAACATTCTTTACGACCCCACACATCCCTGCCTTACTTCCAGCCCCTCTCTCTCTCTCTCTCTCTCTCTCTCTGTCTCTCTCTCTCTCTCTCTCTCTCTCTCTCTCTCTCTCTCTCTCTCTCTCTCTCTCTCACACACACTTTCACAGCACCCCCTGGTGAAAATGTAAGCTGACCCTATAGCTGAGCTGCCCTTTGCAAACACTGACACTGATATATGCAGCAAAGCTCAACCTTCCCCAAACAACATTCCGTCGCTGTCACATAGTGATCTATATGCTAACGCTGGTCCCTCTGTCCTCAAATTCACCATTAATTACCGTCTACATGGCTGCCCTATGGCTCCACAGACACTAAAATATCCAATGATACTCCACCCAGCCATGTCCCCCCATCCGCCCCCCTACCCAAACTCCTCATCTACATTAAGTCACTGCACTGAGTTATGCATACAGACCCCATCCAACCCCAGAATAACTTCAGCTACAGACAGCAGCACTGACCAAAGCTGTCACTGACACATGTATACAGTGATATTAATCCCATCCCCGAACACTCACCATTAACTACTGACAGCAATGTCATCACTACATGTTTTCATTGTCAATGAAGTGGCAATATAGGACAGGCTTGCTCACACAGGTAAAAAGAGAATCTGAAGGAAAAGAATCAGTCAGGAGTTTCAACACGGGCACAGATTCAAAATTCACTGCCCTCCCTTGTCACTGGTCAGCTGAACAGGCACTGGCCAACCCTCCTCCCTCATGGCCTCCTGTTCTGGACACTGACCACATTTGGTCTCAGTCTGGACAGCCATGTCCCTTCCTTCCTGGGTGAAGGACTCAAGCAACAAAAACCCTCTCTCTCCATCTTCTGACCAGATTTACTTTTGAAGCATTGAGCAGATGGTCTGGTCAAGAGTGACATATATATTTCACATTATTGTGAACACCATCCATTTATGCAGCTGTCTATTTACTGAATCAATTTAAGGTTAAGGTACCTCCCACAAGGGTACAACAGCGGTGCACTAGGAGGGGATTTAACCTACAACCTATTAGTTATAAGGCAAGCTTACAAACCATTACATTACATTACATTACATTGCCTCCCTCTTCTCAAATCAGAGTTCCAGTGTTGCCATGATTGTCTCCCAGGAGAATAGCGCCTAACTTTAAAAAAATCCCCCGGATCCTTTTTGATTTAGCGCAGAGGAGCCTCCTTCCTGCTCTGGCCAGACCTCCAAGCCCTGGACCTGACACCTGCAGTCAATCTCCCCTCTGAGCCTCAAGGCCAGGAAGGGCGTGAGAGGCAGAGGCGGGAGAGAGAGAGGGAGAGAAAGAGAGAGGGAGAGAGAGAGAGGGAGAGAGGGAAAGAGAGAGAGGGAGGGAGAGAGGGAAAGAGAGAGGGAATGAGCAAGAGTTGGAGAGAGGGAACAGCAGCTGGAGGAAGGGGTACATTTAATAAGTATTTTAAAATGAAGTACATGGTAACAAAAGGGGAAAAAAATAACCTATCAAGATGATGCACAATATAATAAAGTAATTATAAATGAAATAAAATACATGGCTCACAAGCTAATGTTAGTACCAACCCATTTGCCTGTTAAGATTGTATATTTTGTTTGTTTTCATGCTTGAAATTGTGCTTGCTTTTTTTTAATATGCATGTTGTAATTTTTGTTTATTTGTATTTTTGTTTGCTTGAATTTCAGTGTGTTTGTGTTTGTTTACATTTGTTTGTGCTGGAGTTTGTTGCTATATCTTTGTTTATTGTGACAGAGTCAGTGTGCTGATAAGAATTGCAGTTGCAGTCACACAAAATAGATACCCACGCCACAAACATTGTTACAATGTCATAGAACACTGTCACTCAGGATTATCTTAGGGTTAAATATCTATCGCACTGACAGACATTCTATATTAAAAAATATGACTGTCACCACGTCCCGGCAGCTGCCTCACCATCCTCAGCGGATAAAAACCGCCAAAAACTAATCAAATCTATAATTAGTTACTCTAATGCCCCTCCCGACTGATGCCAAACTTCCACTCAGAGGGTTCGGTTTTATTTGAGAGATGACAGCGCGTTCGAACGCTGCACATAGACAATGAGTCACCAGGCTGCTGCTGTTGTGAGGTCCCCGACCGACGTGAGCATTTTACATTTAGACATTTAGCAGACGGCCTTATCCAGAGCGACTTACAGAGCTTAAATCTCTTTTCCACAAATGGATATTTACTGGGGCAATTCCAGTCAAGCACATTGCTCAAGAGGACAAATATAATATTTAATATACATCTTATAATATTTATCAGCTTATAACCATGAACCAGCATCCAACAGGTAAACAATTCCCAGGTAATATTAATATTTAATTTGTGAAGTTAACATCAAAGTTTACAAAAGCATGTGATCCAAAAAGGATATTGTTTTATAATCTCCAAGCACCAATACTGTGTAATAAATCTTCATAAATTAATATATGTATATTTATTTAAAGCTTCATCACAGGCATTTTTCACACATTACACCAGCCCCAAGTTAGGAATGTCTCAGCTACCTGCTGACTGGTGAATGTGAGGACGTGAGAAACGTTCCCTTTGGGACACAGTCCCGTTAGAGTAGTTTTATTACAGTGGGCCTAAAACAACATCCCAGAACACCTCTATAAAAACTGTGAGCCGTCAGGAATGCAGTCATACATTTTTGGAATTTAAAATGATACGCCCACATATAAAATACATGCAAGAAGGCAAGATTCCAGTTCAGCTGATTTCACTGCCCCTGAGGTGTGCATGAGATGTGTTTATGAGCAGCACTGTCTGAGGGCAGAGCCTGCAGGCATGATGGACTGCACGCAAGCCAGGACCATCTGCTTTCGTTTTCTGTCTTCTCCCACGTGAAGCAGGCCTACAGCCACCTTGGGCCCATATTCTTTTCCCTAGTTGCATGTCCAGCATCCCGATTCTCGTAAACATTTCAAATACAGTTATGCAAGCACTTAATCGCGGGGGTCTTAAGCGTCTGTCGAAGTGGCCCAGTTATGGGGATTTCAGAAGGTAATGAATCCACCTTTAAAAAGGTTATCCATCCCTGACAGTGTGTCCCTGCTTCAGATATAGTGCCTTTTGTATCATAAATGGCTTAGTCAGAGTAGGAGCAGTGGTGGGGAATGGAAGGATGGCAGGGGCCAAGTTCCTGGGTCACAGCCAGGAATGGTTTTCCTGTAGGGGTCCTTACACAGCTCAAAGACACAGCGCCACCATTCTGTCTGGAGGTGGAATTACCACACACTAAAAAGGTTCACTGTGAGTGAGGTGTGTGTGTCTAAGAGAGGGAGAGTGAGAGAGAGAGAGGCTGCATGTGTGTGTGTGTATGTATGTATGTGCATGTGTGAAAGGGAGAGAGAGGGTGTGTGTGAGGCTGTACGTGTGGTTGTGTGTGTGTATTGGGTATTATGTATGTGCATTTGCGTGCTTAAAGATCATGTTTAACAATGGATTTCTGATTCTAACAAACATTGATCTCCCCAGGCCACTTAAAGCAGCTTTTAAAACATCACTTGAGAGATTTGGCCGCGTTGCAGAATTCCCCTGTTTCCCTTTGATCTTGTAGTACAGCTCAATACAGTAAGTGTCTCCTATCCGCTTGTGTGCAAGCAAGGCATTCAGCACCATGGCAATAGGAAGGACTAATGGTGCAGCAAACTGCTGGCCGAGGGGCATTATTATGGGCTGCTTATCTGGCTGTTTTCACAACATCAAGATCAGCTCCTTCCCTAAAACACTGCCCCACAATGTACACATATATAAATGTGCATATGTCTTACTTGCTGCACATGTGCATGCATTTTGTGTGTGTGTGTGTGTATGTGCATATGCATGTAAGTCTGTATATGTGTGTATGTGCAAGCCTGCATGAATGTGTGTGTGTGTGTGTGTGTGTGTGCATATGCATGTAAGTCTGTATATGTGTGTACGTGTGCAAACCTGCATGAATGTGTGTGTGTGTGTGTGTGTGTGTGTGTGTGTGTCTGTATATGTGTGTATGTGTGTGCATGAATGTGTGTGTGTGTGTGTGTGTGTGTGCATATGTGTGTCTGTGTGTGTGTGCATGTGTGTGTGTGTGTGTGTGTGTGTTAGTCTGTGTATGCCTGACTTCCAACTACATGCATGTGCATGTGAATGTGCATGCAACTATGTGCAAGCATGTGTGTGACTGGCAATGTTAATGTTGGCAAACTTAATCTGCAGTTCACAACCACTCCCCCTCCCAGCACCAGCACGCTTATAAATACAGCAGTGTGAAGACTCTCTCCAAAATCCACGTGGTTAAATAAGGACTTGGAGGGGTGGAAGAAGACGGGGGTTTCCATTACACCGATAATCAGCAGAGCCAGGTTTGCCTGGGGCCTGTGAAGGGTTTACAGTACACGGCAGCCCAGCAGCATCACCATGCAAAAAACGATGGGTCAGAGACCTTAAGGCACCCTGGCTAGAGCAGAGTGGCAGGCCAGTGCTCCAGTGGCCATGGTGATAAGGTCCACAATTAGGCCGGACAGATAATCTATGCTTTTAATTAGCGGCTGGTCATCTCCTGCAGTCACTGACTCAGCAGATGTCTAAGATGGAAGGAGAGATGTCGTCTCTCATATCTTGAAAAAAACACTCCTTCCTCGTGTGGAATCATCCTCTTTTGTCTGGATTGGTAGGGATCGCCGTGCGCAAGTAATTCATTCATTAATTTATCGATTAATAAATTAATAGAATCGGCTAATAAAGAAAATCGATTACTTTTTGATTCTCACTGGCAAGTGTTAAAGGTCCATTTGACTCACCATGTCATTTTTCAGTCCATATATCACATTCTGTAGTTTGAAAACAATGTTACACAATGATCCAATTCCAAAAAACTGAGATCTCAATGAAGCATGAGTATTTTGGCCATATTTTCAATGCACCATGATGTTTGATCCTTGCATATTTTACAAACTTGACATAGCTGTGCTGTTTGTAAACTTGCTGAGCAAAATGAGGGGGGCCTTACTTTTCCAAATGGTTCTATGAACTCCATTACCACCATCAGCAAACTTTTGTGTGACTGTTTCCTCAAGTAAAATCAGACAGTAAGTTTGACTGGAGCGAGCCTTTAAGACAGGCTAAGACTTAGAGTGAGGAAGGAACGTGGCGCTTAGCGCAGGGCGGAGCAGAGAAAAGGAAATGGCACCTGACAGTTAGGTGATTACGCAAAGCAAGGCAAGTACGGTAATCTCCTTAAAGACCTGACAGGAGTTAGAGATCCACGAGCGAGAAAGTGCTGACAGGTTCTGCACTCTTACAAGGAAAGTACAGTTGATGCGTCGTAGCCGTGGAGGTATTGAAGGGCCGTTCAAAGAAGGGCACACTGGAGGAGGGGCGCTGACATCATGCCCAGAAGTGGCGAAAATGCCCACGTTAGCCCCTACCTTTGCGACAGGAGCCCGCTTTTCACAGGCTATTTTTATCCCATGAACGCACTCCCCACCCGTGAGCCAGCCGTCCAAGAATCACCGGCCTTAAAATAAGGCCGACGTTAACACCCAAAGCTTTTCAGATTGGCTTTGAACTTGAACTCAAATCCCCCCGGGGGTGCTGTATTTCTCTCCGCCTCCCCCCACTCTCTCTCACATGCCCCCCCATGCTCCATGCCCGTCTGCCCCAGCAGCCAGCCGTCCCAGCCGGGGCCTCAGCCCTGACAATAGGGTTCTGAAGAGATGGACGCACACCCCCACTGGGATCAGCCAGGCTTAGTTACAGTGATGTGGGGAGCACATGAGGGGATCACGAGAGACAGAGACACTGACAGACTGAAAGGGAGAGAGAGAGAGAGAGAGGGAGAAGGCCAGACTGAAAGAGAGATAGAGAGAGAGAGTGAGAAAGAGTGACTGAAAGAGAGAGAGAGAGAGGGGCCTTAACGCTCTAATACACCTCTAATGCATTGCCCCATATGGAGATTAGGTCATGCTGAGGGGAAAGAGCACATACTCCGCTATTAAATCACCACTTACTCAATTACATAACCGCTCCACTAGGGGACGGGCTGGGCCATGCCATGAGGGTTATGCATGGCAGAGGGGTTTCAGTCTGAGCCCTGGGAATTTGGGGGGTGGCGGAGGGGGGGGCAAGGGTAGTTCAACTGGGGACGAAACACGCAGTGAAATGAGTGTTAATATAACTCAAACAGAGCTTCTATCAGAGTTGATTTAACACAGAATGTTGAACTGTACCGGGAGTGGATAGGGCTACCTGGATACCTGTAGAGTAGTCGACCAATAACCAGATGACCTGATTTGTCAATCTATGATACTATACAGCCATAATTTTTTATAATATTCATTTGAACTGATAAAAACTATGTTAGAGTTAAATTAAAACTGACAATGTTCATTTACTTGCAATGGTTTCACACTTACTGTAAACATGGAACATTTATAGTAGTTTTGATGAGTGTGGCTTGGGTGAACGAGCTCACTGAAGGTACTTGTAGTGGTGTTGGGTAACTAACATTTTTTAATAAAAGGGTAATTAAGTCTAGTTTTAGTGCACAGGTCACAGCACATGCACCTTCCATAATTATATCTGTTTTTGCTCCTGCCCTCTGCGATAGCTGATGGATATGGCATTCATTGCCACACAAGATTTGCCATCTCTAAATTAACTACAGTGTTCATCCCAAGTTGCTACAGTATAAAAAGTTTTACATGAATGAGGTTTCGCATTAATGAGGTTTTAATGAGTTTCGATATTTACCCAGGGAGCTGTGGCTGATAATGAATTTCATTTCATTAAATGAAACCAACTTAAATGAAATGCTATTCAATTAAAGCCAGTTGTGTAGTGATAACTTTGGGAGGCGGCTAAACTGCCTGAAGAGGTGGTATACTATTACTCCAGGACCAACATGCGTTCATGGTAATAATGCTATTGGTGAGTATATACCTTATATTCCCACCCTTTGAGTGGGTACACTTCATATTCTTACATATACCCTCAACTACACTGCTGATTTAATCCATTTAACTGAATAATAATTTATCTTATTAGTTATAATAACTATTAGATTTGTGTAAGTATACATGAATGAGATGTCGAATTCAAAATATGTCTGTTGCCCTGCTAGTAATTTGTTTGTTTATTAAAAGTCAAAAAGCTTTAAGAGACCAGCAGATTAATGTAGGCATTTATACTGTATTAACCATATATGTTATAACCATATGGTATATACCATATACTTCATCGGAAATAATATAGAAAAATATGGAATTGCAAAAAGAAGAGATGGCACAATGTTATATATCTACATTGCCTTGAACAAAAGTGTCTGTGAAGCTAAAGAAAAAAGTTTTCATTTATTTATTCAGATTCAGTTAAAGGCATTATATGGCAGAATACATTTGGAATCTGTGACAGGAGAAAATAGGAGCAGCACCAATAGGTACGTGTAGGTCATATTGCAGTACATCTCTTATCAGGCTTACTTCAGATAGGCACCCTATCTGCACAGAGACAGGCCATTTCTCACCAACTGTCTCCCATTTGCATAGTCACATTTCTGCCAGGGTACGATGTCAGGTCCGTAAGGCTCTGGTCCAAGGTCCACACACACATACCCACACACACACACACACCACTGACCGGTCCAAATCACAGTCTCAGACCAGGACTATAAAATATCACCTGTGTGCTAAAGCATGCCAGCACCTGGCATCTGGGGCTCTGTCACAGAGATAAAAAAGGCCGAAAGGGCAAAGGTTAAAGGTCATAGGTTAGGAGTAGCAAATTGCCACTGTTTTTGTTGCAACTCACCTCCTCTCACCTCCTCTGGTTTCTTGGGTCTGAACTTGTTGCTGATTTTAAAACTACAAACCCAGCCATGCTGCAGCTCTGTAGGTATTTGTAGATGGACAGGAAGTTTTGTGAGGTTAATTGGTGCAGCAGTGGCTCTTGGTTTGTTTGTTTGTTTGTTTGTGTGTGAAAGGGCAGTTTGTGTCTAGCAGAGGCCCCCTGTGTCCCTCCTGTAGCCTGCACCTGTTGGGCCAGAGCCGTACTGTCAGCTGCTGCCTCCATCTCACCTTCTCCATGAGCTGTCTGTCAGACAGCCTGGCTTTACACTGCACTGCCTGGTGTCGCCTGTGTGTGTGTGACAGAGAGAGAGAGAGAGAGCATGTGAGTGTATGTGTGTGTGTGTGTGTGTGTGTGTGTGTGTGTGTGTGTGTGTGTGTGAGAGAGAGAGAGAGAGAGAGACCGTGAGTGAGAGGGTGTGTGTGTGTGTGTGAGAGAGAGAGAGAGAAATGTTTTAAAGAGGAAGAGAGAGAGTGTGCATGAAAATATGCATCAATATATTTTCATGTGAGTGCAACTGTGTGTATTTATTTGTGTGAATGTGTGTGAGACCCCAAATCTACGAGAAAAAAAAAAAAAACATCCATCGGCCTCTCCAACTTATGGAAATGTAGGCTATGGCTGTACTCCTCAGAACGACTCTGCTTTCTCATGTCCACGATTATTGCACAAAAATAGACAGCAAGAAAAATAACAAAAGGGCAGGTCTGGCGGACATGTGGTTATGATGGCTAATCCATGGTCTTGCTGAAAGTGGTTTGTAGTGACACGGCCTCACCTGGAGACCCGGTCTTTCACATACAAAGAGCGCAGGTGAAACAGCGAGTACTAAAACGGCGTCACAGCAAATCAAAACAAGGTAAAGCGCGCACCTACTGAAGCAGCCGAGCGGGACTGAACCTCTGCCAACGCGCGCCTCCATGTGAATTGATCGAGTTGAACAGCTGAAGACAGGCGTGCGTTGAGGGCGAGGGAGAGGAAGGGGGTGGCAGGGAGAGAGAGAGAGAGTGCGAGAGCGAGAGAGCATCATAGAAATTTGTATCGCTCAGCCCCAGTCCACAGAGTGATTGTGAAAACTACGCCGACGTGACACTTACAGGATTGTTTTTCAATTGTTTAAAGAAATACGACAAAACTGACTGACCCACAAGAGACAGAGATCCGCTGAGCCGAGAAACGTCATGCTCCGTTTTTACAGCGACTAGCTTGAAGGTATTGTATATCCACGTGCCCGACTAGCGGTTACGTATTTCACTCAAAAATGGAATAGACAAACGCTATTGACAGTCGCCTCCGGTTATGTATTTTTTCAGGACAGTGAAAGAGACAAGAGGCAGTGAGACTATGAGTGGGGGTATAACGATTGTCCCCTAAAAAAGACACTTTGTTTTTTTTTTTTTTTTTTTTTGCTCCTGCATTTGTCAGTTGTCAATATTGTGCGTTTAATTCCGACAACCATACTGGCATAAAGCGACGGGTGATGCGGTCTGTCAGAAGATCGATAACAGAAAAGACTGAGGAACTACTGGTCTCACGTGTCAGTCAGTTCAGTCATACAGCCACGGCTTACAGTTTGTAATGGAATAGTTAAGTAATAACCTTTGAACGGCGGCATGTCGATGTTGACCCCTTTTACGAATTTATTCAAGCAATGGTGTATTTTCTAATGACAGTATCCCTTTTTTGATCAACGACCCACAAAACAAACGATTAGGAAGACGCTTCAACAAGCTATTGCTGCTCCATTCAGCTGTCCTTAAAAATTATCATATACACGTCAAAACCCTGTAAGCAAGAAGACTGAGAAGTTTGCCTTTGGAGCACCGCCCTAACTCTGCACAAGACGCAAATTAACATTTGCACTGCGGTCAGAAAAATATTTTAATGTAATCTTTGGAAGTGTGGCAAAATGTGACTTTTTTCCAGAACAAGTAAAACACGCCAATTAATATTAAACACTTAAGGACTTGTTTACATCCTACAAGGTAAGGTCCCTTACAAGAGAAAAAGTTTAATTTCTGTTATGTTTCTTATGTGTCAATGCTGGAGAGCCATTTGCATCAGACCTGACACTGATTAAACTGGACAGGTTATTCTTGTGACCGACACCACTTAAGTTTTGCTGAGTTATATTTTTCACTTCGCTGAAGTCGTTGATGACAAGTTCTCATTAATCATCGCTACGTCCTTGCGCAGAAATGTAGACCGCTGTTATTCTTGGGGCGTGGGGTTATCGTTGTTTAGTTTGAGTGTGATTGAGAGTGTGAAAATAGACATTTAACTCCTGACGTGTAGCCTTGACCCCGCGAGCCATTAAAGCCATTGATACTATTCTACATTTGACATCCCTGTCAGTCATCATCATATTAACTGAAATTGGGAGATGACAATGGTAACGCAGAATTGTTCAATGCATGAAAATTGTTTCGTGCTTTGAAATTGAAAGGCATGTGAAGCCATAACTGACGCGAAAGTCAGTAACTTATGGGGGCCCAGTTTTATTTAATCAACAGTTGACATTTTTCATTGAATAAATATGTGTAATTTACGTACATGTGTTTCGGTGTTCCGATACAGAAGCATGTCAATCATTTGCTGTTTTTTTCAATCGTGTGTGTGAGTTTATGCGCGCACATGCGTGTCTGCACGTGCGTGCTCATCCGTGCGCGCTACGAGGAACAGCTTGACTCACGGTACATTAATGACAACCATTTCGACTCTGTGCTTCAGGAGCTTCCGAAAACACATATCCTGTGTGTAAAGCTCTGCTTCGATTTGCAACAGTGATGCTTAAATAGCAATGATTATGTATTTGTTCCTTTAAGTAATGAGGTCATTGTTTGTTTATCGTTACGATGCAATCCAAGGGTGAATAATGGCATCCAGAGATTTTTTTCCCCTCCTTCCCCTTTCCAGAACTTCCTCTGCTCTGCCCAGAGCAAAGTCAGTGCAGTGAGGAGACAGATTAAGCATTCCTTCTGTTAATTGCTAAGCCAATTAGCATATGGCCCCTCTGCCAGGCCTGTCAAACGTTAATGAGCCCTAATTACAGTGGCAGATATAAAGATGACTTCAGCGGCTGAGACAGCACCATGTGCTGGATATAGAGCAGGGACTACAACTAATACCCATTTAATGAGTGAATGCACTCCCCACTGTGGTCTACCCTTTATGTGTGTGTGTGTGTGTGTGTGTGTGTGTGTGTGTGTGTGTGTGTGTGTGTGTGTGTGTGTGTGTGTGTGTGTGTGTGTGTGTGTGTGTGTGTGTGTGTGTGTGTGCGCGTGTGTGTGTGTGTGTGTGTGTGTGTGCACGTGTGTGTGTGTGGGTGTGTGTGTGTGTGCACGTGTGTGAGTGTGTGTGTGTGTGTGTGTGTGTGTGTGTGTGTGTGTGTGTGTGTGTGTGTGTGTGTGTGTGTGTGGGGTGTGTGTGTGTGTGCACGTGTGTGAGTGTGTGTGTGTGTGTGTGTGTGTGTGTGTGTGTGTGTGTGTGCGCGTGTGTGTGTGTGTGTGCGCGTGTGTGTGTGTGTGTGTGCACGTGTGTGGGTGTGTGTGTGTGTGTGTGTGTGTGTGTGTGTGTGCACGTGTGTGTGTGTGTGTGTGCGCGTGTGTGTGTGTGTGTGCGTGTGTGTGTGTGTGTGTGTGCACGTGTGTGGGTGTGGGTGTGTGTGTGCATGTGTGTGAGTGTGTGTGTGTGTGCACGTGTGTGTGTGTGTGTGGTTATGGTCTATGTGTGTGAGTGTCTGCTGGGCACAGGAACATAAGAAAATGAGAACATGTATGTAATGAAGAGAATAAGCCATTCAGCGCAACTAGTCTGATCATAGATTGTGTTTCTCATACTTACCAGATAAACCCCTCTCAGTCCCTGTCACAAACACACCAGTGGGTCCCGACCTCTTCACCTTTAATTATAGGCTGTTTGAACAAGCCGTCTAAACACTGTCCCTGTATAAATAACAGGGATAACAATCCAGTAGTACTGAGGCAACATGGGAGCAAAAATATCCCATTCATTCTACAAAAACTACGCCTTAGGGGAAGGAAATATATGCCCAGGACCAACCCCCTTTTCCGATCTGTTAAGCACGCTAATGTGCCATTACAGTAATATAAGGCACCTGTCTCATTTAAAGTGACAGTACATGTTTAAAAAGCACTGCTGTCAGGAGAGTAGTGATGGGCAGCTTGCCCTTTCAGCAGCCGCCCACTTCCACATCTGGACATGAGAAGGGTCACTCTGCCCTGGGCAGGCTGGTGACGTGGGCAGTCAGTCAAAACCCCACAGATACGAGGCTGGGGTGGGGTTGGAAGGAGAAGAGTGGAGAGATGTTGTGTGTAAATGGCAGGAAGTTGGGGGGGGGGTCGGTTTCCTGAGGAAAACTTGTGATGGCACAAGAGAAGCTGCATGGACCCCAAAACTGGTGTGGAATCCAGAGAGCAGAGCCGCCTGATTGGTGCAAACAAGTCATGTGATTTACGGAACACCCAGTAGCTGATCCACTACCTTTTTAACACTGATGACTTTCCCGCTTTCAAGCAACATCAGCAGTTGAGTCAACATTACCAGTGCTAAGACGTACCTTTGTGTAATTTTGTAATTTTTTAAATGTCAGTGAAAAGCATGGCTTGTTCAGGTTTCAAGCTAAGGTTTTTGTACCAGTGGTGATAATTGATATTGAAAAGGTGTTACTGCAAATGTGTCTTACTCACCATCCAGTCTGTAATTCTGAGGGGCAAATCTTTGATGTTTTACTATATGGGTGTTTTTAGGGGCATGTAGCATGTAGCAGGGTAGAGCCTTCAGTTACAGAGCAGGAGAGCGTTGCCCTGTGAATGAGGGTGTGTGGTGCTGTGGAGCAGGGCGCAGTGTGTGAGCTGTGTACAGTTTTAGTTGTTGTGAGCAGACTGGTACTCAGGATGATGTCTCAGCAGAAGCCAAGCTGCAGGGCGAGAGAGCGAGAGAGGTGGGAGAGAGATCCATCACTATGAGATGAGAGAGAGTACAAGCGTGTGAGAGAGAGAAATAGAGAGAGCCGACACATACTGAGATACTGTATACTTACGCATACCAAAATGAAATTGTTTTTGTTCTAGTTGCTTAATTTGATTTTGCAACATAATTAGTCATGCCAATAAAATCCCGTTTTAATTTGGAGAGGGAGAGATGGATTAGAAGGGTGAGAGAAAAAAAACTGAAAGGGGGCATGTGAAAGAGTGTGAGCGGGTGAGAGAATGAGTGTGCGGAGGAGTGAGTCAAAGCTTCGGGAACAGAGCTTGGAACATGCCAGCAATATGAAGAGGAGAAGAGGCATTCTCAATTTGGAGGTGGAGGTTGGGGGGGGGGGGTTGGGGGTGCAGCTAATCCCATCACAAAAAGAAGAATTTAAACTTGAGGATGTGAAAATGGCAGATAGATAGAGAGAGAGGGGGGATTATGCCTTTTACACTGCAGTTTAACATATATGTACCCAGCATTTAGACTCAGCAGTTGCTGGTATTGCTTCAGTGAGAATGGGGAGCGTGCTGCACTGGCCAAGATGCTGCCATTTTACTGGCATTACTACTGGTGAGGCCGCTGTAAAAATCCAGGCGTCACCCAAATATTCAGCCACGATCACAGGCAATGATAGCCATCATTATATCTGTACTCAATGAGGGAAAACACAAGAACAAGAATCACAAAACCAGGGACCGTACTGATGGAGAATAAAGAGTGCTGACCCTTAGTCAGGTTTCCCCTGTCTGTTTCATAACCTTATCCATCATGAGTTTGAAGGTTGTTTAAAGTTTAACTGATCGGTATGCTTATTCTTGGACAGCATGAATACAGGAGTTAGTGGACATCCATGAGAAACCCACATTTTCAACACAATGTTCATGTGTTTGAATATGGAAATGAGAGAACTACTTGAAAGCCACAAACTACGATCATCTAAGAAGAGTGCATTTCACACAATTCATGGCAGCTTCCATGTTTTTCTATTTTAGTTCAGCTGAAGAATTTTCTGAATTAATGTATTCTCAGTACAGCATTTGTATTATTCACAAAAACAATTGATAAAATCACACAGAGCATTTTACATCTTTTAATAATCTCAATAAATTTGTTGCTGGCAAGTTTTTTTTCTCTCTGTATAAAGAGGTTTGCTTATGACTCATGCAGTTTTAATCAGGTAAAAAAAAATAATGAATCAAAGATGGTTATATCTTCACTGAATCATGCTTCCTGAATAAATTACAATGTCAACAGCAGCAGGATAATATTAGGAGCAGTGTCATTGTCACTGCATGCTTTCTCCTGGATATACTGCCTGTTCAAAAAAAATCAATATACCAGTAGGGACTCTTGTGGGGGGGGTCAGTGATTGTGTTGCAAAGTAAATGGAGGTGCAGAGATTTTTGGAAACTCTGTATATTAACAAGGTGGGTACTCTAATGTAGTACACAGGCTAGAGGCACATGTAATTGGAGAACCCTGTGGTTGGGTGCTTGTGTCCCAGTCACTTGACTGCTGGCTATGGCTGGAGGTCCACGTTGGCAGGCAACAGTGGGCTCAGAGTTTTAGCCCTACAGGGGATAAAATGAACTAGCAGTAGTGTTTCCCGAGTAGTTCACTCCAAGTTTCACGTCTGTACAATTGGCAGTTGATGAGGAAATGTCGCTTTCACAGATATCACCTTTCCGAGTGACTGAAAGATGTCGCGCATGGTGGACGCTGTAAATATGAACTGGGAAACTGTGTGTGTTATGACAAGGGGAGTCTTCTGTTTTAGACCTCTGTGACCTACAGGTGATTTTTTGATTGATTGTGAAATCAGTTTTTGAATCGGTTGCTGTTGTGCCAGAAATTGGTTAAAAAACTCCCTCCTGAGAGATAAGGGGTTTGGCACAGAGCCCTACTTGTCTGCTCCATGCCTTCTTACTGTGGGAGTCCCTCAGCCTTGTTAGCCAATACACAGCGCTCTAAAGACACGCTGACCAGAGTGAGCGTGGCCAATCGATACACGTCCAGACCAGCAGACTGCAGCCCGTGACCTCTGTCTACCCCTCCCGTTCACAATGGCATGTAGAGATAATGGCTGGAGCAGAGAGACACACAGCTGCAGCAGCAGCAGGGAGAGGCTAACCTGCGTGGGGAGAATGGAGGGCTGTGTCCAGGCAGTACTAAGGTCCCTCCAGCCAACTTTAGTTCCTGTTTGTCTTGAGAACGTACGCCAGAAAAATGGGAGTGATGACATAGTAGTTCACGTAATTAGTTATAAAGGTAGTATTCCCTCGGTGCGCTCGGTAAGTTTATGGACAGGATAGCCATCTCAAATATGTGAAACATGCAAGGATATTTGTCACAACACAAGGGAAATCATTTTAAGAAGAAGCAAGAAAGTTGAATGTGCTACCCAGAGTATTCGCATTTCCAATGGAAAGTTAATGTAAAATGTCGTTATGGTTGAGATACTGTCAGAGGAAAACCTTCTCCTCAGTCAGCACTGTCATTCTGAGATGCTTTATGAATACAAGTCTGGATCTGTGGAGCATTGATTGGTGAAAGCAACATGGTAGAAACGTTACCTGTGCGACCAGCAGTCGCCTAAGATGGGTATTGTAATGAAGGATGGATGGAAGGGGCCTGGGCCAGGGGGATGTCTGTGCTCTCTCCTCACTGCCCAGTGGTCTGACACCCCCTGCTATGGCCAGCAAAGAGAGGAGGAGGAGGGGTGGAGCCGAGGGGGGAGAGGAATGTGTTTATTTTCCTCTCATTATTCATTGTTGATTATGCAATCGTGGTATTTACGCAATCATACACTCAAATGGAAACATGTAACACTGAGCACATGCCCACTCTCCAGCAAAGATTCCCACTGAGATGCTGGGTGCTTTTCAGCAGACTCTGACAGGGTTACACCTCCTGTACATAAAATCTAAACACATTCGTCATAGATGCCCAGGACGGTATTTTTATTATTTGATTTATTAACAATGCTCCCACTGTGTTTTTTATGTCTAAAAAATAAACTGTATCTACTTTTACTGCAGTGTTATTTAAAGAAACAGTTAAGGTTGAGTTACCGGGTACAACAGTACATCAGTGTGTTTGTTCCAACATATACGGTATGTTGTGCAAGAACAAACCACACGCATCGCCCTTCCACTCCCTCCCCCCCCCCCCACAAATTCTCCTACCCGCAGTGGAGTGTGTCTAGAGGGGCGCTTACACACCAGGACCCCCCGTGTGGGTGGGCAGGGGTAGTAAAACAGGAGGAAAAAAGGCAAGCTGTCATAATGAAAGCGCACTGTTACAGGCAGTGGAATCCATCGGGGTCCATATACAGGTGTAAGTGTTGGGAGCAATAAACATCCTGTTTAATACCTGTAACTCATAGTATAAGTGTTTTTGTTAAGTTTTTTTTTTTGTTTTTGCAATGGGTAATAAATTCAATGTCTCGCACTGTTTTTGTAAGTCTGTCTGGGTAAGAGAGGTAGAATGAACGTAATAACAACTCACATAAAGAGTGGCTCTCATTTCCGTTTGGGATGATGTATCTTTTCAATATGAGCTCTCTCTCTCTCTCACACACACACATTATGCATGCCACACCACATTACCCTGGCATGTGCCCCGCCCCTTTTCCATATGGGGCATGCCCCCTCCCTCTGACAGTTGCAGAGAGGGGACGACATGATCAAATCACAGGACCAGTGTCCCAGGGTGACCCACCCCCCCATCGCTGATCCTGTGAGGGCTGGTAGAACTACAATACCCAGCACGCCTCTCACTAGTTCCTCATGTTTCACAATTCTACCCTGGCAGTCCTGCCTCAGCAGGGACACTGGATACTGAGTGGAAACAGATTACAGACCTGTGCTACACTGCCTACTACTAAAGCAAGGCATTATTCCCAAATCATCAATGTGTGTGTGCTTACATACATGAGTGTGCAAGTCTGTGTGTGTAT
>CM040759.1:6309714-6767214 GCA_022829145.1 Albula goreensis | reverse complement strand
TAAAGTGCAGTATATACAGACATATATTGAAACAGTATGTAAGGGAACTTTAATGGAAATGAGTGAAAGTTTAACTGCAGTGTAGGAGCACCATGTGGGCAAGTTCCGTGTTTCTGTGTTGTTGCATTTGTGCCAGAACTCAGCACATCCTGTTGGCCATTTACTTCGCCAAAGCCAAGCCATGCAGAGAAAAGGAGGAGAAAGTACAATGAAAACTTAACTTTTCTTTTCCAGAGTTTGGCTAATCCATAGAGATGAAACAAAGACTATAGATATTCTGCACTGTAACAGGGAAGCAAGATAACTGAATGTATCTTGTGAATACTCGGTGTGAGACACAGTTGTGTTAGTATTCTGCACATATTGAACGTGGAGCAAGGGCATGGGAGAAGGCGTGTCATCTCTCCGGCTCACGTTCATTCAGGATTACTCTTCTTCCTCTCTCTAAACACACTCATTATATAAATATATGAAACGCACAATAAATATATTATAATAGTATTAATAATGTATTAATATCTCTTCTGCTGACAAATCTCGTTCTGTCTCACCTCTTTAAGCACAGCAAATATTGCATTTAGACAAACAGATAACAATGAAATTGTAGAACTTGTATTGCTTTTGACAGATAGAAAACATTTTTTTGGGGGGGTGGTGGGGTGTGTTTTGAAAATGCCAACCCTAACTTTGTTGTAGCATGTGCATTTAGCACTATCAATATGGCTTTCAATAGGATTTCATCACCAATAGCCACCTGAGACATTTTTGAGCCAAAGTTTCCATAATGTCTCTCTCAGACCTGACTGTATTTCAAGCATTACATGAATATATAAATAATATTTTTCTCCTACTATTAAATTATCATTTTATTTGTAATTATTTTTTTTTTTATCCTACGCAATGCAGTGATTGAGGAAAACAGTCTGTGGTGGCGTGTTTGGTGAGATTTGTACAGACAGTGTGCAGGTCTGGCTGTGAATGATAGCAGTGCTGATAGCAGTGGGTTTATCTGTAGGATTTCCCCTAAACGTACCACGCAGCTCAGGGCTCAGGGTCACCCTCTGCTTCCTCTGTGTGGTTCCAGCGGGTGGATATGCGTGACTATGAGCTGTCAAGCCCTGCTGTGTGTTTGTTTCCATGGCCTACGGTTTCCCCTGCTGTGTGTGTGTGTGTGTGTGTGTGTGTGGGTGTGTGTGTGTGTTTGTGTGTGTGTGACAGAGAAATAGAGTTTCTCTTAGAGAGAAAGAGTATGTGTGTGTGTGTGAGGGTGTGTGCATGTTTGTGTGCGAGACGGAGAAATAGAGTTTCTCTGTGTGTGTGTGTGTGTGTGTGTCTGTCTGTGTGTGTGGAAGGCTGTGAGCCATTCTGTTCCCTGACGCACTCACACAGTAATGTCTGACCTCTGACCCCAGGCAAGGTCATGGCATTCCCTCGCAAGGACATTTGCACAAATAATTATGTCATTCAGAGAGCGGCAGCTGAGTATGACAGCGTGACCTGGTGATCCGGTTTTTATCTGTTTTCTCTCTCTTTCTTTTTCCCTCTTATATCATTTCCTTCCCATCTCCGTGTCTCTTTTCTCTCTCTGTCTTCCTTTCCATTCCTCTCTCTCACTTTCCTCTCTCTCTATCTCTTCCTCCCTCTGTCGCTCCATCATCCCCCTTCCTCCCTCCCTTCTCTTGTTATCCCACTCCCTTCCTTCCCTTTCCTCCTCTCTTCTGTCCCTCCCTCTCCCTCTTTTTCCCCTCTTTCTCTTTGTTTTTCCCCTCAGTGATGGCGTTCAGTGCCCTGGTGCTCCTCGTCCTCCTCTCCCTGGGGGGCCGCAGCTGGTCGCAGACGGACACCCCCGCAACCGCCCAGCCCCCCTGGGGCTGCGGGCCGGGCCTGAGCCGGGCCTACACGGCCCTGTGTGACCTGGAGGCGGTGTGGGGGGTGGTTTTGGAGGCGGTGGCGGGCGGCGGCGCCTTGGCCTGCCTGGTCCTGGGGGTGGTGCTGCTGGTCCGGCTGCGCTCCATCGCTGAGCCTGAGAAGCGAAGCGGCGTGGGGCCCCTCCTGCTGCTGCTGGTGGCCCTGATGGGGCTCTTCGGCCTCAGCTTTGCCTTCCTCATTGAGAAAAATGAGGCCCTCTGCCTGGTGCGCCGCAGCCTCTGGGGGGCGCTGTTTGCCCTGTGCTTCTCCTGCCTGCTGGCGCAGGGCTGGCGGGTGCAGCGGCTGGCGCGGAAGGGGCGGAACACAGCTGGCTGGGCGCTGATGGCTCTGGCGCTGGCGCTGACCGCAGTCCAGGTCATCATCGCGGCCGAGTGGATCCTGCTGACCGTGGTGCGGGAGGGCCAGCCGGCCTGCCGCTACCAGCCGCTGGACTTCGCCCTGGCCTGCACGTACGTGCTGGCCCTGCTGCTGACGGCTTTGGCGGTGTCGGGCCTGGCGCTCTGCGGGAAGGAGAGGCTCTGGAGGTGTAACGCTGTCTGGCTCTTCATCGCCTGCCTCGTGTCCGTGCTGCTGTGGGCTGCCTGGCTGGGGTTCTATCTCTACGGCAACAAGGCCCTGGGACAGGCGCTGGGTCGGGACCCGGACTGGGACGAGCCGGCGCTGGCAGTGGCGCTGGTGTCCCAGGGTTGGCTGCTGCTACTTTTCCACGCCATCCCGGAGGCCCACTTCTGCCTGCGCCCTGCCCCCCAGCCCTCCGCCCCGGACTACTTCGACACCACACAGCCCCCGCACCTGAGGGAGACCAGCTTCGACGAGGACCTGCCTCTCTCTCATCGGTCCTACATGGAGAACCAGGCCTTCTCTTTCGATGAGCACAGTGCAGGTACAGTCGCAGTGTGTTTGTGTGTGCGTGTGTGTCTGCCGTGGAGGGGGCAGCCGTGTGTGGTGTATGGCGCCTTGACTTTGTCTTTGGAAGGCTGCTTTGTTGACAAGTTCTCTATGAGGAATGGCATGCAGTGCTCCGTAATGTAGCATATAAGTGTCTGTTAAAGTGCAGATACGTGTGTATATCTGAGAGTGTGTGTGTCTGTGTGTGTGTGTGCATTAGAATGTGAAGGTGAGTGAGTGAGTGAGTGAGTGAGTGAGTGAGTGAGTGAGTGAGTGAGTGAGTGAGTGAGTGAGTGAGTGAGTGAGTGAGTGTGTGTGTGTGTGTGTGTGTGTATTAGAATGTTAAGGTGTGAGTGAGTGTGTATGTGTGTGTGTGTGCATTAGAGTGTGAAGGTGTGAGTGAGTGAGTGTGTGTGTGTGTGTGTGTGTGTGTGTGTGTGTGTGTGTGTGTGTGTGTGTGTGTGTGTGTGTGTGTGTGCATGAGAATGTGAAGGTGTGAGTGAGTGTGTGTGTGAGAGAGAGTATGAATGGGTATGAATGGGTATGAGTGAATGCATGTGTGTGTTTGTCTGTGTGAGAGGGCCCATAACACACAGTAAACAGTAACATTACCTTGCACTGTGCTGTTCTGTTGCAGCTCTCAGGGCGGGTGGGTACCGCAACGGCAACATGGGGATTCGGACCAGCATTCCTTTCCGCAGCAACGTCTATCAGCCTACTGAGATGGCTGTAGTGCTGAATGGAGGCACGGTGAGTGCATCTGCACACACACACACGCGCACACACACACACACACACACAAGCACAAACACACACACACACACAAGCATAAACACACACACACAGGAATGTATGCATATACACATAAATGTACATACACTTTCACACACATAAGTATATGTGCGTTTAGGCTGACATACACACCCACACACAGCTCTCTACACACACATAGTTCTCTCTTTCGCTGTCCATAGCTCTGCAATCCATCTGCTGACTTGTGCAGCAGTGTCTGCAGGTCTGTCAAGGCCAGCATTGTCTGACGATGGATGGGGCTCTGTGTGTGTGTGTGTGTGTGTGTGTGTGTGTGTGTGTGTGTATGAAGGTGGCTCCTCTCCAGTCTCAGCCGCTATAAATAAGACCTGCTTATAGAGCAGGAGGGCGACTACAGGGAGAGACATACGGCGCTCTGGAAAAAGCTCCATTGATGTCTATTCAATCACACCAGAGGAAAGTCAGGGCTGGTCTGGTCTGAGCTGGCAGTGTGTGTCACATGCATATATACACATATATGTCTGAACACACACACACACACACACACACACACTCACACGCAGAGCATACAATCATACACACACATACACACACCCACCTTGGGTGTAGACCAGTTTGAGTTTGAACCCTGGACTCTGAGCTGTCAGACAGATGGTGAAATATACAGTATGATATTGATGTAAGGACCGTACTGACCTCAGCACACCCCAAAACAAGTGGGGTACATGAATCCACCAAATAAGAAATGTCACCTAATTGTCTGTCTGTCTCCCTAGATCCCATCAGCCCCACCCAACTATACAGGGAGGCAGCTATGGTGAGGACAAGGAGTGTGAAGGGGCGTCTTTCTCTCTCTCTCTCTCTCTCTGTGTGGAGGGGCCCAGAGGTGGGTGAAGGAAGTGGTGTTACTGTGCATACCCAAGAGAGAAGGTTTCCTTGTTTTTGGATACCAGCAAGAAGTCCTTCACTTTCATTTTTCTCCAGAGGAAACAGAATGGACAAAATGGCCACCAGCCCTCCCCATATCAATCAACACTCCTGAGGGTCTGAGCCAATCAGGAAGGAGATGGGGAAGAGGGGTGGGGTGGGGAGGGGGCTCAGAGGGGGGTAGATTACACAACATTACGGCAAAGTGCTCAAATTGCACCTGCAGGTTCCCCAACTATAAATACCCAAAGAGAATGATTAAGATGTGATTCACCAGGCTACGGGTGACAGATGATTATTTTGGATATCTTATTCCTCATCGATGTCATGTACATTAAACTGAATGGGTTTTTTTTTTACATGTTATCTTGTTTTATTTTTGCTATTTTGAAAATACTGATAAATGTTTTCCAATACCTCCGGTCTGACACCAACAGAGTTGTTGAAAGTTACATGGAGTGGAATATTGGAATAACGCATTACCACAGATGGCTAAAATCAGAGCCAAAATGAGAGCCAAAATGGCTGGAAAAGTCAGGTTGTTTCCTTCCGATGAGAGACAGAAAACTGACCATTGCACGGAAAGGCACTGGCATTGTTTGACAGAGGTACATTTCGGTTTAACCTCACATATGCTGAATAGGGACAAACGGGTGGAAGGTGTACAGATTATCTGTGTTGGGGTTGGAATGGATTTCATTCTCCCGTCTCTTCGTTAGGTTTCTTTGTGCCAAACTCTGATTCCCACGATTTCACCAGAGCACAAAATCCCTGTATGCTCAGACAATGACCTCTGAACCCAGGTCACCTGACAGGATCTGTGGGGCATCGTCTGTTTTTAAACCATTTTATTCCCCTGTTTGTTTTTCCTTGGTAAAACATTGGAGATCTCTCTCTTAATGGAAAAGTGTTGTTCAGCTGTCTGCTCTCTGCTCCTTGGAGAGCTTCTGTTTTTCTTCACTCGAAATGAGAAAAAAAATAACTGCAAAGAGCTTTTTTTCGCATCCTGGCAGTGGAGGGGCTGGGATTGGACAGGGAATACAAGAGCTGTGATTGGACAGATATTGGATACATGAGCTGCTGTGATTGGACAAACCATTTACATTGTCAATGGGAAAAAATAACCTGGCAGAAGACCAAGAATCTAGAATGAATATGTTGTCTCAATTTTCCATTACAACTATAGATGTCTGCTGACTGTAATGAAGACATTTTGTATGACATGAATGGGGATGTATTTGAAGTCTTTTTACTTTCAAATGTATTTTCCAGTGTCTCTGATTGCAATTCGTCCTTCAGGCCGATGTGTTGCCTTCACACGACCACACTTTCACTTTTTGGTTCCTCATTTCCTGTTTCCTGTCAGTTACAGTGTCCCATGTCACAGGTGATCTCTGAGTCTACCCCGACAAATACACTTTACACAAAGTCACAGTATAGGTGGCAAAACTATGTTTGTTTTCAATTCAAAGTACATGGTAGATGTTGATGATAATTCATGTTTATAAGAGGTTTATAAAAGGACTTTGACTGACTCAGACTAATAACTGACTGTTAATTTCTTTAAAACTTCACTGGATTGCTTATGAAATGTTATTTTTGGCTTCTTTTTTCTTTTGTTTTACTGAAATCCAGTATTATAGTGTTTAATGTAAGTAAGCTATTTGACATTTGCAAAACAGTCAATTTATGCAACTGTGATGATTTAGAAAATATGGAAATCTATATTTGTGAATGACATTTACTACAAGTTTTTTTCATAGCCTTTGCCTATCATGCCAGTCTAGCCACATGCAGTAACTCTCCAATTGCCGATAAAGACCACGGTCTTCAACCTGCTGTTAAGAGATTTGTGGGATATTTGTACGTTTTTGAAAACGAGGTATTCTTATGTTTTGCTAATCAGGGTTGTTGTGTTTTTTGCACTTTATGAGTGATGTTGAACCATCTCTGAGATGCCATGGGAGAGGCAGGGGAGGACCTTTTTCTGGGTCTGAATATATCACTGGCCTGGGTTAGAACCAGGGTGTACCCCAAGTTGTGGTCTATTTTAAGGGGGTACTTGACTGACAAAGGCTTTCTCCTCCTTGCGCAGGGCAGCAGTGAAATGGGGTGTTTAAAAAGTTTTTGCGCCTGAAGGTTCCAGGTTTTAAACTCCCAATTACCCAAAATTACCCCAAAACCTCAGCCTTTCGATTCCCAGGCAACCAGGCTTCTGCCACATTGGCTCCACCCTTTTTGATTGACAGGTGAGGCACTGCCGTTCGTACCTATGAGCGAGGGGCATATTCTGGCCTGCCGCAGCAGTGAGTGTCTCAGCAGTATGTAAAAATACGAGCTACGTAAATGAGCCTTCACAAGAATGCCTGCAAAACAAACACTGTAACGTAATGCAGGACTGCCACTGAACACTGAACCGAGAACACTGAACGGAGAACACTGAGACGAGAACACTGAGACGAGACTGACCCTGACCAGTCTGGGGGGTGCTCCGAGGTGAACGCCTAATTTAAAGGCCCTCTCTAACTGAACATACGTCCTGATTTTACTCTAGACATACTCATAAAACATAAGCAGAGAGTGGTGATTTAGGTGACACTCAAAACGCATTGGAGAAGGAAGATCCCCTCATCTTCTCAGTAACAGGATAGCTGCAATAAATGAAAGAGCAGAGGTTTGGAACATGTGGGAAATTGTTTGTGGAAGAAGTCAGAAAATTGACTCTCGTAGTAAAAGTTCTTTTTACTGGCATGTCAATTTTCAGCCTTGCAACAACACTTACAAACCATAGGATGTGATTTAGCACTGAAAAATGTCATTATGAGTCAAACGGGCCTTTTATGAAGGGTTACATAGGAATTCATAACATATAACACATAAAGAATTATATATTATATGGCACATTCAAGAGGCTTGAAGAAACATTGTAATAACAGCAATCATAAAGCATTTATACATGATTTATAATATATACATAACTAATCTATTATAACTTATTTGGATACACATGTAATATGGCATTCTATTCATATATATATGAATAGAATATTTTATATATTATATATATATATATTCATATATATATGAATTTTGAATAAATACTTCATGAGCTGTTATAAAGGTCCCTTGTGAAAACCCTTGTGAATATTCAATGAATGTTTCATGTTTTGAAAGGTTATGTAACCTTTTCAAGTAAAGTGTTACCTTGGCTCCCTACAACCCCCACCCCCAGCCCTGTTACAGTCATACAGTCTAACCCCATATGCCTACAGTCCCCCAAAAGACACCCAGGGAATTGGGGGGCTGAGTTCAGTGTGAGGGACTCAGATCCAGGTAAAGATGGTATTGACTGTGCATGGAGGAAGCTTTCAGGGACAAACTAAAGCAAACTTCAGAAGTATCTACATTTCAGCTATCAAAATACTTACAGTTATTAACTATGTTACTATTAGTTTTTTTTTTGTATATTCTATACTGGTGTTCCTAAATACTTATCATATGCACTATATTGTGATTCACTCTGGATGAGAGCAGCTGTTAAATTAATGAAAAAAATGGTGGTGTGATGCACACACAGTTATGTATATTTATGTATATTTTTTTATTTATTCATGAACCACTCCACCACAAGCACAAACCCCTCCTTCCTGAATTGGACTTGTCCTTGATCTCTCATCCCCTGACAGCCTGGCCTCTGGACTGTACCATGTTTGGTAATTGATGGGGGTGGAATTGGTCACAAAAGATGTAACTGCAGTGATGCAGAGTAATTATGTAACAGAACATGTTTCTTATGAATCCAAAAAAAAAAAATCAAGGTTCCTCTTATCTCTGTAAAAACCCCAAACAATTATTCAATAAAGTCTTTGTAGTCCTCATATTTGACATCTTTTTAATTTTAATCCATTTGTTATTTATCTACTAATCTGCTCTCTGTCCCATACACACACACATAGACCATAACCACACACACACACACACACACACATTACCCTCACATGCATGTCGTATTCAGGATCCATGGAGATCATACCAACAAGCACACAGCAGCCTCAGTGTTCCACTAAACGTAAAGTGTACAGGGGGACATCCACCATGGCCTGTCACCAGCAAACCGCCCCTGGGCCCCCCTCTCCATCACTCTCTGAATGGATCAATCTGCTTCCCTGCTGCTCAGATTCATCTCTAGCCTCCAACACATTTAATGTGACCACCAGTGACGCAAGGCCCATGCATTTCCTCCCCAGGGCTGGGCGGGGTCTGGTCCCATTGCCACTGCTGCAGGATTGGCTCAGCCAGCTGTCAGTCAAGGAAAGCCTGCTCAGTTCAGTCCCAGTTTGACAGAACTCTTCTGAATTGAAGTACCGCAGTGCAGCTGGTGGTGAGGGCAGACAGGGGGGTGGTATATCACCCAACCTGGGCATTAAAGAGGGTGACTTGAAGGGAAGAATCAAAGGAAAGGCCAGCACCTTGTCACACCTCCACAGGTGAGGCTTAACCAGAGAGGGAGGAGCCCAGCTCGGCTGCGCAAGGACATGTGACTGAGATATGACCACACTGAGTTTCTCAGTGGGAGTCAGCCCCCCATCAATCAATGCAGGGCAGGACGCTGATTGGCCAGCAGGGATTTGGGAACATTAAAACAAACCCTTACAGCTGGAGCCAGTGCAGGTTGGGGTGGGGTGGGGGGACAAAGGGGGGGCCATAGAGACACAGACCAATAACACGGGCCCCAGGACACAGGACGTCCAGGTTTTGGCTTCTGCTGCTGGCTCTGAGTGAAAGGCCCCGTTATCTGGCTAATTGGGCCTCACAGCTCTCCTCAGCCTCCTCTGGCCCCTGACGAGGGGAGAATTTAATTTCCAGACAAACAGGACGTTGGGGGTGTCGGGGGGGAGAGGAGCGTGGGTTTAATTTGTGCATTTGTCATTCAGAATTATGAGGGAAACGGCTTCCTTCAACAGCCCCATCGGCTCACTCAGTGGAAAGAGAACAGAGTGAGCTCATTGTGGAAGTATTGTCTCTCTCCCCCCGTGTTTGTTTTAGCTCTGATGTGCTGGAGTCAGGGGAACTCATTTAGAAACTACAGTCTGAATGGCAATGGTGTAATAAATTGCAAACAGACTATTTTGTTCCAGTTGCTGTTTTTCTCCAGTGTTGGAGCACCCAGTTGCAACTGTGAGCCTGTAAACCTATATTGAAATATTCTTTATCATCTGAAGAACACTAGTTGCTGAGAGCTAGACTTATGTAATGGCAAGGCAATGTATATTTTCTGTATGATATGATGGTGTATGATTTCAGAGACCCGATAATTTTAACAAATCACTGCTTTTACTGTGGAGAGCAAAAGCCTTTGATTGGCCCAAACCAATCTGAGACTGTCAGCTCATTGGGTTCCCACCCATTCATTCTGGCTCATGAAAGTTCCTCCCTGCATTCCAAACCACTTCATTTTTGGTCCCTGAGCACTTCCACTTCACATGACTCTGACATAACACCACCTACACCATCAAGGGCTGGTCCATGTCAGCCACCAGGAATAACCAAACAGCACCTAGTAAAGGAAAACAAAGCCAAAAAATGAATGTGCAAGTGTATGATTTTTTAACTTTTATTTTTGTTTTTATTTAACGCAAATAAGCTTGGCAATGCATTTGTACCCCTTACCCCTTACCACCGATTATGGTAGACTAATGCAGGCCTCCCCTAAAAGGTTGTTTGTGTTTCTATCCACCAGCTGAGCTTCAGCGCTGCTGTGCCAGAGGACTGAAATCTCTGTGCACCTGGTGCCATCAGAGAGGTCAGCAGTGCAAAACAAGCCAATTCCATCCCTGCCACCTCAAACAACGGCCTCCTTCACAGAGCACTCAGTTACTCACAGTACCAAAATTAGAGCTAGTGCTTTAGCTGGACACTCCATCCTATGAGCCACCATCTGACATTTAACCAGGTATTTATTATAAATTCATTTTTTAGGAATATAGTGGGTATTATTTTTTTGTATAGATTGACAATTGTAACTATACAGATGGATAGGCAGATTGTGACGTTTTGAGCTTGCCATGATCCTGGTATGTTAGTCACGTTAGAAAGTGTGTCTATCTCCCCATATTGGGTTGCAGTAAGTTGTGGTTGTGTACTCTGCAGGTGTTTGTATCAGTAATGTTATTTTGCTCCAGTGAGCATTCATTATCCCTCTCACAGTGTGGCTTCTTCTCAATGTTCAGGCAGAAAATTCAAGGGCTCCTCTCGTATTCATTGCACAGTCCGAGCCCTGGGAACAGCATGCCACAGGCAGGCCGTGAGCTGCTAGGCTAAGCACAGGCCCCTCTGAAAATGTCAGTGTGTGGGATGCTGCTGAACATTCAGCCTGAACATCACACCTGAGCACTACTCCTGAACATTGCCTTTATAGGTCACTCCTGAATAGTTATTATGTTATCATGCAAGAATATCAGCTCTCATGTTGTCCCTTACTATCATGCCTGAACATCGTAAATGCACCTTGCACCTGGATGTTACCTCTGAATATTGCCCCTGAACATCACTCCTGAACACCTTTCCTGAATGCCACGCTTGAATGTCATGTCTTATTTGCACTCAGCCAATCTCAGAGCACTGTCGCACTCAAGATTCCCCTAACAAGCTCTGTCTTCTGTCTACTGTCCCGGTGACCGGGGATCCCTGTGGGTAAGTGACGAGGGGAAGTCAGGTCCACAAAACTTGGGAATCGGATTTGTTTATTACCCTCCCTGAAACTCAGACAGGGGCATGTGATCAGGAGGGGTTGGGGGTATCATATTATCTCTGAGTAAGATGTGTCAAGCAGCTGGTGTTGATGCCTCGTGTTCAAGAGCTGCGAGCCAAGAAACCCCCCCTCTGCCCTGCCCAGCCCAGCCCAGCCCAGCCCAGCCCAGCCCAGCTCTGAGTATCTGAGTGTCAGGTAGCTGCCAGCGGCAGACTGTGCACAGCTCAGCGGGCTGCCTTCAGTTCTGTTCATCAAGCAAAACAAGCAAACTGCCACTTCAGCAGCACCACTCCAGCAAGCTCCCTCTCTCTCTCTCTCTCCCTCGCTCTCTCTCTCTCTCCCTCGCCCTCTCTCTGTCTCCCCAACAATGCCCAGTCACTGCTGTTTGTGTTTGGCTCGACCCAGAGACAAAGGTCAGGCATGTTCATGCATACACAAGTGCTGGCACACACGTCAAAAACAAAAACAAAAAAAAAATAGATAAGAAAAATGTCTGTTCAGCATTCGACACTGTGTGTGCATAGCATGTCCACGTGTGTATTCAGACAACGAGTGCACATGTGACAGATAGGTGTTCCACTGGGGTCGAGAATCGAGTTTAGTGTGTGTGAGCGTGTCATGTGTTTGTTGCTTGCGGGGACGTGGGTGTGTGATGGTGTTAGTTACTTGTGTGTGAGAGTGTGTGTGTATTACATGTCCTTGCATATGCTTGCATGTGAGTGTGTAAAGGGAGAGACCCTTGCCCAACCCCCAGTTACACAGCCCTCCTGCTGTGCCACATATCCCAGCCTCCGCCAGCATTCCGCACCGAGCTGTCACTGCCAGGAGAGCACACTGTCGCAGGCACCTAGGATTTCACCCTCCCACCCCGCCCTCCATTTAACTTAATCTCTCCTCTTTGATCTTGGGCTTCTCTGTGACGTCCTCACACCTCAATGACAGCAATGTGTATAGACACACACACACACACACACACACACACACACACACACACACACACGGGACCATAAAACACATAGACACAAACACACACGCACACATACATGTGGACTCTCGCACGGACCTATACACATGCAAATACAAAACACACAAACGTGCATACATACAGAACCACATGCACAATAAGGCACGTACAAAAATACACACACATACACACATTGTAAGCAGCATGTAGACAAACACACATGAGCACAAACACACACTGGTTTAGCATGGACTGCATCGGTATGAGATATGGACAGGTTAGTGGCTGCTGATGCTAAATTTCAGTGGGTAAACACACTGGATCCTTGACTGAGGCTAAGTGGCAGTGAAAGTGGGTCTGTTACATAAGCAGCCTGGGCCCTCCCACCAACGGGGTGATTATTTAATAGCAGTGATGGTTAATTCAGTAGGTGTTGGAGAACAATCCAATCCCCCTCTGGCAGAGAGAGATACAAATGAAACCAAGAGAGTGTGTGTGTGTGTGTGTGTGTGTGTATGTGTGTGTACTCATGTAACTCATTTGTGTGCACATACATGCAATATTTGTCACATACCTCTTTGCTTGTTTTTGGGTTTGTATTCAGTTGTGAGTTGAGGGTGGGGGTAGTGGGGTTAAGTTGGTTCACCCCATCAATATGGGGGGTGTGGCCACTGTTGCCACAAGTACATAAGGAAAACATCCCACTGTTTACAGGACAGAGCTGAGCCAATCCATGCTCTGATCCCTCTCTTCATACTGCATCTTCATACAAACTGAGGCTGTGGTACTTTCTTTATGTTGGTTATGTTTCCTTTACGAGGGCTTATTATGAATGTGTTTTGCGCTCACGTTCTGTATTTGTAGTTCTGGCCTACAGGGTTAACTTGCATTAGTACTTTAGTGATGCATGCATGCTCACTGGTCTGGTAATGTTGTTAGCCAGGTCTGACACTATTGCTAACTTTAGACAGGTGAATGCACTTGTGTTCTCCCACACTCTGGATAAGCACAGCTCTGTAGGTTCAGTTTGTATTTAATTTTTGTTGTTGTTCACTCAACACTGGCAGCATGAGTGTTCTCTGAGCCTGAAGTAAATAAAAGCGAGTGTAAGATGCTGTTCTTATAGTCAATAGTGTCAACACAAAAACTACTCCACTTTTGAAGCACTTACACTATTACCGAGCGAGAACGTAGGTGAGATGATGGCACTACACATACCGATCTCTAACAGGAATCAAGCCCTGGCTTTCAGCCAACATGGCAGGCAAATGCTATGAGCACCACAGGTTAATTACTGATATGACACCGAGTGAAATATGATAATGTAACATACCATCATACAGCCTCCCTCCCTGCCCCCTGACCTCAGCCACAGAGCAGGCAAAAGCAGTGGGGTGCTGCCGTTAACTCTCCCACCTCCGTCCAAATAAAAATAAAAACATCCTAAAACCCTGAATGTTTGTTTCTGCTGCATCAGCGTGCGCTTACATAACACTGCTGACAAGACAGAGAGAGAAAGCAAAAGACAAACACAGGAAAAACGGGGGAAAGCAGGCACAACATGCACACACACACACACACACCATATAGATGCATATCCAGTGCCACACACACAAACATCTCATACTAGCATACTAGCACCTGGCTACTTGCAAAGCATTATGCTGGTTTTGGGACAAGCACTCAGCTGCACAGTTTTAAATCCTGGGGGGGCTGCATCCCTGCGATAAAATATCCAGCTGCAGGAATGAATAATACTCTGCATAACAATCTGCAGCACATAAATGGCCTGGACAAGGGCATTGGCTAGGCAAATTAATATCATTTACAGTTTTCAATGTACCCAAATTGAATTCCTGTAATTACATTTCACATGGATGATATTTAACATCAGAATACAAAGTATGACAAACATCGAGCAAATTAATAATGATATCCCTGCACTGTATTGTGGGTCATGAAAGGCTGTCGGTGTAGTTATCCAAGAGAAACTACCAGTGCTGGACGGAAATGACAGTTGTTGGCTACTGTGATGAAGTGCTAATCTAATATAAAGAGCACTGCATGTCTGGTGAAAAGCCACAGCCCATGCTAATGTCTCTTTTTAACCATGCTCTTAAGTGGATTGTTTCAGGAGTTGTGCAGATTTTAAATGAAATTAAGCTGCACTGCATTTCTCAGGTGTACCTTGATTTACTGTGATCCCTGTGCTCCTATAGACAAAACAGTCCCTGCCCTTTTTGCTACCTTAGTTCTCTATGAACCATGCCTGGTTCTGCAGCACCCTGTCCCGCCCTCCACATAAGCCCTGGTGAGACCCAGAGCAGTGATGTCATGCAGAACAGGGTATGGTGCTATGACAGAGTGGGCAGAGATGGCTCACTACTGCCCCCACACTGTCACTCATAGAAGTACACCTGAAAAAAAAAAACCAACCCACATGACTGAGTCTAATTCAGTCTCCCCTTGGAAGAATCACGCCGTTTTAAAGTGACAGACCTTTCACGGTACGCTGCTAAATCTGCTTTATTTTCTGCACTGTGAATCTCGTCCTTTGCGATTACGGTGCCGGGGAATGGGGATAATTCATCTTGTCTTCAGTGTGCTTGTCTTTAGAATGCTGAGCCGCTCATTAAAAATGCTGGCTGAGGTTGGTTGCCACGCTTGTTTAAACTGCTATCTACGATGGCAGTCAGATAGTTTCTAATATAGTCTCTGGTGTTTATTTTTATATCTGAAATGAAAGTGTTATGTCTCCCACACAGAAAATTAAAATAATGTAAATAGCGTAATCCAGTTAGCAAACACGGTTTGGTAGCACTGAGCCTTCTCAACGCGACTTGTTTTACAGAGCTGGAGTGAAGAAGCCCAATTTCTCCAACTCACCTGCCACCCCCACACAAACATACATAATGCATACACACTCAAACACAGAAAAGAGAGTCTCACGCACAAACACACAAATAACCTGACAAATGTTCACATACATGCATTCATGCACACTCGCACACACACATACATGGTTCCCCATGCGCAAGGAGAAGCTTCATGCAGACAGACACAAATACACAAACAAATGTACACATTTACATATATATGTGTACATGTCTTGTTCAGCAAGTTTAATTGATAAAGAGATTGTCTGTGACAAAACACTTGTACACAGTGATCCCTTCTGATGTCACACAATCACAAGTGTGAATGGTTATGTATTACTTATGGAAGATCAGCTAAATTAACCTTGAACTACACCGAAACTAAAGTGAAAGTATAAAATGCAACCATATAATAAATATAAATGTACAAATGAATGGCCATTGTTGATAATTTATTAGGCTAATACGATGATGAGACGAACGCAACATAGACTTTATGACGTACAATTTGACTAATCGTTTAGACATTTCGCTGTGCGCAATGAAATAATAATTCCACTTCGGCAAAAATCGCTGTCGTGCTGCCCTGTATAGACACGACTGCACTAGCAGGCTCTCAAACTAAGTGCCGCACTGTGAGATTTTGTTCCTTGCACGAGCGAACATATTTGCACGGGATGATGAACAGCTCATGAATAAACCACCGTGACAGCCAATTAGAGGTGTTTATCGAGTGTGGAATTTGAGCTCGTGCGCATAAGCACATTTACAGGATAATTACGATTCGCCAACGAAACGCCGCATATGTGTGGCACATACAATTTTTTACAATATAGTTATACATGTGCAATCATATTTATAATAAAATGTACATCACGTGTGATAAATGCTCTGCCGGAGTAAATGCGTGACATATTCACAGGAAATTTTGAAGTACAGTATGTGTTGTTATTGTGCAGTACCCTATATCCAGCCGCCAGTTATCATTAAACCATGCAAACACACATTGTGTGTGTGTGTGTGTGTGTGTGTGTGTGTGTGTGTGTGTGTGTGTGTGTGTGTGTGTGTGTGTGTGTGTGTGTGTGTGTGTGTGCGTAAGAGAGAGAGAGAAAGACACAGGGCGAGAGAGAGAGACAAGAGGAAAGATGCATAACATATACAGACACATTACAAATAACCAGCTAACCAACATGAACTACAAAGGGATTTTACTGGCACTATCTCCATAGGCCCTGAATACACCCACATGCATGTGCACACAGGCAGAGAGAGGGAGAGGGAGAGGGAGTGAGCAAGGTCAAGACAACAGATCCAGAGAAACATAGCACATGTATGTGCATTCATATGTACTTATCACAAGTATCAATACATTTAAATTCTATTAGGGGTCTGATAAGTGTACAGCATTCGATCCACATTCACTTTCTACAGTCAGACCTTTTCAGTCCTCAAGAGCTGTGGTCTACAGAAGAGAGGTGAACAGCCCAGGAGAACCCAGCAGAGATCTGGGTCAGTCACATACCGCTCTCCACACACTCACCCTTTGGTTATTTGCACAGCAATAGAAATGAAGACAGAGACAGTGCTGGCATGACATCAGACACAGAAAACACTGAGGTACAGCACCAGCAGGAGCTGACAAGAGACAGGCAGGGGAGACAGATTTTTCTCAGCAGTGTGAAGCACAGTGTTTGTTTGGTTCAGACTGGTGGGAGTGCGTAAGACAAGCTGCAGGGTGTCTTTTAACACAAAGAGGTTACACAATATGTGTGCTATTGTCACTGCCCTCCCACCTATCGTTTGCTACCAAAGAGCAGCCAGATTAGAACACCTACAATGTCCATGTGTGTGTGCACATGTGTGTGTGCTTGTGTGATTGTTTGCGCATGTGTGTGTATTTATGTGTGTGTCCTGTCCTTTAATTGGTCCAATATGGTTCCTCTCTCTAATTTTGCTGACATTCTCAAAGTTTCATAAGTTTTTACATTTACTTACACCCTTCTGTGTCTCTAAACTGACTTAAATCCAGCACAAATGTAGAGTTTACTGTGTCCTATTTGTTTATTTCAAACACCTTTTCTAATCTGCCTTTATCCCACAAATGATTTACCTGATAAATACAAACATGGAGATATTTTAAATGCGAAATGCCTTTTTTACCTTTAAAAGCTAGTTGTTTAAAATTTGAGATTTTATATTGCTTTTATATCACACTGGAATCACTGCATACTGACTGCTGCTCAGACACTAACCTTCTGCCTTCTGTGAGGCAGCACTGAGACCTGCTACTTTTACACATTACAGAAAAATAGTAATTACAATATTTCCCAATGTCTGCAGTTCTTATTAACCACTAATTGAAATTAAATCATGACAGTAAATTAACCCTAAGCGAATAATCCCTCGGCATATGCTGTATATCATATTAATGGAATGGAGCAACCTTTTCGTAACAGAAAGAGAAGTGTCATGGCCTATAATCGGACTTATATTAATGATATTATATAAACTCAACAACAATCAGCTGGGACTCTTCTTATTTCTTATTTTCACCACAGCTATGTGATGACAACAAGAAGACTTGCCTTGACTAGGTAGTTACAGATGTTAAAGTAAAAAGTCACACGAGGAAATGGATACCATTCTCCTCGAGAGCTTGATGTTGCTCCTTGGGTTGCTAAGGAAGTACTTTGTAATCAGTTTCCGGGTTACCAAGAGGTGCGTGCAGTGCTGCTGCTGAGAGTGGTTCGTCGGCTCCACGTGAGTCTGAAAGTGAGTAGAATGTGTAGTAATATAATGAGATCGATCTGTTAAATGTATCTGTTACTGTGTTCAGTGATTCATCTTTGACAAATATAGTCTAGATCAGCTAAAAATCCGCTGTGGTAGATCGCCTGTAGCTACTCCTTGCATGCTGGCTAACCACTTTTAGACATCTTGAGGGCTAACGTTGGCTAGCTACATAAGACATTATGTCCTGACGTTGTTGGCATGTATAAAGCTGGATCTATACGCGTGCGATTTGTTTTTATTCAGAAGTGTCAAGCTTGTTATATCAATGTGAAAGTTTCGTCAGCTAAGTCCTTTCTTGGCTCTCAGGAGTCTGCCGCTGAATACAGGTCATTCAAGCTGTGCAGCTTTTGTCATCCATATATGTTTGCAGGAACTCATTCGGTTGTTCACAACCAATTGAGTCAATCAGAGTTGTGTGTAGAGTAGTGCATATCTAGCAAACATAGTGTGCATTCTTGGTCTTTTGTATGTTGGTTTGCATTGCAGCCTGAAACCTTGTATTTTGAATTGTATTTAGCTGACAATGGATCGCATTAAAACACTTAATATACCTTCAGGAATGCTTTACATTCTTCTGACCACACATTTCAAAAACAACCATGCGTTCTCTGAAGAATAAAATCCCTTCAGGATTATCAATTAATACATAATGAAATGTATTCAAGGCAAATTATTCCTTTGTCTAAATTGACAGATGAAATCAACGGGTCTAGCTCCTGATTACTGAAAGTGTCGACAATTGTTTACTGACCAGCTGAATAATTTGTGTGGAAAAAGTTCTGGAAGAAAAATGTGTTGGTAAAAAATAATGTAAGAACTTAAGAGTAGTTTTCAAACAACCTTGACTGATGATGAGAATGGCCGTAACATAAACCAGGTTACACAGGTTTCCCAGGAAAGAACATGCTTACCTGTCCTGTAGAGGACCATGTAGGATTGTGATGATAACTCCCATGTCTTACCTGGGCTGCAGATGGTTACACCAGAAACTGCAATGGCTGAGCCAACAGAAGAGAGGAAGAGGAAGAAAAAGAAGAAGCAGGTACCTGAGGATGAAGGACAGACTGAATCTCAGGGAAAAACTGAAAAGGTGAGCAAGAAGAAGAAGAAAGACGTTACAAAGGCAGAGGCTACTGAGGTCAGAAATGGAGATGTCGCCTTTGAGAAACAGGAGACAAGGATTGAGGTGAAGAAGGGCAAGAAAAAGGGGAATACAGTAGAGGCCTCCAGTGAAGGGGACCCGGAAAACGGAGAGAAAAATAAGAAGAAGAGGAAGGTGCAGAAGAAAGGGGATGATGCTTTGGCTGAAGTTGAGAGCGGAGGGCAGGAAGGAGGAGAAAAGGAGGAGGAGAGTGTAGCTGTGGAGACTCCAAAGAAAAAGAAAAAGAAGACGACAACAGCAGTCAGCGCTGACACTAAAGCTGAAGAGGTGCCTCAGGTGACAGAGGAAATGGTGATAAACAAGAAGAGGAAGAAAAAGAAGGATGTGAAGGCTGTCGAGGGCGTAGAACAACAGTCTGAGAGGGAAACAGAATCAGGGGCTGCCGACATCAGCATGGACACAGATGCTGACGGGGCCAAGGCAACACAGACTGAGAATGAGAGAGGGAGAAGAAGAAAAAGAAAGACAAGAAAAAGAAGGCTGCCAGGGTAGAAGCAGATGCCAGCATTGAGACCCAGACAGAACCTGAGAAGGAGACAGCAGAGAAAAAGAAGAAAGGCAAGAAACGGAAGGCTGTACAAGTAGAGGTAGATGTGAGTGCTGGCGATGGACAGACAGAAGAAGCAGCTAAAGAAGAGAAGGCAGGAAAAAGAAGAAAAAGAAGGGAAAGACTCCGGGAGCTGTTGCCAGCACAGACATGGAGGCTGGTGGAGCAGAGCTGGAAGTGACCCTAGAGAATGGCGTGAAGCCGCAGAAAAAGAAGAGGAAAGCAAAGGAAATGGTTGCTACTGAAGGTGAACGTGGCACAGGCAATGGGTGACACCAACACAGAGGGAAAGGAAGAAGACAACGACAACACTGGAGGAAAGAAGAAGAAGAAGAAAACGAGCAAGGACCCAGCTGAGGAAGTGACAGAGGAGAGTGCGGCTAAAATTTTGAACGGCCAGGAAGGAGAGGAGGAGCCCAAGAAAAAGAAGAAAAAAAAGAACAAGGCAGATTTAGCTGGCAGTGTGGAGCAGCCTGGAGCCCAGGAGGTGGCTGCACCCCAGAGTAAGAGCTCAGAGGAGATAACGGAGCCTGCGGCTACCGCAGAGAAGAAGAAGAGGAAGAGGACAGCCAAGCAGGAGGAGAGTGTTCAGGAGGCAGCAGAGACAAAGGAGGAAAAGAAAAGTGCCTCAGAGGAAGGGGAGGCAGAGGCAATCCCTGCTGTGAATGGAAAAGGGAAAAAAGGGAAGAAAAAGAAGAACTCTGCTGATGGAGGGAGCAGACCGGAGGAGAAGGATGAGGCAGGAGGGGCCGAAGGAGAGGTGGAAGAGACAATGCCCCAAAAGAAGAAGAAGAAGAAAGAGAAGAAAGGAGAGGGGGAAGGTGGTGAGGCAGTCAGGAAACTGAGGAAGAGGAGAAAAGAGGGTGAGGAAGAGGAGGAGGAGGAGGGCAGAGGACAGGAAAATGAGTCCAGTGGACAGCAAGCCTGACACGGTGAGTGGAGGGTCCTCTGGTGATCACAGGGCCCTACTGAAAGGTGTCCTGCCACAGTTACTCTGTATCACTGAGAAAGTTAGCAAATGAGTCCTTTTCTTTCTTGTGGCTGTTTTAGACTTCCATGCAGGGGGAGGTGGTGTTTGTCTCTGAGAAACATGGCAATAAGGATGAAATCAAAATTGACCAGGTACACATCACTGGCATAGCAATCTTCTCTCATGTAATGTTTTTTTTTCCCCCCATTCCTCCTGTTAGCCTCCTCATAGCCTCCTAATACTAGGTGTCAATTGCGATCTGTCGAACAAACTCCACACTCCGTATTACAACGTATGAGTATTATGACAGCATATTCACACTGATTTCATGGGCCATAAACAGTATGTAACATAATATGATAAAGTGTTTGATAAAAAAATATACATATGTCATGGATTCTTTGTTTCATAGGCAAGGAGACAAGCTCTACAGATGGACATCGACCGTGAGTCCTATCCCAAAGCTTCAGAGTGCTGCTCCGGTAAGTTCATGTGCCACTCCATAGGACTGCAGTGACGGGTATATCCAGTAACTGGATATCCAAAATGTTTCTTTTTCTATACACCACTTCTGCCTGACTAGTGCTCCACTTTGCTAACCTTTCCATTTTCCCTCTGAACCAGAACCTTGGCCAGTGGGGCACCGCCCACTTTGAGAGTGCCAGCCAACAGCAGAAGTTTCTGCGACTGATGGGTGGCTTTAAGAAGAGCAGCCAGCCAGTGGGGTCGAGCGGGGGGCGGGCAAACATGGCATTGGGGAGGGAAGGCCAGGATGTTTTGCAGCAGGGGCTTCTGGGAGAGTTTGAGCGCGCACAGAACCGACGGATGGATTTCCAGAACAAAGGGGCGGGACTGGGCTTCACCCCTCCGTCCAATAAGAAGTTCTCTATTGATATTAATGCCAGCCGCTCAGTCCGATTTGATGACTGAGGTGATCAAAGTGGACAGACTGACATTCTAGCTGGCAGACTCCAGTCAAAGTCACAAAATTCACAGGCACATGGCTGGACACAGCGTCACTGCCACCACAGGGGAGTGGAACAAAGACAGCCAATGAACAGGAAACAAACACTGGCCAAGGACACACTCAACCCCTGACAAGCAGGGTTTGCCAGGACACCTTTTAGCAGGTGAGAGATGGTGCCAGGCCTGGTCATGAATTTTTACCGGTGCCTGGATTGTTGCTTCAGCTGGAAGAACGGACTCTCGAAATGACAGACTTCCTCACTCACCGCTGTGCTGTCCCTCCTCTCCTGCTCCTGCTCCTGCTCCTGAGAGAGCAGCTCCTGCAGTGAGGGAACTTTGATCATCAGGGGCATCAGAAGGGAGAGAAAGATATGCAGCATGGTTGTCGGCAATATTTACAGTTTATTTTCATTTTCCTTTTGAGATTTTTGTTTTCTGTTTTAAGTTTTTGTTTTAAATTAATCTTTTATTACTATTTCCCCCTCCCCCCCCCAACTCCAAAGCCCCTTGCTCCATCCCTCCCTGTTCCATCTGTTACACCCCCCCCCCCACATACACACACACACACACAACATACCCATAAACCCTCATCCACTCGATCCCAACCGCCCCCATTGAACAAAATATGTAATGTATTCATATTGTAATTATGAAAATGAGATGAAAACAATTTTGGGATTTTTTTTTTTTTAGAATTTCGTACACACAAACTGATGTTTGTTGACTAATATTTGAATGTTTGTGCACTGTATCACACTGCCTTCAGATGAAAGGCCTTGATGAATAAAAGAATGAACACCCTCAGGTCCATGTTTTGTATCACAGTCTTAATGTTTAAATGTTCGTAAACACAGCAGGCTTCAGTCCTCAGGCAGGATTTCATTCTTTTCAGATCATCCTGAGTTAATCATAGCCTATTTATCATCTTTACAAACTGCAATGACACAGTTTGTTGGCAAGGTTAGGTCCCACAATGAAAAGTATTTTAATATGAAGGCCAAGTGGACTGCTAAACTATTGTATCCACACCACACAGATAATGCAGATTGTTACCTTTTGCTCACCAAAGCTTGTTTTGGCCATTATGGTTTATGTATACTGGATAAACATGGGCATACTTTATAAACAGGATTTTTTAGTTTGATTTAATTTTTTCTTAACAAGCTCCATGTGTCGTTCTGTAATCTACTACAGCAACCTGTTCAAGTAATATGAGTATCACTAGTAATTGAGCTTCTCTTTCCGCAGCAAATGACAGCAACTTCTTTCTCCACGCGAGTGTGTTCGCGTGCGTGCAAGGTTTTATTGTTGTAATACGCTTCAAAGCCACAGGGCGTCAGCACAGTACCCCATATTACTGTATCTTACATGCTTCACCCCATGACTGTTAAAATGTAGTTTGTTACTAGGCTCTCGACACGCACGCATACCCACCTTGATGAAAATCCATAGTTGTATCTCCACACTAATTCTAAAAGTATCAATGAAAACGGGTAAATGTGTTGGACAACTGTAAATTCTGACACCATCTGGTGTGGAACAGCGAGCTAAGTATATTTTCCCAGATGCTGCAGCCGTAAGTGCACTCGGTTAAGCCTGCTTTTTATATCTCTCTTTTCCTGATAAATGATTGGGCAGGCAGATCGATTGCAATGAATGTATCTAGGATGTGGATGGATCCCGAGTTTTTAAGACTCAATTTCCCATGAGCCATCACGTGCGGAAATCTACACATTGATGTCAAGGGGGTGGGGAGTCATATGACAGGAGCAAAATGGCTGCCGTCCAGTGGTAATTGTTTGTTTCTAAATAAATTGATGATGTTGCGTTTAATCCATTGTTAAAATAAATTTAGTAATGAATGAACATATGACAGCTTGCTCAGATAATGGTTGTGCCTGGTTGTCGTAGTGAAAAACATATCATAGGTGACAAATGCATAGTATAAGTGCTGATCAACACCGATGGTTCAGAACTAATTGTGCTTTGGCTTTGCTGTATTGCTATTTTAAAGCTGATTTCATTCACAAGTTGTTTTTCATTTTTATCAAACACCGAAGCATTAGTAGCAATATATATGTCGGTAGACCTGTTGCTAATTGACGTTAAGCAATCAGTTCTCACGGATGCATCTGTGTTCTGTGACTTAATTCCTCTTTCGAACGTGCAGAAGTAGCTAATGTTCTGTCGTCGCTATGGTAGGCACTCCCGTGACCGTAACTATGAGGCAGAACTGCAGGGCTGTCGCCTGGAAGCCGTGCCCGTGGAGTTCGGCGACTACCATCCGCTTAAGCCAATCACTGTGAGTTTCATCACCTCCACTCTGTAGAAAGATTACCTCTGTAATGTTATTCTCCTTCTTCTGGCATCCACTTGAAGTTAACAGTTAGCCACCATGAACCAAATTCCCGTATGCAAGGCCTCCTATTTTAGCCATTTGGTGGGTACAAGGGATTAAAATCAATCTAAATACTGCTTTTGTAGATGAGGTTTAAGAAAACTTTCTATTAAAATTTACATTGCAAGCAAAAAGTAGATGATGCTTGGGGTAGACATTTTGCTTTACATGATAAAAGGGAGGGGGATGAAACACATAACATTAAAACATCTGGAATAAAACACAGGGGTAGCTGAAACGTTTAATATAAGAGGGAAAAAAAGTAAAGTGTAATATAATTAACTCTGCAATCACTTCATGTGTAAGTTAAGGCAACACTGTGTTCTGGAGCCACAGTAACATGTCATTTCCTCACCGGATTGTCCCTTCCCCCACAGGTGACGGAGTCAAAGTCTCGGCGGGGGGGCCGTAAGGGCAGTACTTCCTCCTCCTCTTCCTCCTCCAGCTCCGTCGCTCCCGACCCACTCAGCTCCATGCTGGATGGTACCGACCCCCTGTCGCTCTTCGCAGCTGCATCTGCCAGCGAGGCCCCCACACTGTCCCATGGGGCTTCATCAGGGGTGAGGCACGCGGGCGCCCTGAGTGGATTGGAGGGTGGGGGGGGGGGGGGGACAGGTAGGGCTACACTTGCTGAAAATTAAGTCTCATGATCATTATGATGATGATGGCTGTTATGATGAGGATAGTGATAAAGCATTATGGTGATTGTGGTAAAATATAGCCATGAATTGTATCTTGGTGTTTTTTTTTTTCCACCATTCCTTTGTCTTCATTCAAAATGAAATGACTCTTCCCTTACTCCTCTGCTGAAGGATAATGAGGAGTTTGACATACTGACGTCAGAGCTCATTGACGCTTCGAGCCGCGTTCCTCTTTGATTCTTGTCTGTTCAGGAGCTGGGCAGGAAGCGGAAGGAGAAAGAGGAGGAGGCTGCGGTGGGCGCAGACTTTGAGCCCTGGTCCTCCAAACGGGGCTGAAATCCTGGCCAGGTTTACCACCACAGAGAAGCTGTCCATCGTGAGTGTTACAAGTCCCACGTGAGAGTAATCCCACTGGGAGATCATAGAGACTCAAATCAGACATATGTACATTTAGACACTTAGCAGATGCGCTTGTTGTAGACTTATCGAGGCTCATTTTTTAGTTTTTGAACAGTCCATCGCTTATTATTTTCTGAATGGCTCTGATTTAGTGCTATTAATCCACTTCCCTAACCACTATATTATTATTTCTGTTTTTTTTTTTCTCAGAACCTCTTCATGGGCTCAGATAAAGGTAAATACCTCTTCTGTTCTCTGTTTCTGTTGACTCTCAAACATGAACGCAAGTCAGACTTGGATAAGCTGTGTGCGTGGTGAATTCATAAATCATATGGTTATGAAGCCCTTGAATGGGCTGAGCTCAGACAGCTTGCTGTGGGTTGCAGGTAAGGCCCCCAGCCCCGGCTCCGCTGTGTCAGAGAAGGTTCGCACTCGCCTGGAGGAGCTGGATGACCTGGAGGAGGTGGGTGTGTCCATCACTGTCTTAACACATTATTGTTGTTGCTGTCATGCTATACCCAACCCGGATTTTTACGAAAACATATCTGTGTTTGTATGTGTGTGTGTATATGTGTGTGTTTGTGTAACACTACACTAACCCTCTCTGTGTGTGTCCCGGCACAGGGGTCTCAGAGGGAGATGCTGAACCTGTCCCAGCAGGACTATGTGAACCGCATAGAGGAGCTCAACCAATCCCTGAAGGAGGCCTGGGCCTCAGACCAGAAGGTCAAGGCCCTGAAGATCGTCATCCAGGTGAGAGCTACTGAGCATGCTCAGTGTGTCACTGATTACAGCGTACATATTTTCCCATTCATAGCCAATTTGAATGATAAGGCTCATTTTACATCAGGACACTGTGTCACTCCAACAATGCATTGATGAGAACACTGATACATTCTGCATTCTTTCTAACAGCAATTCAATGTTGTGTGTATACAGTTTGCTTGTATCGATATTGACATATAGTAGATGGAACATTTAAGCCATCTCTGACATCAGTGGAACTGGGGTCCCCTTGTTGTGACTCATGCTTAACTGTGGTCCTAAGTAAAGTACTGAAGTGTGTGAGTTTGTATCCCAGTGCTCCAAGCTGCTGTCAGACACGTCCGTGATTCAGTTCTACCCCAGCAAGTTTGTGCTTATCACTGACATCCTCGACACTTTCGGTGAGTGCAGAGTGACGCCCCATCCCCCTGTCCTTACCAATAGGAGGCCTGGCTGTGTGTGAGGGGAGCAGGCTGACTTCATGTCTTTATGTATTACAAAAGAGAGTGTATTACCAACAGAGAATTTTCCCACTTTGAATAGCTACTTCATATATGGTAAGACAAGATTCCCATTAGCCAGAAGCTGTAAATGACGATCGGCTCATTAGCAAAGAACATCCCCGAAACTGGATGAATGAGTGAGGCTGGGTGTTTGATAGATAAGAGAAGTTTGAGCTATGTGTGAGTTTGTCGTTTCTCTTCGTCTGTGTGAACAGGCCGCCTGGTTTATGAGAGAATCTGGTCCATGTGCTCTGAGTCCCGCCTCCAGCCTGGTAAGGCCATTTTTCCTCACCGATGTACCTGTCCACTACAGCACTCATTACACTACACCACACTCACCCAGCAGACACTCTCATCCAGTGTGACACATAGAAATGAAGTCCATGACAGTTCAAAAAAAAAATGAAGTAACACTGTATAAAGAGGAAAAGATGTGCTCACTAGAGTCAGTAATGGTGTCTCCAAAGGTTTCGGAGTTTCACTCTTGAACCCAATCCAGGATACTCACCACGTAAGTAACTGTCCAGATCAGTTCCTCTCCCCATCCCTCTAAAGCACAAACTTTCTCTCCAGATTCCTTCTCTGCTGATGATGTGAACGACACCGCAAAGGAGACCTGCCTGAACTGGTTCTTCAAAATCGCCTCCATCAGAGAGCTCATCCCTCGACTGTATCCTTTACTGATGCCTAAACTTCACACAAACACACACATCTACATTCTCACACACACACAAACACACACCACCACCTGTTTTCTGCTGGTCTTGACTTCACATACACATCTGAAGAGAGGAAAGTGAGTTTTATATTGCACTGAACCCTTGTTAAACCGGACTAATTGGGGGGAAAAGGAGTACAATATAACCGATGGTACGATATAACCGGGTGATAGTAATTAATAATTAATTAATTTGTTGTAATCTGATGTAATCTGAAATGTATTGCACTGTGGGTAAAGGATCTTACACCTGTGTTTCTAAACCTGCCTTTGAATCATCCCCACACTGCCGACACCAAAGCTTTGGTGGTTAGAGGTCTGAACTTGTCCAGTGTTAACTGAAATAGACCACACATGTTGTTTAATGTTGTTTATAACCGAAATCCTTTTTAAAGAGGTCCTCCACAACGAGGGTTCAGGGCAGTTGTCTGGCTGGGACTTTTTAATATTTGAGAAATAATGTTGTGGACTAAACTACTAAACTCTCCCCACTCCACAAACTCACTCTGCGTAAGGAAATCTACACAGTAACTGTTTAATAACCAGGTGGGACTCATAATGGTTTAACCCCTTGTTGATGGTAAACCCTTTACTGCAAACACAGATATGTGGAAGCAGCAATCCTGAAGTGCAACCGTTTCCTTTCCAAGACGTGAGTGTTGGTTTCCTACATTTCTGATTCTTTTTTTTCACCACTGAAACATATCGTCTGACGCAGAACCGGTAATGATCCAGATCAGAAACAGCTCTCTTCCTCTAACCCTCCACATCCTCCCCCTCCCTCTAAATACTGCCAGTATCACCCATCTGTTCTGTTTCCGAGGGAACACTTCAGCCAAGCAAACCCATGTCATCTGCATCTCTGACCTAATCTCCAGAGAAAAGGGTAGCTTTGTTTCTCATCTTTGTGACTGTGTACTGCCAGTTTGGATTATGATTGAAGAAATTAGAAAAAAAGCTATCCCAGTAGCAGAGTAGTTTCCATACCCCAGTTTGGGTGTAGCCTATGCCATCCAATAAACTTATGTTTTAGCTTGGTGGTTTGATTTATTTTATGTTTTGTATTATTGTTCATGTTAATTCAAACTGTACTTTTTTAACAGTAAAAAGCCTTTAGCTGTGTTTCTCTATGTGCCTCTCTCAGTGGCATCCAGGAGACTCTGCCTCGCCTCACAGCAATGATCCGGGGTATTGGAGATCCCCTGGTAGCAGTGTACGCCCGAGCGTACCTCTGCAGGGTGAGTCTGTCCCCTTCCTCTTTTCTCTTTTCCTTCCTTTCTCCTCCTCCACCCCTGTCTCTCTCGTTTTCTCTCTCCCTCTCCTTCGCCCCACTGTCTTTGGGATTTTAGGCCTGGAAAAGCTAAAGACCTGAATCCTCCATTGTTTATGATCTCACAGTCATAGCAGGTACATTGGGTTTTGTCATGTGATGCATGTGCTGACAGCCTGCAGTAAGACCATGTGATGACTGGCTGTGAGAGTGCCTGTGTGACAGTGTCCCTCCCCCTTGCGCTCTGTGTCCAGGTGGGCATGGAAGTGGCCCCACACCTGAAGGACAGCCTCAACAAGAACTTCTTCGACCTGCTGGGCTCCTTCCGGCAGATCCATGGCGACAGTGTCCAGAACCAGCTGGTTCTGCAGCGAGTGGAGATACCTGTGTACCTGACGCTGTACTCCCCCGCCATAAACTGGATTCTGCAGTGTGTGTCCTACAGAGCCCCAGAGGTGTGCCCCAGTACCACACACTCTAACCCTGCACCCTGCCTACCACACTACTGACCCAAGCCCTAAATCCCAAATCCTGCCTCACTGCAACGTGTTACCAGCATTGCCCCATAAGTGACCTGACACCCATGCACACCCTCTCTCTATACCTGAATCCCCACTGCATATTTCGGCAGAGTCCTCTAACCTACAGGTCACAAAGCCACATTCCTGCCACCACACTATCTTTCCACAGGCATTGAGTGCCTGGAGTGACTGCAGAATGACAGGAGTTTGACCTTTGACCTTTTCCACATTGCTTCTGCAGGCTCTGCTGACAGAGATGATGGAGCGGTGCAAGCAGCTTGGGAACAAGTGAGTCCTCCATGCCACCAGGGGGATTTTTTCAGTGTTTGAAGTGCATTAGAAACTATTGGTGGAAATGGGCACTGGGGCACTGAAGAGTGCTTACCACTAAGGCTGAGTGTTTTGTGCCTACCCACAGTGCTTTGCTGCTGAACTCGGTGATGTGGGCGTTCCGGGCAGAGTTTGTGGCGGCAAGGGCCACCGACTTCATTGGGATGATCAAGGACTGTGACGAGGCAGGGTTCCCCAAGGTGAGAGGTCACCATTGTGTGAAGGCCAGCACTCACAGGTCTTCACACCCATCCCCCTCTCTCTCTCACTTCTGACTGACAGTCTGCCTGCCATGGAGTGCTTCTGTGTGAATGAAACTGTGTGTTTATTTTATGCCCAGCAAACATTTTATCCAGCAAACATTACTTTATCCAAGGTGAATTTGCAACAGTATACACAATGTGAAACAAACCCATGATAACATTTAAATCATTGGAAATAAGCACCTTGTTTAAAGAGCAGAACCTTCTCTTGCAGCTGATTTAAAGTTGTGATCTGTCAGTATGAAGTCCTGAGGTTATTCCGTACATTCAGTGCACTGTCCAGAGGATATTCACCCTGTGTTCCTCTCCTTTCCTCTCCTCTGTGTTCCACAGCACCTGTTGTTTGGGTCTCTGGGCCGCAGTCTGTCCTGCGCTGACCCTCCAGAGAGCGAGAGGCTACCCATCCTGAACGAGGCCTGGAAGGTGATCACCAAAGTGCGCAGCCCGCAGGTACAGCTCACCCCAAACTGCACCCCCAAACCATGTTTTTGGTGATATTTATCGCCTACAACCAGCTCATTTTCCTTTCACTAGCTTCAACCACCAAACATAGTTTTAAAGGCACTGAACGTCTCTCCCTGCAGGACTACATCAACTGTGCTGAGATCTGGGTGGAGTTCACCTGCCGTCACTTCACTGTGAGTGTCTCTGGAGCTGGCGTATTTGGAACAGGGGTAAAACGGGTGATGGAAAACGGGTTTCTAACAAGTGTTTGCATTTTCCATCCCGTTCCTCTCTTGGTCTCAGAAACGTGAGGTGAACACGGTGCTCTCTGACATCATCAAGCACATGACCCCAGACCGTGCCTTTGAGGACGCCTACCCACAGGTGAGTGGCGCATACTCGGTGAGGTGAGATCCCAGTGTGGAATTCTGGGATATGGTAATGACATCCCCTTCATTTGTTGCTATGTTTTTCCCTTGCAGTTGCAGTCAGTGATAAGGAAGGTCCTCACCTATTTCCATGATTTCTCCGTTCTCTTTTCCATGGTGAGTAAAAGATGTGCCTCCCTTGTCATACCTATGTGGTGTGATGCTACCTTCTCTCAACAACTCTCAAGTGCTTGTCACCTGATTGGACAGTGTTGGTGACCATGGCAGTCAGTTTTTAAACAAAAGAAGGAGATGACTAGAGCAGGGTGTAGTAGAGGTTTGAAAGTAACATGCAAGTGACACTATGTATGACAGCTCACCTCTGCCTGTCCTACCCCAGGAGAGGTTCCTGCCTTTCCTTGACATGTTCCAGAAGGACAGCGTCCGAGTGGAGGTGTGTCGCTCCATCATGGAAGTCTTCATCAAGTAAGTTCTGTGCTGACATCCTGCACTGTCACCTCTCTCTGTTTGTGCCCTGTATTTCTCTGTGTGCTGTCCTGTCTGTCAGTCTGCTTTCCTACTTGCCTCTAACTGTCTCTCAGCTGCAGATATTTGTTGGTTCAGATCATTTATGAAACTCACGCTCTGTGTGTGATAATCTCAGGCACCAGCAGGAGCCGACACGAGACCCGGTCATTCTGAACGCCCTGCTGCACGTCTGCAAGACCATGCATGACTCCGTCAAGTGAGTGTTAAAGAGGGGGGGGGGTTTGTGCACGTGTGTGTGTGTGTGTGTGTGTGTGTGTGTGTGTGTGTGTGTGTGTACACTGCTCCTCACCCTGCTCTGTCTGTGCCTCAGTGCTCTCACTCTGGATGATGAGAAGCGGTCTCTGGCCCTACTGATAAATGGTTTCATCCGCATGGTGAGTTATTGCAGGCCCCCCTGCATGCTGATAAATGGTTTAATCTGTGTGGTTAGCTAATGCAGGCCCCTCTGCCTGCTGATAAATGGTTTAATCCATGTGATGAGTTGCTATGGAACCCTTGCATGCTGATAAATGGTTTAATCTGTGTGGGGAGTTGCTGTGGGCCCCCTGTCTGTGCCTTTCAGCCAATGAGATGTGTCCCTCGGATAACGGTGACCCCTGACCTCCCTGCAGGTGTCGTTCGGCCGGGACTTTGAGCAGCAGCTGAGCTTCTGCGTGGAGGCACGGGCCACTTTCTGTAACCTGGAGCCAGTGATCGTGCAGCTCATCCACGTGAGTGCAGCCCTCTGCAGAGCCTCTCTTATCAGTGTGTGCCGACCCCGGCCACGCCCTCACACAGGGCCTCACGCACTGTGCAAACAGGACACTTCCTCATGTCACATGGAGCTGCAACATGGCCTCTGTTGGCCAGTGATGGGAGAGTGAGCGTTTGTGAAACTGAAAATGGGAGAAGCTTGTGTAATTGACTAAGCGATTTGAACCAATCGTCATGTGTTTGCTTTGGAGAGCAAAACTCTTCGGATTGGCTCAAACATGGTTATGACTGACATGTTACCAGTTATGAAGATTGTGACGTCCCAGGTGGCATCACCATGGTTACGGAACTGACTGCTCTAAGCACACACTGAATCATTGCTGTCACCTTGGTTACAGAACTGACTTACAAACACATGCTGAAAGAACTGAAGCTGAAGCCTGTTTTGGTTGTTGGAAATTAAGTGAATAAAGAATAATAGATAGCACCTTGTGGTGTAACAGCTGTGTGACATGTGTGTGCTGTAATACTGTGTAATGTTTTGTCCTCCACTCAGACGGTGAATCAGCTCGCCATGGAGACACGCCGCGTGATGAGGGGTAGCCACTCGCGCAAGACGGCCGCGTTTGTCAGGGTCAGTCTCCTGGGGGAGGGGTGTAGTGTGTGATGAGGGTCACAAGGCTTAAGGAACTCCCAAAATGGTTTGGAACTGTCATTAGTGGGTTGCCACAGAGAGCAAAGCCATTTTATTAGTTTATGCTTGTCAGTGATTAACAATACATAGTAGCTCCACCATTATTTCAAAGTATCTGAAGTCTTTCTCACATGTCACTTGTGGAAGAGAGTGTCAAGTTGAGGGTTCCGAATACATTATGATGTAATCATTGTACATAATTCTATTAAGTTACTTCTCCCTAAACAGTTAGGTAGTCTCAATAATGTAATTATAATCGCTCTTTTTCTCTCTCTGTCCAAGGCATGTGCCGCCTACAGCTTCATCACCATCCCCTCTCTCACCAGCATCTTCAGCCGGCTCAACCTCTATCTGCTGTCTGGACAAGTGGCACTGGCCAACCAGTGTCTATCCCAGGGTGAGGTCATAGTGCACAGCTGATCTAGACACTGAGAAAATGAGTTCCGCTGTGGTGTTTATCTGGTTTGTTCTCTCTCCTCCTTCCCCACTCACTGCATCTATCTCACTCTCTCTCTCTCTGTCCATCCCAGCGGACGCTTTCCTGAAAGCGGCGGTCAGCATTTTACCTGAAGTGCCACGTAGCATCAGTGTTGAGGGCAAGCTGCGCTCCTCGGAGGGTTTCTTGCTCGACTTCATCAACAACTTCCTGTCCACTCTGCTGGTGGTGCCTGTTAGTCCCGCCCCTTCCTTCAATATTTAATATTTTTATTTTTCAACCTATTGCAATAACTTTTTGCAATAAAATGAATTAAGCAACTAAGTAATTTAACAGTAATTAAAGACACCGTGATATCTGAGGCCTTAATTGACAGCTAAATCAATGCAAACCATAAAAACCTGCAGACACTGCATCCCTCTGAGACTTTAGTGTGACCCCCGTGGTCTAAATGATGAGATATCATACACTGAGTGATAATCATACAGACCCATGGTCAGTCCATGCAGGCAGTGCAGCCTCATGTTTGAGCTCCTGAGGAATGAACGCTGTGCCTGTGTCTGCCTGCCGCAGGACCATCCGGAGCAGGGTGTGCTGTACCTGGTGCGGGGGCTGCTGAACATGGTGCAGGACTACACCTGGGAGGAGAACAGCGATGCCAAGGTGCGCGTCTACATCAGCGCCCTGCCCCTGCTGGCGGCCCTGAGCCAGGAGAGCTACCTGTACTCAATACCTAAAGGTGAGACGCACACACACACGCATGCGCACACATCAATACATATATACGTAACACACACACACATTCTATTCCCACAGGTGAGACATGCATACACACACACACACTCTATCCCTGAATGTGAGACACACACACACACACTCTATCACCAAAGGTAATATACACGCAAAAACAGAAATCTGTACTCCATCCCTAAAGGTTAGACCTGTGCGCGCACACACACACACCCCCACTCTGTATAAACAAAGGTAAGATATACACACAGACACAAACCTGAACTGCACCCCTTTAAGTAAGACATACACAATCCATCATACCCTATCCTCAAAGACATAGAAGTAAACACACACATGAATATGATGAGAAGTATATGCAAAGACACGCAGCTGATGCGCTGTTCACTGTCTCTGTGGTTCTTGCCCTCAGTGGACTCTAATGAGACCCTGTATGGAGGGGACCCCAAGTTTGTGGCGGAGATCAACAAGTTGTGTGAGACTCTGATTGGACAGGTGCTGGATCACCTGAAGACATTGGGGAGAGATGAGGTGAGTCTCCAGCACCAAAGTTCATGCGTACTCAATGCTTGGCAGTCTGACACTGATCTATATCACAATAATTATCTTGGCTTTACATTATTTCAACATTGAAAAAATGATAAATAGATGTTAATTGAATAATAGCATCAATATGGAAAAATTAATCTTACAACCATTCTGAATGATAAATGCAGATGTTAACTGAATAAAAACGACTGACAGTACAGTCAACCATTCCTGAAATGTGTGCTGTAGGTTTTGTTTGTGTGTTTGTTGTGTCATTTTCAAAATAAAAAATTGTCACTTCACATAATGACCTGAAACTCATGTTTGTAGGTATATTTTGTAGTTTTTACCCCAAAGGGGAAAATTCCCTTGTACAGACGTCTGCTTGTTTTCATGGTGTGTGTGATGTTTGTTGATGTGTTTGTGTGACTGCCTGATGCAGCTTGCCTATATTTGGCCTTTTAAAATATGTTAGCCATTGCCTCCCCTAACACTGCCTCCCTTCCACAATCTTGCTGTTTGTGTTGTTTGTGTTCTCTTGCTGTTTGCTTGTTTGTGTTCTTCTGTTTGTCTGCCTCTCCAAGTGTTCCCATATGTATGTGTCTCTGCATCTCCCTGACTCCCCGTGTGTGTGTATCTGTGTCTTTGGGTGTTTGCTTGTTTTTGTGCTTCCATTTGTCTACCTCTCTGAGTGTCCCAGTGTGTGCGTTTGTCTGCGTCTCTCTGACTGCCCCGTGTGTGTGTGTGTGTGTGTGTGTGCGTGTGCACGTTTGTCTGCATCTCTCTGACTGCCCCCTGTGTGTGTGTGTTTCAGGGCGTTCGCAGACAGAGCAATCTGGCATTCTCTCTGTTTGGGTGCCTGCTGGCGCACGGGGATCTGCGCAACAAGCTGCTCAACCAGCTGGCTGTCAACCTCTGGAATCTGAGCCACAAGCATGGCTACTGCGACACACGCACCTCGGTGGGCATGCTCACACACACACACACCCACCCTCTCTCCTACGCACAATGACACAGATGCACACACAGTCACTCACATTGTGTCCTACACTGTGGTGATGCTTCTGCAACATCACCATAGTAGGCTTCACTTGCAGTACAAAGAGCAAGGTGGTCATGCAGGTGGTTATAAACTCACGATGGTGCTTGTATATGTCTCTCTGTCTCTGTGCAGGTACGCACCCTGGAGTACATCAAACACCAGGGCCAGCAGCCTAACATGATCCACATCTCTGAGATGGCTCTACGGCTCTCCCTACAGACCAGGGCTTGAGCTGCATTCAGCCAGCCTGTGCCTTGGTCTTTGCTCCATGCATCTACAGCAGGGATAGACAAACCCTCTCCCTGCAGGGCTACAGGGTGTGTGGATTTTGTTGTTACTTAGCGCTTCGTTGTGCAGCTAGGCGCAGGTTATTGTCCAGGTAACTCAAATCTCCTGGTTCCTTGAGTCTGAACTGGCTGCTAATTTTCCAAGGTAAAAATCAGCATAACTTGTAGCTCTCTAGGACCAGATTTGACTACCCCTGGTCGACAGGGGATGGGATTGTTCCTTGTTTTTCCTGATTAATCAGGAAATTCAGATTTTCTCCAGACCCTAAATATCTCAACCAGAGGCAGGGGACCTGTGTAGGCCAGGGGCGTGAGCTTTTTTGCACGATCTGAAGGGTGACGGCAGGAGAGAATGCTCAGCAGTAAAGCCAACGGCCAGTGGGCTCCCAGAGGGTCTGGAAATCATTCTCTCACACTAATCAAGAAAATCAAGAACAGTTGGACCCCCCCAGCATGCTTATATTTCTGCCCAGTACCCAGCATGAGTGTCCAATCAGAACAAGCATGCCACACTCATGAACAGCCAATAACTGAAAGAGCAGCTGCTAATCAGTGTTAAGACCATTTCACTTTAGAGATACTCTGGCTTAACCCCCACTCCACTTTTCAGTGATTCTGTATACTTGTCCCTGTGTGAGTGTGAGTGCCTGTGTTTTTTTCCCCATTCAGCAGTCAGCTTATTTTCCTTTTTGTACAAAATAAATCTTTCATCTAACAGAAGTCAAAGAAAACAAACCTGTGTGATTTTTCTTTCCCGTTCCACCTCTCATGGTAACGGCGTGGGTCCTGTGCGGGTTCACCCCCCAGTTAAATAATGACTCATTTGCTGGTGAATGATGGCAAGTCAAAGCATCAACGTCAGAAGTGAAGCAGAAGAGGATGCGGAGGATACAGTATAATTTATTTGGTTAAATTCAGAGGGTTCTGTTCATTTCATTCAGCAAAACCTCAGAGCTGTCAGAGCCTCGCTCCGTTCCCACGGCGACGGTGCTGATACATGGAGCCTGTCGTCAAGGATAAACCTGACTGTGTGCATATAGCAACGTCAGAAGGTCTGCCACACCCAGTGGGTATTTCATGAAGGAAGATTGAGTGGATAGCAGGCTATCAAGTAAATATTTTTGGGAAAACTCAGGATTCAATCCCTTTGAAGGTCAGCCTATTACAAAATATTTAGCCACTCCTTGAAATACACATCTCCTTCCCCCAAGTGCCTGCCTGCAACTGCAGCCCCTGTAAGCGAAAATAAGTGGACCTTTAATCCATACATTGATGACCGAGCTAAGCCATACATTACCAACTTCCCTCGGCCTCTGAGACTGATTACTGAAGTTTTGTGCTTAAAACATTTGGCAGTGGGGGAGAGGAAGCGTTTGGACAAAACAACTTTAATAAGGTTTGTAAATGTAGGCCAAGTATAAATAAACACAGAAATAAATACACACTGAAGTCCAGAGATAAAAATCAAAGAAAGGTTTTTGCTGGCAGACGATGCAGAGCACCTGACTGCAAAACAACCGCAGTTACTCACTCAGCGACCCAGATCTCACTCCAAAAACAATACGGAGCAGAGAATACAACGTATCAGCCTTAATGTTTATTCACTTATTTAGTAAATCATTTAACAAACACCCCCTTTTGCATTCCAAATCAAGTTATCAAAAACCGAGGAAGAGAAAAAAAAAAATCAACATGCTGGTTTGTAAGCGTACAAGTCGATTAGACTTCTTTCTCGCAACTCAGGCGAAGATTATCCCCGAACACAATCGCTCTCCTCCTCAATCAAACATTCAACAAACACATCTCTGTGACACACACAGGAATACATTCAAGGCTAAGATAATGTCCAGGCTGTTGCAGGTGGTTTTTGCTTTGGTTGCCTTGAACACAATTGGAACACTACTTAAGACATCACATTGCTCACATCAGACTTCAGTAGTTGTGTCAGATTTAATCAGATTTATCAGTTTTACTGTGATGTCATTTGCATCTTGACCAATAGGAACTCCAGAGTGCAGCTGAATGTTCTGGATGAGACCAAGGAATTCTAGACCCCAAATTCCTCTGCTTTGGGCATGACCATAAAATCATTGGAGATAATATATCACACACAAACTTTAACCGGAGATTCTAAGTTTAAAATCCAGGCTTTTTAAAACGGCATGTTTTACATATCCACAAGCATAGGCTTCCCCCACGGGCATTATCAAACTTTTTGGATCGATCCATTTCCTGGGCCCCCTGTGGAGACCAGCCATGCTCTTTGCTTGATACTAGGAATTTTGAGTTAACTTGTACCTCAGCATCACATTTTTAAGCATTCATTTTCTCCTTTACAATGTCCCAGACCTTAAAGTAAAATGAGAGGCAGTAATTTCATACATGCTGTACACACGGGTTAAGAGACTGAGCAACAGTAGTAGCATACTGGTCTCCTAGTTGGGCACATAAAGAAGCACCAATTTGATATTCAGCACAACAGTGTGAAAGGGACTGCTTCTCGCAATTTACTCTTTTTAACTTTCTCTGCATTTCCTCAGCTCATCCAAAAGTCTGGAGAGAAAAAAAAAAGATCAAAACAAAAAAACGAGCAGTCCTCAGTTCAAAAGTTCGGAGGGAGGCGATGACTGTATTGACAAACCACAAGCTAGCAGCAATGTTGGAATTTACTTGCATTCACAGGAGCATGCCATACACAACCACTTACATAAAACGCTTATGTGATCCAGCTACACACACACACACACACGCACGCGCACACACACACACAGAGCACACACGCACACACACACACAAGCACACACACAGAGCACACTGACAGACATGTACTCACACACACCAGAGCTGTGCACTTTCACACAGTAACAGAGTAGTGGTCAAGCCGGGCAGTACTGTTGCCAGTTTGACCTCTCTCAAACGTCTCCAAGTGATCGCCTACCTACGCAGTCCAACACCCCCACCCTGCCCCGCTCCACCCTGCCCCGTCCCAACCCCCCACCCCCACGCCCACGCTTCCCCGTCCCCCTACCTAAGTGTTGATGATGTCAATATACATTTACAAGGAGTATAAGTTATTACCATTACTATTATTAATACAATTACTGCCCACCCGACTGGGGTCAAACATGGAAGATGGCCCAGGGGCCTGGTCAGTGTCTCTTTCCTTCCCCCAAAATGGAGGGGTGCTCTTAACGGAACAGAAAGGGGTCTGCCACACCCAGAGGCAGTTAGCCGTGGAGCTGTGGGTTAATGTAGATGGAAACACACAAAAGCGCTTTGTGATGTTTGTGCCTTTTTTCCCCCCGTAGATAAGAAGAACAAAAAAAAGAAGTCCAAAGAGAATCGACTCTTAGCTGCTTTTCCCCCTTTTTCCATTCTCGAAAAACCAACATACACTGAACTAAAAAAGTTCAAGAAAACCGAGAGAAACAAAAAATACTACAACAAAAACATAATAATCATTCATCCAAAAGAAAAAAAAATAAATTTTTGTTTTGTTTTTTTTTTTTGTTTGAGGTTTCAATCGGGCCCAGTCCAGGCAGTGCTGGGAGGATGAGTGGGGTTCAGCCTCTTGCTTGGGTTCTTGTTTTTGTGGTTCTGGGTTGGATGTGTTGGGTACTGGGTGTGGTGACCTGCTGCCCCCTGCTGGCAGGGAGGCATGCTGCGGCCCCTAGGCAGCTCTTCCGCTCCTCCCCTCAGTCTAGCTCGATGGGACTGCCGTCCTCTTGAGCCTCCTCGCCCTCCTCCTCCTCCCCAGAGCCCATCAGGCTGTTAAGGAGGTTCCCTGGGAGACGGAGAGATGACGTTGAGCAGGGGGCAGCTGGTAGCTCAATACACTGAACACTGAGAGCTGCTCTTAGTACAGTTTCTAAATCAGTGGTATATTATGTACGAGGGTGGAGTGGTGCTGTGAAGGTTAAATATGAGCATTAATCCGGTTGACACTGATTCAAACATGAATGATGCCTGGATAGGAAACTCCCTCAAGGCTCGCATTTGACTCCAACCCAACAATCTAACCTCATCTGCTAAGCCTCCCCCTTCTAGCCTTGTAACTATGAGTCTGATATTTTTCGTTCTCTGATGTGGTGTAAGAGCGCCAATCGTAGCTAGATGTGCTTTGCTAATGAAACAGCGGTCAGCTGATGTTCATTAGTATGTTCCAACAGAAATCTGCTGGCACCAATCAGAACGCAGGAAGCTTGGACGAGAGATCATGAAGTTTCCTAGAAGATCTATGAAAGATTGAGCAACTGGGCTCAGGGCTTACCTAGCAATCCACCGTAGGAGGAGGACTGTTTGGGCGGCACTCCGAAGAAAAGCTGTCCTATTCTATCCAGGTACTGTCGCAGGAAGACAACATAAAAGATGAAAGTGGGTGGGTGGGGGGGCAGGAAGAACATCTGCTGTTAGACACTGTGTTCTCCATTCAATACTGCATGCTTGTGCACCCGAAGGACCTCCAAACAACAAGGAACAAGAGCGGCAATCAAGCTGTGAGAGCAGGCACACAGTTTCTGACAGAGCTCATACAGACACACACTGTTTATGACAGCTGTCATAGAGACAGTTTCTGACAGCGCTCATATAGACACACACAGGTTATGACAGAGCTCTCATACAGACACAGTTTATGGCAGAGCTGTCATATAGACACACAGTTTCTGATAGCGCTCTCATACAGACACATGACGCCAGGTGCTCCTCACCTCATTATACATAGGGTCCCTCTTCAGAGATGGCTGATACTGCTCACACAACACTGTGAAGACTGTTAACTTCCCCCTGGAAGAAACACACACACACACAAACAAGAACAAGAAACAAATCAAAAGCACGCATCTACAGAATCTTCTAATAAAAACAACTACTGATTGAAGGGAAGTAAGAGTAGCTGGCTGGTCATTACAAAGAGCTTTGCAGTCGAGCACAGCTGAATGAGTATCATTCACTATGACTCAGGAAGATAAGAGCAGACATAAAATACATTCACTAGCCTCACCCTTCCCCATCTAATTCATAACGCCTCTCTCAGGAAAGAAATTAAACAACTTTGCAAAGATATTTCCATGCCGTAATGTTTACACACAGCAGAAATATTTGAATAAAGGCGTGCTGATTTCTCACTTCAAGTTCTGTGTCCCTGACTCAACCTGTTGACAAATTTAAGTGTACCTATGTTTTTCACACTGTGACAGAATACCTTCTCCTACTGTGTAAAAGAATACATCTCCCATCAGGCACCACTCACCCTTCCACTGCCAGCAGCAGGAACCAGATGAAGTTGAGAAGAGGCTGCACAAATGGGGGGCCCTTCTCTATCGATGGGTGCTTTTGTGTGTAGGTGCTGAATACCACTGAAGCACTGCTTTTGTTCTTTAGACAGAGGAACCTGGGAACAGACAGAAAAGGAGGGAACAAGGAAAGAAAGAAAGGACAGATAATATAGTCATCTGGCAGATGCTATTATCCCAAGCGAATTATAATGTAAGAGAATATAAGGTGTAATCACATGATTAATGTGATAGATAGCATCAGATTGGCGAACACATGTAATATCACTTACTTAGCTATGCTAACGAGTCAACAGCAAAACTTGAATGCACACTCTCCATTGACCCATACAGGCACACAAACAAGGTCTCCCGTTCCTCACTCACTGTAAGACGGCCTGCGCCACAAACATGTCCACCTCGCTGCGGAACCCCCGCGAGGCCGAGTACTCCACCAGCATCTGGGCACAGCCCTCGCCGTCTGAGGAGTGCAGGAAGTGGTATCGCGACTCGCTGTAGTTTTGTTCTGCGGGGGAAAAAGTGGAAATAATATGAAAAGAAATTAAAAGGACAAAATAACTCATAACAATTGTGTTTCTCTGTTAATATGACATGCTGTTCATTTGTTAAAAACATGCTACAGTATTCAAGGAATACACTGTATATGAGTACACTTAATTAAAGAGCACAATTCTGCTTACAACAATGTATATACAATATGGCTGGAGACATACGGCTATAACATTAGTGTATAGTAACGGTCCTCACTTCAGGTCCTTAGAGGGCAACAGAGTAAGCTAGTTTTGGTTTTTACCAAAAAAAAAAATTACACAGTAAATTCAGATCCAAGTAACAAGGTGAAATGAGTTAACGATAATCAGTATAAATTAATCAATCAGGTTCTCAGTAACAGCAGCAGACCCAGTGGCCATAGGCACAAGGACTGAGGACTGCTGACTGACACTGGCAATGTCACAACCAATTCACTTCATCTCATGCCTCTCACCCCTGTCCTCTTTCTTCTTACTGATCCCATTGGCCCACCCCTCCAGCCCCTGTCATATGTGACATACCTTTCCACAATGTCACAGCCAGCAGCTGGTGCAGTTTGGGGTGCCCCAGCTTCCCAGAGCCCCCGGTTGACCACTTGAGCGCCCGGGACACAAAGGCCACCCTCTCCGGGGAGTTTTGGTCCATCAAGCTAAACAGCTTGGCAAGGTGCTCTGCAGTACAGCACCCATTCATAAACATAAATGCATGTGTTAAGAGAACCACACACTACCCACATATACATAAAGAAGAGTAAGTACCGATTTCAGAAATCAATTACAACCATAAGCTCACGATTACACTTAATTCATGCTCCTAGATGTTTACATACAACCAGCCCCCACAGTAACCCATCCATTCAGTCACTCGCTCACTCAGAATAGAAAATACATAATAAACCTAGAAACACACAGTGTTCCATAAAACCAAACCAACCAAAGACACAGTGCAGACAAGTCCAAGATAGTCAAATTAAATATGAACCTCCGCCACCCCCCCGGCCCGCATCGCCGCAGTCAGCTCACCTAAAATGTCATCTGCTACTTTTGTGTCAGATTTCTCGAGGGACTCCAGCACCAGCATGGACAGGTCCGCTGCACTGTTTTGCTGTGGGTGAGACATGCAACAGTTCAGTCCTCCCCACCGTGACCGCTGCTGACCCGACGGACACCGCTTTTTACACTACAGCCCCACGGCAGATCCCATTACAGCCTCTCAATTGCCAATACCACCGTGATTCCTTTGCACCCCGCTGAGCACAAACTGAGCCTGTGCCGAAAAGGTGAACACCAATAATAATAATAATAATAATAGTAATAATCATAACCGTGCATACATACACATTTATTTATTTATTGCTTGTTTGAACAGGAAGATGCAAATATATTGACACAATGAACAAACACTGAACCTGATTCACTGCATGACAATGTGTACAGCTCATACTAATTTTCCAGCTCTTGTTGATCTCGTAAATTTTCAACACCTTTCACTGAACTCAAAGATGCTTTATAGTGCTTAGCTATACTACGTACACACACAGGTGCAAATACAACAGAAGGGAGGTACAGTATAGTATGATCCAATCCGATGACGTAAATAAGCCACAATTCGCAGAAGGATGTCCCCCCAGCACTGGAGCACCTCCTACCTGGTTGTAGCTGAAGAAGAGCAGGGCCCCATTGTACATCAGCTCCCTGGCCTCCATGTGCTTAGCCTGTGACATATACCTGTGGTGAAGGGTGGAGAGAAGAGGAACACCTGTCACACTCCTGCCAGATATCTCTGGGCTTAAACAGGTGAGGCAAGGCCGGAGGCAACGTGCACATAACTGCAATGTTATGTGCAAGGTCCACAGCTGAACTACAGACATGTTTCACTGACAGTCAACAGGGCTAGCTGGAAAGTCAACTTGGATATTCCCATTCTGGGAATGAGAATATCCATGCAAGATCTCTGGTGATGGACTAGACATTGGAAGGCAACTGTCTGCTATTACTTTCACTGTCAGACGCGAGGTTCTTCCAAGAGCCCTACACTCAGAATTAGAGACAGAAAGGAAAACTTCACCAAGCCATCCCTCTGTACCGTCTTCCGTATTTCAGAGATGTGAAACTGCAAGAATGTTCCAGCACCACAGTGCTGTACGAACTGGCTCGGGCTGACATAAAGCACTACTCCATGCTTCCCAATAACTTAATGTGAATAACCCTTCAATGCGCCCAGAGAGAACACTACGCATTAGAGACAGAGTGAAAAGAAACAAAGACAGGCTGTGTCTAAGAACACTCCATGAGCAGGGGAAGAAGCATTTTCCTACCGGGCTCCTATGTTTCACGACCAAAATAAATGTGCTGCAGAAGAAGGAAAAGAACAGCTCAATAAAATGACCTTCAGAGACATCTTCCAGAGGCTGTGCAACCACCATCGCCTGCTCTAAAGAGTATTTGGCCCTTGGACTTTGGTGGTGTTGAAGTGATACAAGACTCTCCACCAAGACTAAAGAATTATTTATCTTTGATGGACTGTGTGCTGCTGTTTTTCAAACAAGTCCTTCATTCTCTCAGGCAGTTATTCTATGCTACACACATGACTCTGTTCAGCCAATCCATAGCTCTTGACAATAAGTCCCCTGAGGTTAACTCGCCAACATTAGAGAACAACTTCAGAAAAAACAACCCTCTCATTTTGATAATTCAAATGCTGTAATGATCTTACATCTTGAGTAATTGGAGTGTAAATGTCATGTAGGTTGTTTTCTTTTTTTTTTTTTTTAACCATGATCAGATCTCTGCTACAATGCACCATCAGCAGTGGAAGAAAAAGGAAAAATTCCGCTTAACAAATGAAACATTAAAGGTGTGGTAATGGCCGAGAGCTAAATTCCAGTTAGACTACAAATGTGGCAAAATGGTTTACATGTTCTAACTTCAGTCACATGCATAAACATGGAGAGCAAATACACATCATGTTCAAAGGCTTCTCACACGCAAGCGTTCACGCCTTCATCTTGTTATGCAGTGCAAGGCTTATCAGTTTTTTAACAAGGTCAGGCACACATGCTTTTGTTATTTAGGATAAGACATTATCTTCGATCTTCCAATGTGTCTGAAAAATGACACCCAAGTAGGTCTATCTATCTTTGTATGTATTCAGTCAAACTATAGGCACCTAGGTATACTTGTTTGTCCAACTTGCTGTAGTTTACCTCAGGGCCACGTTCTTAGACTATGTCTTTAATGCTGGCATGTACGATACTGAACTTCATACAGACTCGAAAACCAACAGATTAGTGTAAGTGTATGATTGCCGGTAAGGTCACAGTAGGTGGATATCGACTACCGTTATATTACTCTTCTGTGCTTAGGTCGCTTGCTAGCAGACAAGTTTTCAGAATGTGTTGCACTGGAACCCGGCTTACTGCAAACTGCAACTAGCCAAGTTATGGGCTGCAGAGCTAGACAAGTCAGGCAGCGGTTCTGTACACGGTATTTTGTTGGCTAGCAATCTAAAGTACCTTATGTCCATTTCTAAGAAAAAATGAGTGCGGTCTGCTAGTCATCATGTGTGGCCTTGCTGCGTTACAGCTAGCTAGCTTTGTAAAGACCATTAGCTATATTATCCATCTAGTACTATTCGTTGGTCATGGTGGCTGACCTGGCTGGTTCACAGTCCAGCCAATTCTGTCGTCCATTTGTATTTTACTTGCACGACCTCGGAATTTCACCACAAACTGTAAAAATCGGCAAGTTATTTTACATTTCATTTACTATCTAGCCTAGTGTGAATGTTGTCTCTGATAGCTTGCTAATAGTAGCTTTAGCTAGGTAGTTTCCTGACATCAAAAATCATGTAGCTGTTGGTCCCATGCTATTTAACAATGGCAGCTCATTGTCAGACACTTTTAACGTCAAAGATAATGACCACGTTATTAGCTGCAAGAATGTTTTCCCAATTATCTATATTCATGAAGCTAATATTAGCTAGCTGGCTAGCTAACTAGCATTTCAAGCAACCACTACTATCATTTCGGAAGCGACCAGACAACCGTAAAACCTTAAATAATGATTGACAGGGGGCCAATGCAATCTAAAAGTACTACTGACTACAGGAGGCGGGGATTTACCGGCAGCCTACCAATCACACATGTCATAAGGCCGGGCCTGCGGAAGTTTGGTTGACAGGTAGAAAGATCTGGAAACACAGGCCCCGGAGCCGCTGGAACATTTATTCTAGTTTATCAACATGCTTAACGCTTACCTAAAGAATAAGGTCCGATACATCTGATGCGCTTCATAGTAATCCCCCTTTTCCACACTAGCTCGCAGTTTTCCCTCAACTCGCTGTACTCCCCCGCGGTTCCTTGCGCTGGAGCACTTCAGAGCCTCCTGCTCCGACATCATTGTTTGTTCCAAGCTGCTCAGCCCAACGAAACCGCGTCAGACGGAAGAGTGAGCGATGAAAACGGAGCTGATACTTCTGGCTTGCCGTAGTTCTCGCTCATTTAATTTTGGGTTGCTTTTTTTTTATAGAATATCCGTTCACACACTATCCATTACCTGGGAAGGTAAAAATTCTGTCAAGGAAAGTTGGGAAATTTTCTGGCAGTTGTCATAGAGACCGTTATCTGTGGATTGTGTTCTATTTACATTCCTGCAAGAGTATTATCTGATTGGGATAGTGGCTGATTTGGGAAACTTAAATGCAAATAAGCGCACGAGAGCAAAGCGTTTTGGACATCCACATGCAGTTTTTGCTTAAAAATCAAATATGGCAAATCTTATGGATGGCTTAGGTTTAATTGCTTGTTTGCAACAACATATTTAATGAGAAGAGCAGTTAATGAGTTAAACACATAGTGGATTCAGTCGAGATCAGCAAGAGGACTGTTAGAATCATCGCGTCTGTCGTTGAGTGTCCTGAAAACATGAAGGAAAACTTTGACTTTATTTCGTCTAGTACCATTTATAAATATTATAAACATTTCATGTTATACCCAACTTATGAGTATCTGACCCATAGATAACGAACGAACTGTTTTAAGTAGGCCTATTTCAAAGTCAGCAAAACGGTTCAGGGAAGTACGGACGTCAAGTGTACTGCGCAGCTTGGATGACTCATTTTGGTACGTCGTGTGTGCCTTAATATTACGTACTTACCTGCTAAATAGGACTAAACTCTATCACTTGTATCCGTTACCCACATGGACCGTCAAAATTATCACCGCAAGATACCTGGTTAAGTAAATGTACACATTTACAAACGAATCTTATCCATATTGAATATGCAATTATGATTTACAATTTTATGGATGTAAGTTTTCTTCCTCACAGACTGACATTCAAGGCCAACAGTCTGTCATATTAATCATGTTTAATACAAATCATCCTACTTCCCCAATTCTTAGTGTTCACATACTCTGTGCCAGTGGGTGGCAGCAGGGACCCGTTCTGAAACTGATTATTTCGAACTCAAAAAATGCAACCGTCAGGTCATTAAAAAGAGGCATTTCAAAACATTTTCTTGGCTTGGTCATCTCCTGATTCAACAGAGCTGCAATTAAGGCATGTGGTAGCACATCTGGTTCAGTTTTCATTTGGATTCACATGAAGTGCTTATTGAGGAAAGTCACAACGCTCTAAATCTGAACTATTCCAACACCATAAATACACACACACATTTTAGTAGAAAAAAGGATTTGGAAAAAAAAGAGTGAAGAATATACATCCAGCCTTCTCTCTGTCTGGTTGTGCATTATACATAGCTCACACAAACAGATCATAGATTTATCAGTCACATATACAGGTTATGATCCATGATCCTCTGCGAATAATATAATCCTCCAACATCAAAGGTCAAGATCACATCATTTAAAATCCAGTTCTTCGTGTTTTAAACTTGACCAATACACATGAAATCTAGGTAACAATAGTCAACCAAGTGGGACCTCCTTGCTTGAGCATGACCTTACCAGCACCAATGTAATAAAGCTGATTTTCAATGCCACATATAGGGGACATATCATGAAAAGATGATCTTTTTGTAGTGAAAACAATATGGATTTGGGACAGGACATTCCACCTTGTCAGAGATGAGTAATGCCAAAGCAATCCCTTGCCAAATAAGTCTGGGTCATGTGATTCTTCAAAACTGGCCCCTCTTCAAGTATCCAAGGTGTTCCACAGAAAACTAATGTTAGTCTCTTGAAAACTACATACCATGTACTCAATATTTTCCAATCTAAGCTAGCACAAATTCTCAATTTTTAATTATCACCCTAGTATGTTTTACCCCATATCTGTAAGACTGACAATCCAGTGAAACAAAAGCAAACCAATTGCTTGTCTTTTTTTTTTTTTTTTTTAAGAAAAAGCAACACAATGTCTCAAAAATTATTTATTTCAACAATTCCCATGGCATTTATTAATTGTAATCAAAGACAAAAATAAAATTAAAAAAACCAAACACCCTATGCTGTCCCATGACAATTACAAAATAGTTTGAAAAGCAGTTTTACAAAAATACTTTGCATCAAGTCCTATATTTTCAGTAACTTTTAATTTAAAAATAAATAGTGTTAAATCCTACAAGTTTTTACAACTGATTGGCCACTTACAGCTTGATAGCAGCTATAAAAGGTCAGAGCAAAGAAAGATTTTTTAAAAAGACTTTTACATTTATCATTGTCTTGCAGCCAAATGTTTTCATTCAAAATAGTGAGGACCTGTGCAACATACCTTTCTTTAGAGCCATAGTGGCATATCCTTCAGTATTTGCAGATTAAAAATTAAAACATACAATGGGTAAAAAAACAACAACAGGGTGTTTTTAATTTTTAAAGCAACACTGATATAGCAAATTTAAAGACAAACTATTGACAAAATATACAGCTCGACTTTGTGTAGTTTTTTTTTTTTTTTTGTGGTGAGATGGCTCCAACATGAACATAATGAGCATACTGTTAGAGGCTGAGCCAAAATGAATGGGGAGCATATTCATAGTGTCCAGTCTGGATTCTTCCATTTATCAATACAGACATGTGTTCTCTATACAGAAGTTCAGGTTAGTGGTTGTAACAGTGGTTACAAAAAAAAAAATGCTTCAATGTGGCCATTTGTCCCAGATACAACACATTCAAAGAAAGGTTCTGCTTAAGTGTGTCATGTTCCATGTGAGTGCATCTTAAAAGCAAAGGATGTAGGGGGTAAATAGGAGATCCACAATGGCTGCCATGTGAGTCCCAGTCTCCTCTGCAGTGTCTCACTCCAGGACAGAATGGCAGCTTAAACTCAACAGGGTAGTAAAGGAGAAAAACTTTGGACTGAGCCACTGACAAGCCACTGACAAGCCTCTGCTTCGCCGCAAATGATTGGCTGGAGAGAAACAGAGGGGTTGGCCCCTTGATAGTCTGAGCACAAATATGATTAAAAGAGAGGGGGCATAGAAACAAGCAAAATAACAGAAACAGAATTAGCTGCTGGGGGCAGAGCCAGTCTGAGGAGTGAAGACGTGTTGCAGCAGTGCTGTGAGGTTGGGGAATTTCCGGGCCATATCTGCAGGGTTGGAACGCTCTGGCCCAGGCCGCGACTCCTCCCCCAGGGTCCGGACTCGGTGCACCAAAGAAGTCAAGTGCAGGCTTTGGAGAGCACCTTGGTTGCTCCGTAAAAATGGGGGAGAGGGAAAAAGGGGTTTCATGTTATACCAGATTAAGTCGGATTTCATTGTCCACCTTGGCTGCCTGTTATTTGCCCCTCTCGTCAGAAGAAAATCCTCAGGTGCAGAGTTCAAACAGTGAAAGACGGGCACGGAGACGGCAGCAGACGGGCGCCCCGCTCATGTGCGGTCAGGCTCCCCGTGCACACGGAAGCGGTAGAGGCAGGTGTACTCTGGGTGCCCCCAGTTGGACAGCACACGCATCTCGATGAACTGGTAGGCCGGGGCACCCTCCTCCTGAAACACAGAGCAGCAGCATCCTGACACACTGCCCTGTAATTCACTCTGGATAACAACATCTGCTAACCCATATAAGACAATCATTTGAGGGTGTAATAATCCAAAAGTATTTACCCTTTTAGTTATTAACTGTATTATAGACACATTAAGACTCAGCAGATGCTCAAAGGATATTTAAGAATTCACAAGATGAATTCTCATTATGCCTACTTGTCTCCCACAAATTTAAATACATATTATCACTTCAGGAACATAATGTTGACTTCTTATTTTATACAAACCTACACAGCTACTTCCTTGGCATAATCCTCAGCTGCTTGCAAGATACAAACTGATTATGTGGGACCTAAACAACATTTGAATTTAAGACTAAGCCTGTCTTATGTGCCTATGGCTGCAGCAATGCATTGTGGGTACCGAAACACTGAAGGTTTGTAGTGAGTCCCCATCCTCTTGGTAGGTGTACTGGCCCAGCAGTTTGCCATCCTCTTTGGTCTCATCTTCCAGACCCTGTGAACAAGCAGCACGGTGAAGTCCAGTCACCACTTCCACTAGAGGTACGTTCACGTTATAAAGTCACCAGCTAACAACACTGCTTTGGAACTTTTTCAAGGATTTTAACTTCAGAGACAGCTGCCAAGTTCATACCATCTGCTGACAGCTGCTGTAATCTCCAAGATTCAACATGTCAAATTCTGATTCCAGTTTTCAAACGCAAGATAGGTCCACCCAACAAATGTTAGGAAAACAAATTTAATTTGTTAAACAGTTCAATTTGGTGTGGACTGTGTAGTCGTTACTAAGTTTTTATATTTCAGAAAATGTAGTATTCTCATCTTTGCTGTTCTTTCTAACGTCAAGTTTATTCATGCAATATTTATTCTAGCTTTTTCCCCTTTATTTTTTGTAAGAGGGATTTGGGAGAGAAGGAGGTTGAGGGGATGGACAACCGATAATTCAGTTAATTCTTTTTTTACACACCTATCTGTAAATATGTACATGACTACTGATGTTATTGTGTTGCATATAGATGAATTATTTGTTAAAATACACAGATGTTTGAAATATAAACATTGTAAAGTCATTTGTGGTCATTAGCAAAAGTGGGCGGGACTCACATAGACAGCGAACTGGCGAGGGGCGCTGCTGATGTTGCCGGTGGGGGACAGGGATTTGGGAATGTGCTCCAGAGAGAAGGCGGAGATGTGGACCCTCAGTGACAGCCGGATCACCAGGTACCCCTGGGAGCCTTTAAACGCCCAGCAGTTCCCGGGGTAGACGTCAGGCTAAGGGTAAGGAGGGAGAAATCCAATGATTGATTGTTGCTTAAGTGAGGCAGCTTGGAACTGGGAAACAGACGGGGGACGCTGCGTCGGGGCACTGACCTGGATGACCACGCGAGGAGACTGGGTGAAGTACCAGAGGGGGATGCCGAACAGGCTGACGAGCGCCGTCTTCGTCTCGAAGGTCTCTGAGCAGCGCGTGCTCAGGATGCTTCCGCCTGCACAGGAGGATGCTCAGAGATTAGGAGGCAAAGTTCATCATGAAGGAAATAGCACTGTGATTAGGCCACAGAGTGCCCCCTTAGCTGGAGAAAGGGGGGACAGGCGGGCGTTCTCCGTACCTCCAGACTCCAGGGCATAGTCCACCATGCCGGTCCGATCCTGGGAGTACACCCTCAGGGCGTTCTTCACAATCAACTGCACATGCTGGGGGGGAGGGAGCACAGAAAGGGCTGAGGATTGCATTTATCTGCCCTGTCACACACTCTAAACTTTTCATTTTGACATCATTTAACTGATGAACCGAAAATGAAAAAAATATATGAATCCATTAAGTCATAAGACGCCAAGAAATCCATCTCCTTTCCATCACACCTGGCCAATTAGTCATAATTTAGAAAAAGGATGACAAAATGATAAAAATTTAAACCTTATTAAAAAAAAAAAAATTAACCTTATAAATGCATAAAAACAAAATAAAGCCCTACCTCCTCGGACATGCCCGCAGCTTGGGTGGTGTGTGCAATGGTCTGGGTGAGGGTTTCGGTGCAGGGTGGCTCCTGCTTTGCTCCAGCTGCAGGGTGAGGTTTCCCAGGATGCCTCTCTCCAGAGAGGCCAGCGTGGCCTGCAGGTCTGCTCCACGCACAAACTGCGCAGACAGCCACGGCAGCAGGGGCTCCGGCAGCTCCCCAGCCTCCCCCTCCTCCGTCTGCGCATGCCCGTAGAACAGTGCCCGCAGCTCACGCCTCACCTGCTCAGACGCCTGCGCAGACACCTGCCACAGATGGAACCAAGACACTCAAAATTGCTGCTGTGCACTCTCAGAAATGTCTGCATAGCTTAAAATGTTTTGTCTGTCTAAAGTTAAATCAACAAACAATTAGTGCAAAATAATTCAACAGGATTCCTCCCTTCACACGCCATAAACAGGTTTAGTTTCAATTCGTACTAAGTATAATAAATCAACTTTGATACACCCATAGAATTTGTACCACCTATCGAGACAAAAGCAATGATTCATTTTCATTTCAAATATGTATTTAAATTGTTCAACAGAGCTCAAATGTTTCTCACATTGAAATGCACCAGCCATGCAAAGCATTAACCAAAGGGTGAACCAGTGATCATGTTTCACACAATTACACTGGTGCACATGTGAAGTTAAACCAGGCTGCAACACAAGAACATGAACGAACATGAACGAACATGAAAAAATAGTGCTGCAAATAATTAGAAGTCCTGGGTGCAGGCACATATCATTAGCATCATTAAAAATACCTCATCTCCATCTTTGCTATTTTTGACAACATGACAAGACTTTGCAGCATCACCTATGTACTGTCATTGTTTCACGGCTCTGTGACAAAGTCTGTATGAACGAAACTAAAAAGACTAATGTACTCTACTAATGAGACGGTTTCTCATTTCCTGAAAAACCTTTTAAACATTACATTAGTTATTTAGTGGACACACTATCCCAGAGTGACTTACACTTGAGAAAGCTTAAGTGCATTCAGCAATGATGAGCGACAATTGACTATTTACTTTTGAAGAGGTTTTTTTTTTTTTTTTTACTAACAGCCAAGACATGTATGTATGTTAAGGCGGCTGCTATGATTTGTTTTCCTTGTTCAGGTAAAGTTCAGGGTCTGTGCAGGTACAGACAGACAGATGGACAGAGAGATGGAACAGATGAGGGAGATGAAGATGAACAGGCAGAGAACTGCTTACCATGTCCTGGAGACTGTCCAGTCGTTCACACCTGCCCTGGCAGCCAATCACACCCTGCAGGTCCTGCCTGATGCGGCCAAGCTCCGCCTCCAGCTTCTGCACCTGTCCCAGGAGGGCACTGTGGGACTCTGTGTCCACGCCCACACTGGAGGGTGGTTAGGGAGAAACATGATGACTAATGCTGGCTCACACAAACTCACAAATTAATGTGAACTCTTCGTGAGTTTGACTTGACTCAGCTTGAGAAATGCATAATTCGACCTCAAAGCATGTGGAAACATCAACTTTGTTTTCCTTTAAAAAGTCCTTATGATGGAAGCAAACACCAGCTTCAGGGTAACAGCAATGAAACTCACCTCACTGGTGCTGGTGTGGCCGTTTCTTGTCTTTGCTGCACCTCCTAAAAATGAACATAACAACAGTCATTTGAAAGCCATTCTTATCCAGGGAAACTTACAATGTGAGGGAACACAAGATCATTCACTTGATCAATATGAATAATAGTGCCAGACCTGGCTAACAACATTCCCAGATTAGCAAAGTATGTAACCAGTAAAGTACTAATAACAATTAGCTATGCTAACCTGAAATGTGACCAACAATATAGATCCAGAGTACAAACAAGAAAAAAATCAAGTCATAGTACAGTTAAATTTGAATAACCTTCACTGAAAAAGCACTTTGTTTGTAAAAGTCGACTGCAAAAAGTTTAAGCATTACATATAAGCACTACTACACTGAATGATTAGTGATGAATCTGCAGCACACACAGTGTACCTCGGTCTTGGCCGCCAGGCCCTGCAGCATGGTCTCCAGTTCAGCCAGGCGGGACTCATAATCCTGCTGCTGCACCACAAACTGCTGCTGGCTCTGTGCAGTGGGTTTGGGGGTGTGAGCATACACAAAGGAGAGACACGTTGACATGCACAGATTATCACTATTAACGAAACCTTTTTATATACAATACAAACCTTTTTAAATCTTCCATTTACTGCAAGGGTGCTTCAGAATCTATTTGATTATATACAGTTCTTTGTCTTTCTGCATGAATGGTGGTGTAACTATAAAGCAAGGCCAGAATATCATTTGTTTATCTATATGCTTAAACCAGCCAAAATTGTGATGGTTCCCTGTTCGCACAGACAGAACCAACCATTTAAATGATTTAAAGCAGAGGTTGGCAGCGGTCTTTAAAAACAAAGTCAGCCATCCTTGTCCACTCTGCCTCCACACAGCCCACCGCCTCACCTCCTCCCCCTGTACTGAGGCCTGCTGCAGCTCCTCCCTCAGCAGGCCGAGCCGCTGGTCCAGGAGGCCGGAGACCCACAGCCCCATGCTGTCCCGGTCTGTCTGCCTGTCCAGCTCCTCCCGCAGGGAGCCATACAGCCCCAGAACTTCCCCGTGCTGCTGCTCCTGCAGCCACTCCCTGCTCTGCACCCCCTCCCACAGCCGGGCCAGGCTCTGCTCCAGCCGGGACAGCCGCTCAGCATCAGCCTGGCAGAGGGAAGGAGACAGAGGGGGAAAGAGAGAGGCGAGTGTCACACAGAGAAAGGACAGTTCATGACAGCAGTGAATGTTGCACACAGACAGACAAGATACATATAATCAGGACAGAAGAATGCTCGCATTACTCCATTGCCCACATTACTATTCAAATATCATTTGATCCCCAAACACACATCCTGTAAACTGGAGAGGTCTCTGTCATCATTGGCAAGCTTTTTACCCTTTTGGCAACCTCAGCACATTTTAAGTGAGTCAGTATGAGAAATGTTAACCTTTAAAACCCAAAGGAAGAAGCTGCAGACAGGTGTGCCGTGCGTACCTGTGAGACAGCAGGTGGTGGGGCTGAGGCCAGGTGACTGTGCTCCTGTTTGATGGCCTGCTCCAGAGGGGCAGAGGGGGCTGGGGTCCAGGACGCAGCCGGGGGAGAGGCTGTCCTCCATTCTGTCAGGTTGACTGCCGGCAGGTAGGAGAGCAGCCCAGACGGGCACCAGTACCACAAACCTGGGGGGAGATGGTGTGAGACAGACAGTGCGGTTTAAGGAGGAGGCTATGAAGTGACAAGGGGCAGTTCAGTTTTTACAAGTGTGTGTGTCCTGCGTGCATGCACCTGTATTAGGGTGTGCGTGTTTACTTGTGTCAGTGCACATATTTGGGTGTGTGTGTTCATTTGTGTCAGTGCACATATTTGGGTGTGTGTGTTTATCTCAGGGTACGTTCATGAGAGCAAATGTTTCTTTATGAGGAACAATTTATGTGTGAGAGTGTGTGCAGATGTGTTTGAGTGTGTGGGTAAGTGTGAGTGTGTGTGTGTAGATGTGTTTTGAGTGTGTGGGTGTGTGTGAGTGTGTGTGTGTATGCGTGTGGGTATGTGTGAGTGTGTGTGTAGATGTGTTTTGAGTGTGTGGGTGTGTGTGTGTGTGTAGATGTATTTGAGTGTGTGTGTATGTGTGAGTGTGTGTGTATGTGTGGGTATGTGTATGCCTGTGGGTATGTGTGAGTGTGTGTGTATGCGTGTGGGTATGTGTGAGTGTGTGTGTAGATGTGTTTTGAGTGTGTGGGTGTGTGTGGGTATGTGTGAGTGTGTGTGTATGTGTTTGGGTATGTGTGAGTGTGTGTGTATGTGTGTGGGTATGTGTGAGTGTGTGTGTAGATGTGTTTTGAGTGTGTGGGTGTGTGTGGTATGTGTGTGTAGTGTGTGTGTGTGTGTGTGTATATGTGTGTGTGTGTGTGTGTGTATACAGTCAGCCCCCCACCAACGGAAAGCTGTATGTGACTCACCCAGGAGCAGAAGGAAGGGGAGCAGAAACAGCAGCAGTTTGTAGAGCTTGGGGAGAACTCTGAAAAACACACCCGAGGACATTTATTATTTAACATCATACATCTCCGGCTCCAAAAAAGAGAGAGAAGCAGATTTAATAAGCTGCACTGCCTCAAGGAGGGCAAGCGTTTATGAAATTATGAATAAATCACAAACAACACTTAGCGCTGCTAATAATAAATAATTCAGACAGACCGTCTGTTGTGCCAATAACGTTCACATCCCTCTTACCAGCAGGACTTATGTTTTCTTTCATTTTCCTTTTGTTCATGCAACTTGCATATTAGATGATGTCAGTAAATGAGTTTGACTGATTTGTTTTGTGTAATTAACGGGTTCCTTCCAAAAGCAGAAGGAAAAGGGACGCAATCTGAAAAGTCCAATACCTTATCAGAGCAATGCAAAGCTTTAAAACTCTAATTTCCTTACGCTCCGTTAACATTTAACTGGTCAGATATATAGATAGAGCTGCCAGTGCACCGTAAAATGCAGAATATTGAATCAGGCCAAATACCTCTTTATCAGTTCTGTCAAACCAAACCAATGGAAGTAAGCCCAGGAATGCAACAAAGAACGATTTGTGTTCAGTCAACCCTGTTTTACAAGACCGTGCATGTGCCAGGGGTTTTAGGATTCAACAACTTCCGATTATTTTTGTTTCAGTACAAAAGTGCGTGGACCAGAAAACAAAACAGCTTAACAGTAGACTGGAAGCATTCAGCTCCCATCCTTCTCTCACAGAGACACTGTTTAACAGTGTACTGTTGGTATAGCTGAGTACTTGCTAACAGTTTTTTTACAGACTGCTGATGAAATACAGCCTAAAGCCTCATTAAAAACCTATCAGACAAACTGAGGTATGCGAGATAACTTTCCATATGACTGGAAGGTCATGACCTGTGATTGACAGTTGGGTTGGAAGTTCACGCATCGGTATCTTAAAGGGCTGCATGACTCATTCGGAACATCTTTCAGCAGCACAACAAGTCCTTCAGTTATATCACTGTACAGCCCCATTTTAAAATTTCTTCACAAGGAAGATTCTCCACATGCTGTGACCCAGGAGACATTATTTTCCCAACTGGCTCCATGAACTCCTGTGTCCCACTTGTCACTTCCTTTCCTTTCTATGTGAAAATCAGGAAATAAGTTTTGGTGTGTCAGTGGGGGGCCTCACCGTGTCAGTATGAAGACATTTAGCAGGGACATGAGGGTGACCAGCTGGTACCACGCCGTCCCCAGCCACCAGAAGGCCCCAGCCGCTGCCTTACCTGCAGACAGAGGCCAGAGCAAGAAGAAAGAGGGGGTGAGCGACAGAACACCTGTCTATACAAGGAGAGGGGCAGGGGAGGGGAGGGCAGAGAAAGGGATCCACACAAGGGTCACACATGCAGGTCTTCCCTAAAGCAGAGGCAGGGTTAGAGGGTTTACTCTCCACCTAGGGGCTGAAGCAAGGAGGGTAAAAAAAAAAAAACTACTTCACTAATATTAGTTAGAGACAGGGAAAAACAAGCAGCTAAATTACATTTTGCAAGCACAACTACAGGACAAAGACTGCCTCACTGGACCTTAATCACACTGAAGGATTATGGGAATGGACAAAGGGGGTGTGCCCTGCAGTAATCACTGAAAACACCTGGGAGGAAGAGAGATAGAGTGCATTAGACAAACAAGCTGCAAGTTTAGAAGGATTTGATTATTTATTCACAAATTTCCACCATACCCTTCAGGAAAGCTAATGGACACTACACTGCATTTAGTGATCTTCTACCAGTCCATGCACAGTTTATCCAAATCTCTTCCACACTAATCAGCGTCCGATTAGTTTAAATCCAGTTATGCAAAGGGGAGAAGAGCAAACGGTGCCAGGATACAGAGACTGCAACCATCGTTTCTAGAAACCGCCCTGCAGGGCCGATAAGATAACAACCTTTAGGGAGGAGGAGCCCTACTGACAAGAGCAAAGGGCCAGGATCAAGAGCAACAAGGCGGCAGAGAAAGAACGGGGGCAGAGCTTCCACAGAACAGATAGGCCAGCAGTACCACAACCCATGTGACCACACAGGCCTCACAGCATTTGTTCCTGATTCATGCAGAGATGCTTATGTTCAGACCCTCTTAATTGAAACGTGTCATTCAGAAGTACAGAATTTGTACGAGTCATTAGCTGACACATCTGAGAGACCTGCACACGTTTCAACCCTCTGACACCTGAGAACAGGAAAGTATATTCTTGCAATAAAAAACACATGTAGCACCTCAAGATATTTATGATTGACAGTCTTGCTGTGAGACCTGCATGGCCAGAGTGGGTGACATAAGGCCAGCATGCCCGATGTCACATCACTGAAGGCTCATGGGATACCCCGAGGCGCTTTACTGTAGCACAGAAACAGTCAGCGGAATAGAAACTACAAATTTACTGACAGGGCTGTTTCGCAGGGTCACAAATCAGGACGGGGGGGAGGGGAGGGGAGGGGTTATTAGTGAGCTGGTAAAGTAGATTCAAAAGTTGGGAGTGTAATGACCTGGAGACAATGCAGCCAGCCATAGGACTGACAGCAGTGTGCGAGTGACAAACCATCCTGCGGATCCCAATGCTCGAACAGCCTGCAGCAGATAGTAGCCTGTGGGCCACCAGGGGGAAAAATGTCAACAGAGATGAATATGAGAAAAACGGATGATGTGGGTAAACAAAAGAAAACATGAAGTGATATGAGATCTGAAGACTCTGATTTGGCTAAAATATGAGAAAAAGTTTAATTCACCATCAATAACCACTTAGTAAATGATTTTTACTTGTGTTCTATGCTGTAGATAGAGCTATGCATTAGATGGTATTAAAATGGGCATGCCAAACTGGTTCCCTGGCCCAGGGCTGAACACCCTAGTGTATGACTGGAAAACCTAAATTTGATATTCCAAGTTGTTAAGCCAGTGGAGATCACGGACCAGCTTAGGGTCCGTCCCATTGGCCTGTGAGAGAGCAGTATTGCACACAGTAGGCCAGTGTAAAAGAGGTAACCTGTGGAAGCAACCGCCCACCACAGCGCCCCCAGCAGGCGCCGGGCCCTGGAGGACTGCGCCTGGACCGTGAGAGTCTCCAGGTGCTGCTTTCCTTTGCAGTCGTCACCTGTGGGGGCGTCATCAGGTGAAGGAAGGAACAGAACAAAACACAGGCACGTGAACATTAAATCAAAGGGGCAGAGAGAGATGTAAAATCTCAGGTAGGGTAAAAACAGAAGATGGATGCATACAAATCATAAAAGCGAAATCATATTAATACTGAGCAAAACTGACAGAGGGACATAAAATTAAAATTTGCACTGACAGATATCAATCCCACAAATCCAGGTTATCAAGAGTGATGCATTAGTCATATTTATTACTGTGTCATGAGTTTGGACTATAAATGTGCTTCATCTCCAAAAGTCTGCCAGACCTGCGCTGCATTGTCTAGAACAACACCGCTTTAAAATAAAACCCCTGCTCCCTCTTATTCTCCTCAAGCAAAAGGCAGGAGGAGGCGAACACATCGTCACTGCCAATCTCTACACTGCCTTGTTGACATTACAGGCCTAGTTACCTATAAAAGTCATTAAAGGCTACAGTTCTACAGTTACACTTCCCAGTCATCAAAAATGAGGAAGCTACAGGGTCACTGAGTGCAACAGCAAGCAATAAACTCTCTATTCCAACATCACTCAAACAGTTAAAACATTTACCCAAATGTGTTAAGCTGTCACAGCAGATCACAATAACCTTAAAAATACGAAGATAAAAAAAATAACGGACAGACCATAAACAAACACAAATTAGTACCCTGTCACATTCGGCAGCATTGCTTTCCTATGAAACGTACGCTGGCTTAACAAAAATGAGCAAATCAGTGCAATACCACTACAAGTGTGAGGATCTCTCCTCCTCCTGGTTTTGCTACCACAAAAGTGTGTGTATGCATGCGTGTGTGTGTGAGTGAGTGTCTGTGTGCACACACACGTGCAGCTTAGCGTTACTTACACAGTGACCCGTTTAAACTGAAGTGTCCATCGCTTGCCACCAAGTCTTTCACGTTCATGCTTCCGCAATAATTTGAGTGGGCTGCAGCACAGTGACAAAGGGCACAGAGACAAAGAATAAAGAAACAAGTTCAATTTCCAGGTTCCCACAAATTCAGCGATGTCTAGGGAAAAACACCCATCCCTTCCTTCCTCCTCTCATCCCTCAGGCTGAGGTTGCACAGAACGAGGCAGAATGAGTGAGCGTAAAGGATTTGCATGTCGCCACGGTGACGGTCCCAAAAACGGACAGGGGTCATTTGCTTACAAGGGAAACTAGATAATGACCCATGCCAGACTGGGAACAGAGAAAACAAATCAAACAAGCAAGAAAAAAAAAAAAAAGTGCCAAGTGAAGAGTTAGTCGACGGGAGAAAAATAAAAGTGCCGTGATGCGGATGTGGCAGGAGGACTGGCTGTTACATCAGGGCTGAGCAGACCGGTTCGGTGCAGAACAGGCAGGCAATGTGGAGCTGGATGAGTCAGGAGCTGCAGAACAGGGTGCCTGCCACACCAGTGATTGAGACAGAACCCCAGCCATTTCCATCACAAGAATCTAGTGCAGGGACTCCCCCAACCAGGAGCCCCGGCTCCTATTTAATGAAAGACCATTCAGTCCGTCTTCAACTGTGCGCCTGTCACTTAGCGAGAGAGCTAAAGGTTAAAGTCATGTGACAAGGAAATAAATTGTTAGTAACATAAAATAAAAACTTAAGAGTGGTTAATGGTGGATGTTAGGCAAAGCCCCGTGCTCCCGGTAAGAAGGAAACAAAGACCGTCCCTTCACTTCAGATAGCCGCGTGTCCAATCAAAGCTCAGGAGAGGGGTGAGAAAGCATAGCCCGCCAGCTGAAAAGCAGAGGGAGGCTGGGCAAGGTGGGCGTGGCCAATACCTCGGACATTGACATCACTTCCTTCCTTGCGTATCTTCAGAAGGACATTCTGTACAATGAGCGTCACTAAGGACACTACGGAGGCTCCAGCCCTCCTGCTGTAGCGCACGCAGGAATCTGAGAGTGATGCCAGCACACCTAACAGGAGACAGACCAGCGCAGGCTGCAGTCAGACACAGAGAACTGCATACCTGTGCACACACAGGGACAGGTACAGACACTCATTCCCACGCACACACACTAAAGCATGTACACACACACACACACACACTACTATGCTGACATAGTCATACACAGACTCAGACATGAATACATGTACCCACAGAAAACCATTCACACAAGCATGCATAGGCACATGCCCCCCCCCCCCCATTCTCTCACACACACACACACACACACACACACACACACACACACACACACACACACACACACACACACACACACACACACACACACACACACACTAGATCCTCTGCATCCAGCAGTTTGAGAGTGCTCTTCCATGCATCTCAGAACATAAAGTGGTGTGACACCAGGAAGTTGGAATCGATCCGTGAATCCCTGAATCAATGAAGCTTTGTAATTCCACACCCCATTTGGGGCACAGCAGGTTTTTCCTCAAGCTTTGTGACTGAGGAGTTTGTGAATTGCCTGTCACCAGAGATTACAACACACTGTGAATCCTCGACCGGCTTAAACAAACCCAGACATGGTGCAGGGCCACTGTGTGTCACTACAGACAGAGCACCTCTCACAGGTGCAGGAGTGGAGACTGACAGACACCTCTTGCCAAAGAATGACTGTAACGAAACAAGTTAAAAAGACCACCCTCTAATGAAAGTGAGCACTAAAATGGCTGCCAAGGTTTAAATCAATGTGAGGGAAGTTTGAGCTCTCACAGAGAGGGGGTGAGGGAGTGACAGGCAGAAGGGAGGTTAGGCTGGTGCTGGGGGGGCCACTCCAGCAGCTGTACCTTTGCCTTCCTTTTTGATCTTCTGCTGGATGCTGTGCACCAGCAGGGTGACTAAGGACACTAAGGAGGCTACAGCCCTCCTGCTGGAGCACAGGAAGGTGTCTGACATGGACACCAGGAAACCTAGAGACAAGCCAAGACATCCCACACAGGTAACATCAAAAACAAAAATTCCACCCCACTTCATGCAAACACGTCATGTACATTTACCTCCCACTAGCCACAAATGAGAGAAGGGGGAAGATGACAGGTTTTGGGGGGACAGACTAAATTATTTGACTTTTAAGAAATCAAAGGGGGAAAAAAAAAAAAAAAATCAGTGCCTAAACACGCACAAAGCAAAACTGATTTTTGCAGGTTGAAATATTTGTTAATTTCTTCGACTGAAAGTGTAAGAGCGTTAACTAGAGAGTAAGAGCATTAACTAGAGAGGCATGTCTGATGATTGTTGCATTAAGTATAACCATGATCCTTTGTAAGAGTTAATGCACGTGTATGAGTGATATTTTTCACTTCTATACAGCTGTAAAAAAAAAAATAATGTGGTGTATGGGCAATATTTTTCACTTCAATACAGTTGTAAGAAAACTAGAATTGGATGTGTGAAGGTAAGAAGGAGTGTGTAAATGGGATGGCAGGGGTCTCACCTGACTTGTGTTTCCGGGTCTTGTCTCGGGAGTAGACTACAGAGGAGGTGTTGAGGGATGTGGCAGCAGCAGCAGCAGTAGCTGCAGCTGCAGAGGTGGTGTTTGCGGATGTGGAGCGACACACGGAGGAGCAGGAGGTGGTGGTGGTCTTGGAGGAAGAGTGGACAGTCAGGGCGTCCTTCCTGTCCTGGTGGACAGTGCAGTCCTTGCAGACGTAGCCGTTCAGCACGGAGGTCTGCGTCTGCGCTGTGTACATGTCACCATTCGACATCACCATGCTTTGGTCCGACAGGGCCATGCTGCGGTCCGATCGAACACTATGCTCTGTATGACAAAAATACAGACAGACAGACAGACGCACACACAAAAATCGCATGCACACACAGAGCACAGAAACAGCATTGTGAGGAAAATGGACAATAATAATCAATGATTAACCCTTAACAGGTTGTGTCACTTAATGTGACTTGTACTTAAAGGAAAAACAGTTGATTTTCCTGTTGAAGAATTCCTCTCACAGGTAATCAGTTTTTACTTAAAGTGTAAAAATATAAGCCATGTTAGTCACGAAGAACTAACTATGAAAGTGGTGGAGCCATACTGACAAAGCCATATTTAACTGAATGGAGGAGTGTTACATACAGTACAGTGGAAAAGAGCAATACAGGTAACAATTACCTTTGAGATCAGTTTCTTCATCCAAACCTATATGTGTGGAGAAAGAGAGGAGACATTTTTAAGACCCACTGCGGCACACTTATTGATCTGATGTCATTATGGGCATCCATTCTTAAGCAAGCACAGATGCCCACATCATGCGGATTTACTGCCCTCATTATGCACATCTGAGAAACACTAGCCAATCACAGCCCTCAGGGGGGTCCACTCTACTTTAACCAACGCATTTAAGCCTCAGTCGCTCATTTGGCAACACACGTGCACTTAAGGCATTTATGGCCTTCAGCAATTAGTTAATAAATGTTAAATGCACAAGGTTTAAGAGGGAACACCTACAGATTTTCCCCTACAGAAATCACTGAAAGCTGAATGAACTTTGATGTTTCAACATCCAGTGTGTATCCAGAAAACCAGAGGCAACATCTGGTTTCAAAACCATCGCCCTTCATCATCAATCATACTGAACAGGCTGGTTAACCTTTCCACCTTTACTGGTACTTCAACAGAAAGCAATTATCAGTTTAAAATACTATGTATTATGAATCCAAAAGGAGATTTTTTTGCTCTGAGAAGCAAATCCATTGACACCTGCAAACAATGGGAGTCTATGCACCCCTGTCTGAATTTTCTGTGGGTGTCCTGTGAAACACAAGACTCAGCTATTTTTTTTAATTTTATTAGAGGTAATGTTGGTACGCCTTTTGAGCCTGCCACCTGCAGGAACACAGACACCAATCTCCCTCAATGACTAACAATTCTAGTTATTGTGGATTTCCTCCATATTTCCTCCACAAGTCAGTAAATTTAGTCAAAGTATTTTCCGAATGTGTAGCACACCTTATTGATGTGAAACAGATTCAAGGTCTGTTGAGTCAGTTTTAGGGAGTGCTGTCTCTTTAAGAATAAGACCCCAAACACCTGCTGACTGGCAGACTGTAAGCAGCCAAACTGCGAGGGGATGGTTAGGAGGGGGACAGGACTGACCCCAGAAGCTGTCAACGAGCGTGCGTTCCTGTATGCAGGACTCGTCCAGCAGGGAGGAGAGGAGCGAGGCATCGCTGGCCGCGCAGCTGTGCAGGCCGCTGTGGCCCTGGAGTCCCGCGCTGGACTGCGACTTGCGTGGCGTGTGCTGCAGCAGCAGCGACTGCGACTGGTACTGGGAGTCCAGCATCGACTGAGACTGGTGCTGCCTCCTGCTCTTCAGCGTCCTGCATGGGGAAGACAGAGACGAAGACCAGGGCCTGTGTCTCAGGACTGATCTAGGAACAGGTATCCCATCAAGTCCATACCTTAACTTTACTATAACTTTGAATACAATTCTGATCCTAGATCACTGCTCCTACTAAAAGAGATGTCAGGAATATGGGCCCAGTTTTCATGCTGCTGCACATTAGTGAAAGGATGATGGAGAAACAAGGGGCACATAATTACCTGATCCTGCAGCCACTTCTGCAAATAAAGACCTTAACATTGGTATACAAGAAAATTTTCTACAAGGTACTAAAATATTTTGTGTTGCCTGCAATGGACAGTGGGTGTCCTTTTCACAGCTTTATTTTTTTATTACAGCAGTAATGTAATTCAGAATTAACAGTACATTTTATGGCTGTGGATGAGCATTTTAGTTGCTTTAAACAGGATTTTGAGATGGTTTTCTAAGAAGTTTTCCCAAGTTGCCCATCTCCCTTTTTTGTAATTTGCAGAGCAGTTCAGTATTGATTCTCACAGCAAGATGAGGATTTCAGAGGGCGCTCATCACATGCACGAGACCACGGCCATGATTAATCTCATTTAATCTGAACGAGGCTGCTTTAATTTAATTTCCATGGCCTGTTGCATAAAACTTCAGCTCTAAACCGCACATATAAAGAGAAGTCCACAAGCACTGCATTTGCTCATTTAAATGTTCTAAATTGATTGTAAAGCGGTTATCTTGCTCTACATTCCATGAGATCACATTTCACTGTGTATAGTAGCTGGCCTTAGATTGCACTGGGGGAAAACACAAAGAACCACTGAGTCACCCAAGTTTCGCTGAGAGCTTGCATTTCACATACATACATGTGAACAGTCCTGGGGATCCCTTAGCAGGCTGGTTCTTGTCTTTATCAGTTAAGGCTGTTGAACACATGTTTAACATCTACCATTTGTCCTTGAACTCGTTTTAACACAATGCAGGATTTGGCTTGTTGCATGGGACATGGAACAAGACCCTTCATTACCTTCATGGCATGCATAGCTGTTTCACAATTCAAGGGTTGCAACTATGGTGCCAGCAAAAATTAGCATACACAGGGGTGCCCCAAGATGGAGTCTTGAGAATCTCAGACACAGATTACTAGGCTTGACAGTAAAAAACACCGATTTAACCAATCACCCTAGGCAGAGCGAAAGTGACCTGCATGCTCTCTTGTGCAATGACATAATCACTCACCTGGACTCCCTCCGATTGGCTGAACTGGAGCTGTAGGTGACGCTGCGGTTGAGGGAGGAGTCTAGCAGGCTGTCGTCACCATAGGACCAGCCGTTGTGTGCAGCCTCAGGCTCCGGCGCGACATTCTGGGCGACTCAAACACCGGCGTGCTCCGGCTCGCTTTCTCAAAGTCGAGGGCCGCCGACGAGTAGCTGGAGCTGGGAGACACAGCGGAGGAGGAGGGGGTAAACGGGGGGGGATAAGAGTAGGAATGGGAGACAATGCTGCAGATGCTAAAGGCAAAGAAAAAGTGCTCTTATTTGAGTTCAGAATGCACAGAATCTGGTGCATTAACATGTGCTGCTTTCATCCAGTTGAGGCTTTGTGTTTCCACTGTCGCACTGTTGCATCCTGTCAAACTCTGCAGTGACTGGTAGATGGAAAACCTTTCTGATCTGTGCTTACCCAGTGTGGGTTTTGCTGAATGGTGCCCTCAGCATGAATGAGTTTCACTGCACATGTGCCATACGCTCTGTGCAACATTTGTTACAGTCTTCTACCTTCTTCCATTTACCTCATTAGAACTCCACAAGAACATATAGGCTACACCAGGTAATGACCGTCACCTCTGCAGTGTCTGAAACGCAAACAACGCACTAACAACAACGGGCATTGTGCTCAGGGGCCCTGCCTCTATATTCATCACACTGGCAATGTTTTCAGGAAATAAGTGGCAATAAACCCTGGAATAGAGAGTACAGGAAGAACAGGGGCTGTTTGTGAGAGGCCTGATCAGGGAGGCTTCCCACAGGAACACACCACAGAGGGAGGGAGGGAGGGAGGGAGAGAAAGCAAAAATAAGGGACAGAAAAGACTTAGGGTGAGAACAACAGAGAGTGAATGAGCTACAAACTGATCAAAAGAGAGGAAGATTTATAGAAATATTTTTTATGCCATTGTTATGCTTTGGCAGTTCTTACACTTCATATTTCCTGACAAAGTATACTGAATTGAAAACTATAATTCAGATAAAAGGAGAGAGACAGGTAGACATACAAACATGGACAGGCCATACAATGCAACAAAACTGACTAGGAGAATGTCTTCAAAGTAAAACAATGGGAAAAAAAAAACACTGAGCATCCTGGTACACTATTCTTTGTCTCCCTTAACGGCTTGCTTGGAAAGAGACCAGACCTCGACAGGGCTCACATTCTTACTTGTCTTTGCCAACTAAAAAGAAAAGAAAAAAAAAGTTCTCTGCAAATTCAAAACATAACATTTGCAGCCATAACTCTTCATTGGAGCGTTCCAGGTCTGGAGCTGGAACAAATGTGCACACCCTCAAATCCAACAGCTGCCATGCTCCCTGGCCCCGCCTTCCAGCCCCGCCCCAAGCGGGCAGCAAAGCACCAACACAAAGCGAGTCTCAGTCTCCTCACTGCACTATGAAAACTGATCCTGTTCAAATATGTACACGCGGGCGCACACACACGCAAACACCCACATGGAGGCTTGCAGCAACCTCCCTCAACAATTATGACCTTTCAAGCTACTCACAAAGGGACACGGACAGAAGAAACAGTGAGGTAAAAGCGTTTCACGCACAGCGCGGTCCAGCCCCAGCTCTCCAGACTGCACTCCTCCTCGTAGCTCATCCCCCGGCAAATCCCCAGAGCTCCACATGAGGACGGGGCCAGCAGGTGAGCCCCAGGGAGATCAAGCAACTTAACTGCTTACTGCACCGCATTTACTTCCTGGAGTGAGGGAGGATCAGTGAGGCTCAGTGTGTGTGTGTGTGTGTGTGTGTGTGTGAGGCAAGCGCGCGCACACACATACACACACACACCGTGTAGTCTCACACAAACAAGAACACAGTGCACTTTGTGCCACTGTGTGGGAGGTAACCTGTCTGAGGAATGAAAAAGCAAATGAAGGAAACAGCATGGGAGAGTGGCAGAGAGGGACAGATGGACAGAGGACAGATGGACAGGGGACAGCTGTACAGACCTGTCCTGGAATGACCCTCCACTCTTACAGTGCGACCCTGTGGCTGGCTGCACAGTGCCCGACCCCACAGCACAGCTCCAAGCCCCACTCTCCCTCTCTGCCACCTAAGCCACTGGGATTACCAAGCCTGTCCAGAGCCAATTAAATACTTTCCCTTGTGCTGCGCTGCTCCGCCCATCTCCACCTGTCTCCCCAGCGCACAGCAGGTCTTCTGTAGGACACATGAGCACCCAAAGGCCGTCCCCAGTTAATCCCCACTGTGGGTTCTGGGCCAGCTGTAGGGTTCCAGCCAGGGTGGGAAATTAGCACCAGCCACCAGCTAAATGCTGGTAAAATATGAAAGGGGCTAGTAGCCTTCAGACACCAAATAAAGGTTTACTATTGAGTGGCTGGTGAATCTGAACATTTATCGACCAGGGGCTGGTAGATGTTCACATTTTAAAAAGTTAATTCCTGGTTCCAGCACAGAGGAGATCCTTTCACACCGGGATACAGTGCTGACCCACATGAAGCCACATTCCACAGCACAGAGCAGCGGAGCAGGCTTCAGTACTTCTGTGAGACTACCACAGTCAGGCAGCGGACACAGGGAGAAGAGGAGAGGGGAAAAAAAAAAAAAAACAGTGCAGGAACAGTGTATTAGCAGGGCCTCATTAGCCCATGGTTTATGATGACAGGGCAATAACACCTGGTACCCACCGCTTAAAAAAATTAATAAAACTAAATGCGGTTTCAAATTGAAAAAAAAAAAAAAATTACAAGATGGCATCAGCACACCGCAGGGGAAGAAAGGCCTTCAGCTACAGAACGTTATTTGCCTGAGACAGAGAGGAATGTCAGAATTCCCCTCATAACAACAATTAGTTAATTTGCCTGCTCAGAACATTAACTCTGGCAACGTTCCATTTATGCAAAGGCGAGCACATGTGCGTTAATTCTCCTTACTTCATTTACATCACGGCTGTACTTTAAACGTGGTACATTCACACACCTCCACAACAACGCACGAGGGGGAGGCACCGCTGTTATCTGTCAGTGTTCATAACTTTTGAGTTTTGTCACGTAGCCTTGAAATTCACTTATCTCCCTTTGTGTATATCTCTTCTCAATTTGCATGCATGGTCCCCAGATTCAATGCTAAAAAATAACTCTGATCCTGCCTGAATCCTGCTGTGCAAAAAAAAAAAAAAAAAAAAAAAAAAAAAAAAAAAAAAGCACATGAAATGTGCCTCATATTCTCACATTGCCATTACGAAACGGGTATTTCACACCCTAGGCCTGCACTACCAAACTCACAGAACAAAGCAGGCTCCTCCACACACCCACACCAAGTCCCCAGCGGCCTGGGAGAGAAGCACGCCTGAAGGACTAAAACTCAATCAACCCCCTGCTGCAGTTAAATAGCCACTCCAGCCTGTGTGTCCCTGCTATGCGGCTACTGAGACAAGCTCCACTTCCCTCAAGGGCAGGCCCAGATGACCACCAGAATTAGCTTTTATGCACCAATCAGGTATCTTTACTTTCTCAGACTCCACCCTCTTTTGAGACTGCAATGAGTGGTCATGTGAACTACCATTATTTGATCTGATTAGTAGCCAAAAAAGACTAACATACACCTTTTTAAGGGATTTGCAGCACAGTGGGGCTCCAGTAAGGAGTCTGAGAGCCAATGCTCAGCACCATTGCCTCTACACTGAAAGGTCAAAAACTTCAAACCTTTATAGACAGACCCCAAAGAGTATTGTTCAGCTGACAGTGGAATTACACCCAAAACAGCAGGTAACTTGTAATTCCACTGTTCCATGACACATTTACAATCCGACTACAAACAGCCGAGAGACTTCAGGAACTAGAATGAACCCCAGTCACAAGGCACAGATTTGAGTACATTTTACAGGCCCTTATTAACATGAAGCTGACTTTAGAAAAAGTCTCCCAAAATATACTTGGTCTGTTGAACATTCCTTCAAAATTGACAACAGTCAAGACGAAAGGGGAACCTGGTTCACTAAAGAGTAACTGGACATTTCAATCTTTTCAGACACAAATTAATTTGCCCAACTCTAAACCCTTCAACCCTTGAAAATATGCTACATGTGCACCAGTACTCTTTAACCCATCCAAACACAATGACGGTTTGTTCTCCATTTACTTTTGTCACTGCTGAGTGTATGTTCTCCTGTTGTGCAACAGTGTAAGTGTGTCTGTGGAGCATTAGGGGAGGATGATCCTCAGTGGCAGTGCTGAGAGTGACCGAGTTCAGCCATGGATTACTAACCACAGCTGATAAACAACAGCTTCCAAGACCACGGGTGCCCTCGTGCACTCCACCGAGACACTGCGGTTTGCCTGTCGCAAAGTGCGGCAGAATCTCTGCAGAAGTTCTGGTTCTATGGGTGGATCTGAGCCTGTGGTCTACGCTGACTGAACAATTTTTTTTTCCCCCCCACCACCTGTAACCAAAGTGCAACCCTCATGTGCATCTGAAGAGTCTCCAGGATTGTGGGAATGGCCCAAAAGAGAACATCAGAAGCAATCACAGCTGTTACCAGCGATATGCTTATGTAATGTACAGAGTATTTTCCACAGAGCAGAAGTGCACAGAAGTCTTCTGCTATGCAGATGACCCCCTCCCAATTCACCAGCAGTGTGCCCCCAATATACACAAACTCAAACACTAAACGCACACTCCTCTCACATTCATATGCGTAATCATAGAATGGAAAAAGGCAGGGACTAGACTACACATTACACTGACCATGGAACAATGGGTCAGCAGACATGCCTAACGTACAAAATACATACATAAAATAAAAATGTTAAAAAAAGAATGCTTGTGGGGAAAAAAAACGACAGTAACACGACACCACATGATGCCCAATGCACACAGTAATCGAGCCCTGCTCTGATTTCCATCTCTTTAGGCGGGTGGGTGGATGGGTCGTCATCCACCCAGACTCATCATCAATATCTCTGAACAGTCCACTTTCTCCTGCTTCATTTTGTTGTCTCCATCCATCTAAAATCCTCTACCCACTTCACTCTTTCCAGAGGTCTGCACTGCACAAATGAGATTGCTATAGAAACCACCCCAATAACGATCTTATGTTGTCACCCTCTAAAAATCAATCTACAGGACCTGGGTTTCATCACAGCAGGCACTGGTCTTATTCAAATTAGGCCATACATTTGTGTTGTTTTCTTTAGAGATAGCCAAACTGAGTGAACTTTCCACTTTTCAAGTATTCAGCATTTTTATTATAAACAGCTTGAACAAGCCCACATAGGTCTGCAGTGACTGACTGACTGACTGACTGACTCTCAGACACACACACACACACTTAAAACAGCAGTCTGCCGCACCTCTCCCACTGCCACACCCTCCCATCAGGCCCTCCCCTCCCATCTCCAGCTACCCAGGCCTGCCCTTATCCCCTGCCCTGGCCATTACTGCACTCACAGCACCCATCACCCCCCATCACAGCCAAAAAGGGAAACAAGGATGATCACTGACCCAACAAAACACCACAAGACAAAGAATGAAACTGGATTACAGATATTAGTTCAAGCAGTGCACAAATTATGACTTAGATGTCATTTTGGATTTTAATTGGATAGTAAAGTCACAGTATGAAGCTGGGTTACTGCTCACTGCTCAGTCAGACCTTTGTGTTTTGTGGCCATGTGTGGCCACCTCATGGCCTTTTCAGTTCGAGGCCGAACAGTCAATGGAGCCTCCTATTAGCTCTCAAAACAACATGGCCCCTATGTTTCTCTGTCACACAGGCTAATTAAAATTCTTTTCAGCATTTTGGCTCTCTTTCCCTCTCCCACACACTGACAGTCATAGTGTCAGATGTGAGACCGCACTCTCAGATAGCAGGCCATACAGTTCTTGACACAACCACACTCCTCTCACTGACAAACTGCTACCACACCTTTTTTTTTTTTTTTTTTTTTTTAATTAATTTGGGAATCAGATCAAACATACAGCCAATTAGATGATCTTCAGAGGTGAGCCTAGTCAGATACATGCATAAGGGGACATGTAGCAGAGGTCCTCTCCATGTCAGCACCATGGAGAAAATACGCACAGCCTTTTTATTAAAAACAAGGAATGTTCGAACCATTAATCACTGACTAACACTGCAATAAGCTCCCTTTTTCAGACAAAGCACCTGGCCACTCCTAAATCACTTGGAACTTGAACTGTAACGCAGCAGCTTGCTGAGTTTACCAGGAGGCATACTCATCCATGTCTCTTACACAAACACAAACACACACTCACACTCACACAAACACACAAACACACACACATACACATACACATACACACACAAACACACACACACACACACACACACACACACACACACACACACACACACACACACACACACACACACACACACACACACACACACACACACACACACGTCCCTGACAGATTGAGTAAGATCACTCAGTAGATGAGGAGTTGTGAAACATACCATTGCATAGAGCATGCAGACACCAGTCAGTAGAGAGTGCAGGGGCCCAGCCCTTGCACAGGGGCCTGTGCAGAGCTCCTTTCTAACACCTACACTGGGGCATCTTCAGGCATACTCCACTCTGACTTCACCAAACACAGCACTGACACTGACAAACAGCTCCATACTTCCAGAACAGGCCACGGCAGAAAGGTGAGCTTCAAGCTTAAATTCAACCCCAAGGATAGTGTAAAGTGTTTGGAAGACTGATGACTGACCACTTCTTATTAGCGAATGAGAGTTCAGAGTTATTTGGTTTAAAGGATTATTTTATGATGCTGCCAAGCGAAAAGACTGTAAAGCTGTCTTCTAGTATGAAATGCTCATGTGGACATTTGACTTTGAACATTAAAAAAATAATCATATTAAAATATGGAAAGGGGGAATGGGAAAAACTCATTGGAATGCGGTCACAATGACGAATATGAAAATTAGGTTCAGAAACAGACATGTGACAGGACTCCCTGATGCTACATCCCATTTTGAAATTTATTTCCATGGACAAATTTCAGAATATAATGAAACAAAAAATTAAAATGAGGTTAAAACAGAAAGTGGCTGGTAATGACAGACGCATTTTTGAGATTTCAGTGTAAGCTCTCAGGGTGTGGGCCATAGTCATTATAGCCTGCGGTGTTTTTCTGAGCTGTGAAGATGGGAGGAGGTCTGCTGCATACCAAAATGTCAGAGAAACACTGCTTTGACAAGCAACCTGGGGCCACACCCACAGCTACGAAGCTGGGAGGCAGATTGACCTCTCAAGAGAATCTTCAGCCCAATATGGGAGGGAGTAAATTCCACAGCCGTAACTGTTAGAACAAGTTCTCATGATAAAAATAATAAATAATAATACATTTTAAAAACACACACACACACACACACCTTAGGCTGTGAATAACCACAAGGCATGTTTCACAAAGTCCCGCTGACACCTTGAAATTATCACTCCAGACTCACTGTCACTCAAGGTTTCATTAAGCATCAGAACAAACTGCCACTCAAGCTGCCTCCTTACTGAAGTAAAAAAAGGGAAGAAGCATCATATCATGCGGTCTCATCTTCACCTTCCATTTTTAAAATTCTTCACCAGGGCAGGGGTTTGCCTGTCAGCTGCTCACCCGGCACAAAAAGAATATTTCAGAAATTTGTTACTTTTGCATAAATCACCAAAACTGACAGGCAGGCCAACACGCTCTCTCAAGTATAGGAATGTGCACAACTTGACGCTGCTTCCCCTGTGTAAACAGTAAGGCCCATAAACAGGACATAGAGGGACATTGTTCTGACTCAGGTGAAGAACTGAACAGGGAAATGGGTTGATGAGCCGCAAGGCTTTTCTCTGTGCTGCATGAGCAGTTGCCCAATCAAAAACATCCTTTTAAAAACAAACACGCAGCCAGCCAGCCCTCTCGCATTCACACGCTTTTGAGATCGTGCAACGACACAGTGACAGCTGTTACTCATTATGACCGGGCTGACAGTGGCTGTGTCCGACCTCACTGTCCACTCACTGCATACTCAACTACAAGCAGTCAGGCTCAAGATCTCACTATACTCCAGGCGAAGGTGAACTTTTGTCGCCAGCTCAGTTTGCACTACAGAATGCGTGCTAATCAGACTGCCACTTGTTGACCAAACAACGAGTCGTCCGACATAGTTTAAGAAGCAGATATTTGATTTTAAGAAAACCTCCAGCAAACACCCTAGTCGAGTAAAAACGTAATTTATTGATGTCATCATCAATGTTCAAAGCTGCTAATGCCGATTCAGAAAGGAAGTATAAATCAGGGCTTAGATTGGCCTTTTTGGCAGACAACAAGGACAACATAGACATGCTTCATTCATTCCAAGACAATTTTTCACTCACGTGAAAGGTAACGTGTTTAACTGCTGAAAGCTTAACACAAATTGTGGGCGCTAGATGATGAAAACCAAACTGATTTTTTTTTAAAGTCAAGGGCACCAACATTTATTTTGTTGAAAAACTTGCTTTTATTAAACAGTACTGAATATAGTCTCTGGTAATGAAGCAAAATTAATTGTTGCTGTATTTATGACCACCACCTGTAAGGCATAAAACGGTGCAATATCAAAATTGTCGACACGGTCTGCACATCCCAAAGACAGTGTGGCAGATGGGAGCACCACTGCACTCACCTGAGGGAGTAGGTATAGCCCGTGTTCTTCGGAGCACATTGTGGGTGAGTGTAGGTGTGGAGCTGGGAAAAATCCATTGCCATCCTTCAGTCAGACTGTAAGAGCCAAGGTGGAGGGACGGGGGCTTTAGGACACAGTATGTGAGCACCTGCCAAGACTCAGTCTGCCCTTTGAGTGTTTATGCATGCGTGTACATGCTGAGACACAATCACCTGCACACAAACGAGCACACACCGACATATATAGATATGCATACAACCACTAGCTTACTTGTGCACGCACACGCGCACACACACACGCACGCATGCAAGCACAAAGTATATAGTTCAGCCTGTGTCCGTGTTCAGCAAAAGTTTTTTGTTGTTCTAGCTTCTAGTATCTACCCTGAACAATCCACTCTTTTCCTTCTCAACCCCACAATTTCTTAAGTATCCAAAGTCCAAGTGCTCTCCTGTAATATCAGAGTGAAGTAATCTGCCCTTACGCACATGGTTGGTTTTCTCTCTTCAGTGTAAGTGCACACAAACAAAGTATGCAGAAGTCTGGAAGAAAACACTGTCACTTCAACTGGTGCACGGAAGAAGTAGTTCCTCCTTCCTTCTTTCAGAGACTGTATGAGTTCACAGATCTTAAAACACCGTGTTTTGCCATACATGGAAACAGCTTGCCCCCAGGACTCTGTTCACAGAGAGGGAGATATAACTTCCCTGTGAGCCATATAAAGACGACAGAAAGACAACCAGGGCAGCCGCTCCTCAGTGTTTCTCAAAAGGCTTTGACAGATCACGATTTATGACTTAACTACGTGTCTGTCTTGGGCTCTGAATCCTAATTAAGACCGCTTCTACCTGGGAGATGTCTTAATAGAGACTCCGATGAGACAGGAAGAGGCAGGTGAGCGTGTCTCACAACAGCCTTGGAATTTAGCCCAGTCCAATCTAAGGAGTCTGCCTGATCCCGCAGGGCTAGGCGGGTCACCATTACTGCACAGGGCTGACTGAACCAAGAACAGCAGACAGTCATACCTCAAGATGATTAATGCTGGGCGGAATGGATACAAAAAATAGACTTATTATATCAACAATAATACTTAAAAAAAAAAAAAAACACTGCGCAACTGGTGCCAGTCCACAATAAAGGAAAACAACCAGGATGCTGACTCAAGTATTCTTGGCACCATTTCAACAATCTGCCCATAAGGACTGCATACTCTTCTCAGCTTATTTTAACGCAAGCCCATTTCCACGAATCGGCTTGCTATAAACATTCCATCTCAAAAATGTGCTAACATAATTAATTCCCACCTCACCCAGCTCTTACATTCTATGCGAATGGAGCAACAAGAACTAAGATTTTAGTTTGGGAAGCCAGGCTAGAAAAGTGCTAACACTGCAGCAAGAGATAAACAGCTACACTCGGTGAGCTACACATTGAATCACAACCTTAACGGAATGCGAGCTTGGGAAGCATGCACTGCTGAAGATAAACTGCATCAGCTTTGTGCAAAGCAGAGTGCGCAACTACCAGATAAAAGTATTTGCTTCCTCTTGAGGAGGTTTCACATGTACTTCAGGGGACTGTTAATTGTTAACCTTTATATGCAGTAAACTGCAGGTACACAGTTTAGCTGTGATCTATTTTATACCATAAAGGCCATTTGTAAAGTGGTGTGATCGTTAATGCTGAACACAGGCTGAACTACATATGGAAAGTCAAAACTTGATTTCACGCACACAGAAACCCACACACAACCACATTGTAATACGCCAGTCACCATGCACTTGAGAAAGGTATATTCATTACAATGTTCCCCTAATATTTCATGTTCCCTCCTTTTTAAGACATGCCATATGGACTGGAATCATTTAGCTACACTGGCTCGTTCAAATAAAACAAAACAAACCCACTTTATATTTCGCATCAGTTATGATCTACAGCTGTTACCTTAATATATGCAAATGATTTAAATAACATAACCTGTCACGATAACCCCAAGTCTCAAACGGCAGCCTGAGAAATTTAACAAATTAGTAAATTAACTGGTCATCTTATCGCCCAACGTAATGTGTTTATCCACGCGCAACTCAATGATCAAAAATCAAAGGTGAATTAACACCACAGTGTTTCGATGATTAGAGCTCAATATGTCTTAAAAATCGGGCCGTTGAACCCTTTCGCTATCAGTTGTGAATCTTAAAACACTCACATGAACGGTTTACATTACATGGGTCAGCGAGCAGATAATACAAGTCACTTCCACTTGGCCGTCTGGTTACACTGTGATCCCATCCACCTTGTACACTTTTAAGCGCACGCCCGTCATTCAATCTGTGCAGCCAGGAAAAGATGCGATAACTTCGGCACAGAATCCAGTCGTGTCATTCATGAAACCAAGCGGTTTGAGAGGGTCAAGCAATCCAAATCTCGAGTTGCCTCCATACACGTTTCCAAGAGAGCAAGACTGAAAGTTTGCAAGTTTGCCCGTGCGTAATTCTCAGCCACAACTGTAGAATTCCAAAATGGCTTCCCAGACCTAACAAAGCCCGAAAGATCGTTACACTTGTTCCTCCCACTTCAAGCTGTTGCCCGTCATACAGTAGTGTACTTCAATCTATTGGAGAATAACAAAAACGCTGCCCCCTCAGCGATTGCCATGCTGCTCTCTGATGAGCAGAAATAATTCAAATGCCAAATATCTCCCGGCGATTGTAACGACAGTGTGAAGAGGAAGATCCAGAGGAGGCAGACAGGTACTGAACCGACCAAATGGAAATGAGCAGGTTTACAAAACAAAAATCTAACCTTAATAAACGGCTGAATATCCTCTGAATGTAAAAAAATATATACTTCAGATACAAACCACAACCACACATGAAATCTCACGACAAGCTGCAAATTACAGCGCTAAAACAATCCAGAGCTTTTGCAGAACGTTTGTATAGTTGACCGAAAGTCTAGTTTAATCAAACTGAAGAACCAGTTTAATTAACCCCATCCAAATACTATAAAGCCTTGATACATTGTTCCATTGTTTGATGTATTTCACATTTACCCTTGTTTATTAGCTTATTGTTGCAAATATTTTATGGGGAAGTGTTTGGGCAATGCCGTTAAGTATGCAAAATGACATTCTAAACCAGACAGGAAGCATTTCTAAACATATTTATAATCATAATCTCACAGAACATTCTGACAAAATACAAAGAAAGCGAATGAATGCAGGAGAAAGTGTGGCTTTGTGTTGAAATGGATGGAAAGCACTTTGGTAGTATTATCGTCAATATGCATCCATTAGAAATGAACATAAAACAAATGGCCAATATACATTGGCTTGGTAATAATACAACCTAAAGATTATATGATACAAATAAAATGTGCATGCCATTCCAATGACATCCACTGTCTTTTGCTGTGTGCTGCAGGAAACTTATAAAGGTGAAACTAAAATTTACACACAAGAAAGCTTTGAATGAAAAAAAATCTGGACATGTGCATATATTAGCAATTTAAGTATTAAAGACATGTGCAGCTGCATAATTTCAAAAAGACAAAATTTCCATTCAAACACAACTACAGTAATGCTCTGGTGATATATAGCCTCTTTGTGGTCATCTGTCCTCTTTATTTCAACTGCCATTTGTTCAAGACTGAGTGTATGAGGTTTATAAATAAAAGCATTAACCAATTCAGAGCAACCTGGTCAGATACCAATGGTGCACATCTATGCCAGTCTGCAAAACAAAAGTACAACAGCAGCCCTGGTGTCCCCTGCATTCACTCCACCTTTTATTTCCTTTTGTGGATTTCCTAGAAATGTAAAAACATCAGTGGGTCCACACCACTGGAAAGACACCATACTCAACCCTTTAATGTGCCTCTGACCCTGGGGGCCTCAACCATTTAGCAATCCAGACAAACATACCAACATGAAGAGCAAATATCCACAATGAATTACCCCCACTATTATAATCAGCAACTAGATCATAATAGCCAGAGTAAATCGCTGTTTCAAATAATAATAATATAGCTTAGCGGTTAAGACTCACATAAGTACTGGTAAATGTATCAATTAATTTTCACATTCACAGAAGCATTAATAATCTTATAATTCTTATAATCATGTGTGCCATTGCAGAGCATCTACCTCTTTAATAAAACAATAAGGAATTTAATTATGATGACCAAGGCTAAACTGGGCTGGGGCTGTCTGGCACAAAGGCAAAATTGTAATCAGGAGGTCCGTGTCATCAATCTACCATTAACACTTAATTTACTTTTTTTCCTCTGCATTTATTGTTAAAGAAATACATCGATTTCATGGTCATTAAAATAAATCACAATTGATATTGCTGTTTTTTCCAGCCTTAAAATGACATTGCCTCGTCACCTTCGCCATCAGCTCAGGAGCCTGTCAGTCACATGAGAATTGGGGCCCCTTGTGTAGCATGGGACAGAACGCTGTAAAAATCTTTCAATATCTTTCAGGTCAGAACGTATGTTGCTTCTGCTGTAGCCACCTTCTCAAGTCCTTCCTTCAAGCATGTGGAAAATGAAACTGCGCAGCCAAGAGATGACCGGCTGTACACAGGACTCAACGTAACTGTGTGTATTTCTGATGGAATGAATACTTTCAGTCTGCACCAATCATTACACAGCTTCATGAAGATTGACTATCTCTTCAACCAATAGTCGGTTGAGGTGGGCGGGCTCCCGCGAAACTTCAAGTTTAGGTAAGTTAGGTGGCTAGCACATTAACTATGGGATGTAGTCCAATTACATTAAACTTGGAATCAGGCGGTAGAGAATAAAGTATGACAGATGTGACACATCTTACTCATTGTAAATAAGCAACACCAATCACAGCTACACACATTAACATGTTAGCTAGCAAGATGTCTGACATGAGACAAATTACCTATCCTAGCTGGCTAGGTTAATCAGCTAGATAACGTTAGCTATCAAGCGAACGTTACTTTGTCAGAAGAATGAAAACAACATTCAGGTTTACAACCAGGCATCTCGCCATATATGTAGCATAGGATGAATAAGGTACATTCAGTTATTTAGCAAGCTTGTTTGTTCATTGAAATGTTGGTTCATTCTTTACCGTGTGCTCTCTCTCCTCAGAAGTCAGTACCACAGCACGACGTTGGCAGTGTTGGCAAAAAGTTGCTGCAGAAAACGGAATATCCTTTGCTAATGAGTTGAATATGACACTTCAAAATTTGCATCTAATGATGTACATTCGCTACAACAAAAAACATTACATCCGGTTCATAAAACAAGATGTTCTGAAGAGCTGTGCAAATCACACGTTTGAATTTCTTGTGGAAATGCAAACCGCGGCTAGTCGAACCAACGCCAAACCGTCTCCGTTGCTCTTGGCCAGTGATAAATTACGTCAGCAAACCGGAAATCACGTGAACTTGTCATATCCCTCACACTACAGTTATTAAAGCCATTGAATTTTCTTGGTGATATCAAACCGGGAAAAATATTCTTGAAACTCATCCAGAGTTACTTTTGTCAGTAGACAGCCCGAGAGTAGAATGACTTGACAATTAGCAACACTCGGAGAATCTTAACATATGTCAAATAAATTGCTGCAAAACATTCATTTTCCTTAATATATCAAGCAAATCATGGAATAAAACATATTCATGACGGAGTCTGTTGTAGTAGCGAAAACCTAATAAATACAACGGAATCTTTCAGAGTTTGCTTTTAATGAAATCCGCAACCTCTCTGTTTTGGAGTGGTTTGCACTGCAGAGGGGCAATCACTTGGACAAGAGCTGTCAAACTCCTCCGACTCCTCTCAGACCAATTACTTTATCAGTCAATGTCACGTGAAAATATTAATTGATTCAATGAGGTTAATTAGACTTTCTTCATGGGTGTTACAAACGCTCCACCTAGTGGTCATATGGCCGAAGTGCGCACTAAATTGTAGGACAGGAGTATGTACCCATATTACCTTTTAGTGACACCATATTGTCTTTCATACTGCAAGAAATAATCCAAATGGTCAAAAACAAACATGCTCTAGTGAGCTCCAAATTTAGTCAGTAGTGGTTATATAAACTCTATTAAGTCATAAACTATAATATTGCAGCATGTTGGTGTATATGATCAGTATATTAGAATACCAGTTAAAACGCAGTTTAAAGTAATTTAAAGTCTTTTTCAGATAATACGTCTACCGTTATTTTTACCATCTCATTTGAAACAATGAGGTTAGTTGACAGTTAACAGCATCCTCATCATCTCTATCATAATCACGAACATCAACTGCTCGTTCTTCCTTTTGCTTCTTATTATTATCTATTGTTATTGTAGCAGTATTTTAAATATAGTTAGGGTATTTAAATCTAAAAATGTATGTTTTATCTCAAAATCGGTTTAACACGTTTTATCTTAATTTACTTCAGAAAGGAAATATTTGATGGTTTCTGACCAACTTGGGGACCGAGCCTTTTTACTGACTGCAACGGGCAGGTCTGAAGCGCTGCTCTGACACGCGCCCTCGCTGTGGGGGCGGAGTCTTGGTTGCTATGAAGCGCTATTGCCGCCGGAAAATGGTAAAACAGAGCGATATGAGGCGGGAGACAATTTCAACAGTCACTACGGCCAAATAAACACATTAACCGGCACGATCGTTCAGTCCCATCAGTGCTCTTGTATTAACTTGTACTCCCAGTGTCTCTCAAAGTGAAGAAGAGCACACTTTATAGGTCTTGACGTGAAAGTGGATGCCAAACAGCTGAGGTAAGTCAGGGTCATTCATGCTCAGCTCTGTTCGTATGCGCTCGTAGCTAGCAAGCGAGCCAGCAGTCTGTGAAGTGCCTAGTCTACATGAAATTAAAAAGACGGATCACTCATTGCAACTGTCTATTCGACTGACATAACGTCAGTATCTAACATTAGGTTACAAATTAGGTGTTCAGTTAGCAAAGGTAGCCAACCAGCTGTGCACTTTTAAAATAATGTTAACGTTAGTTAACGGTAGTTAAGAATTTATCAAGCTTGCTTTCCTGAAATGTCGGTCTCATTTATAGCTTGCTCCACTTTTAGCGTTATTGAAGTATAAGTAGAGATTTGGAACTACTTGATAGTTTTATTAAATGTTTGATTTCTATTTGTTTGCTTTGCTAGAGATTTGTCAGAAAGCTGATTGGCTAACGTCCTAGCTTGCTAACCTTAGATAGGTCGGACACGGTTGCTCGATTTGCGATTTGGAGCCAAAGGAGGCTGACTGCATTCAGCGAGAATTACCGTTAACGTCAGCTGGGCAGCAGCAGAAAGACGCAAGCTAAGCCTGTCTGCCAGCTTTCTGTGCTCCTGTGTATAAATGTAGCTGGCCAATAACCAAACAGCTGCCATGGCAACATCAAATGTATACGGATGATTGTCGTCGGACTGAGGGCTGAGGGATGAAAACTAATGGCAAGCTAAGATTAGCTATCGGTGTATAGATAGCTGGCTGTATGTAAAATGTCATGCCAGGTGATACTGTCCAGTTTCACAAATGTCTGTAGCTTATAATGGTATACTAACACTGAATTTTAGTCAGCTCACCTTAAGATATCCCTAGCTGGCTGGTTATCCAACTAGTTTGCTAACACAGCACTGTTGAAACCGTTATTCCTTACTACCTACGAATGTTATCATGTCCCACGTGAAAACCATATCAAGTTTTATTGGAGTGTAACTATGCAAATAATGTAGTATAGATCTTCTCAACTTCCTAGGATGCGCTCTGCTATAAACCATGATCTATCAATACTGCTTCCGACAAACACTGTAATACAGAGGTAACAGTGTGTTTGAAATGAGATAACACCTGAGCCAACCGTATCTTTCATCTGAAATCTCCTGGAACCAATCATCATACAAGAAGGTCTTTAATTGTTTGCATCTTTGGGGTAGCTGTGACAGCTGTGCCCCAGCAAAGAATGACATAACATACTGTCACTGACTGCATCTCTCTGAGGGAAATGTAGGCAGCACAGTGTTTGGAGAGGATATTTTAAGATGTAAACCCTCTCTGCGGGGCGTTCAAGCCAAGATCTCTACTGGATGACTCATTGATTCCCACCAGAAATTAACTTGTCACCGTCAAATGTGTTCTGAGTCCTCTGACAGACACAGAATATCAAGTATATAATGCATGTTTGATTGCCTGAAAATGAATCCACAGTCTCCTGTAGCCAATACTCGTACAGGCTGAAGAGAAATAATAGTGTGCTGAAGTGTATTGTAATTGTTATTAAACTGGGATTGAGATTGCGGGTTTGACTCCCAGGTAGGGCACTGCTGTTGTACCCTTGACAAAGGCATGTGACCTGAAATTTTTCATTAAAAACAAAAAGAAATTCAGGTTGCCTACCAACTGTATGCACGCATTTAAAAAATATAAGTTGTTTTAATTACTTTAAATACGTGCATCTGCTGAATGCATAAATATAAATGTAAAGTGCCAGTTACCCTCTCATCACTTAGCATACTGCACCAGCGGTATTATGAGTGCATCTTAACAATTTACATTAACATTTAGGCATTCAGCAGACACTGTTATCCAGAGCGACTTACAGAAGTCCATATGATGAGCTAGGACAGGCAAGGAAATAACAAGTAATAATCATAGCCATAACTAATTATACTTACCGCCCAATCTACATGGTATCCTTATCTATTTTCAGAAGTTATTTATCAGAGAAAAATATGTCTGTGTTTTTCTCTGACAAGCAGCAGTGCTGGTTTTGGGCTCGGGGAGGTCATCTGGCAGGTGAAGCTGGCCCCTCCAGAGCAGAGCCAGTCTGGTTAATCTGATCTGTTGTGTTTCTTTGGCTTGCCTTTCAGTGTGTTGGGTGGAGGCCACATATGGAGAGCTATGAGGAGTTCTGCTCCCGCAGTCTGGACAGGCTGCAGACCGAGAGGAAGGGGCAGGTGTGCGGTCACTCCTCCGTCCAGCAGGAGGCGTTTTCCATAATCAGGTTCCATGGAAGGGCTGTGCTTGCACCTCTGGTAAGGACTGCAGTTGGTGAGGAGTAGACTATGGCATAATACACATATGCTCAAAAATAATATCAAAAAAGAGGTTGTTTCTGTTAGGGTGTTTTCAGACTGGTCATATTTAGAGTTTATGTTGAATCCATTCAATTACAGCATAAATGTCTCCTGAATCCGACCAGGGTTGTTTACTCATAAGGACCCATCGTCGGTACTGTGTCATAATTCACAACAGGCTGGAGAGACCGAGGCAACATCTTTCAAAATAGGAAAGGGTTCATTTGTAAGTTTGGTTTTGTGACATGTCCAAATTTAATCAGCCTGAAAAAGGCCTTAAACTTCCAGGTCTTTGTTTTTCTTATATTTGTGGAGAACATTGTTCTTATGTGGCTCTGTCTGCAGCTGCTGCAGCAGTGTTTAGCATGTTGAAGCAACTGGCATCACTTGCAGGCAGACAAGAGTTAATCACCACACTTCATCTTAGTGTGCACAGGAGTAGTACAGTATGTACTGTATTTTATTTTCTTTGGAGTACCATCATTGAGTTTGCCATAATCCTGTTTTGTAAGTGTGTGTGTGTTCATGTGTGTGGATGCCTCCTGTGGTTTTGTTTTGTAAATGAGCAGTCGCATGGTAACGGAAACCGATGCACAGCAGGGTAGTTATTGTTTACAAGGCAGCAGTAGTAAGTTGTGAAACCATGCTGTAGCTCACAGATGGGTACACACACACACACACACATCAGTATTTATTCCTCTGAACGTGCTGCCAACTGACTGAAGCGTTACAACACCTTGTGGAGAGCCAGCTAAGACTGCAAGAGGTAAAATATTTTATATGTTCTTACATGTCACCTAAGCAAAGTATATAAATAACTTTGTTATACTTATGCCTTGTCAAATTGACATTTATTTTGGCTTAGATTCCACAATCTCAGTCAGTCAAATGATATTTACACATTTTTGTTGATGTATATTTTATACCAAATTTTTTCCAAAGCATAGAGGCTTCTAATGTACTAGTTGACATTGACTTTGATTTATATATTTTCAACCAGCTTCAAAGGAACATTTTACCCAGATACATTTATGTATAAATACACCATTCTGGAGGCAGAAATGAAACCGTAATCTGCATATTTAAGTGTTTTATAGTATTAGAAAGGTATATAATTATTGTGTGTTTCTACTGTTTATGAAAATGGTCAAGTTTTGAAAATAGCATTTCTGATTACTGAGGACCTGTTATTGTCCATAAATGTAGAGATGAACCTGTCAGCAGAATGTCCAGTTTCCTGCAGTGAATAATGTATTAAATAAGGAATGATTGTATTAGAGTACAGCAGTAAGTTTACTTCAGATTGATGACTTCTGTATCTGGTCCTTATCAATCCTATGACCCTGTTACAAAAACCAACATGTTACAAAAAAGTGAAACTCTCAGGTAACTGGTTTGCTGTCAGCAGCTTGTTATGGGAATTATAAGGGTAACATCAGATGATATATATATAAGTTGAATGAGTGTTTTTTTGAGAGAGTGAGAGAGGATATTTTTATAAGTTTATTTTCTGTCCCAGTCCCCTGAGTCAGGTGAGAGCCTCTGCATCCAGAGGTGCAGAGGGGCAGGTTAGCCCCAGGGGACAGCATGGAAACTTCCAGTAAAGCGGGGGGATGTTTAGGGGCATGGGGTGGGTGGAGAGGGGGCTGGCACTGACACGGCAGGTGGTAAGTGGAGAGGTGGAGGGTAGTAGGTGTGGAAGAAAACAAGCCCGACTTATTCACATGGATTTTTCTGTGCCTCAGGTAAGACTGTGCATGTGGGCTTGTCCTCTCCACTAATTACAGGCTCTCAGGTGACCTACAGGGAAATATCCATCCTAAACAAAAATTTAAAAAGGCGTACGGCAACGGCAAAAAAACCAGAGACAATGGCATGTGATTTATTTAATCAGGTTGCAAAGGTGATATTTCTCTGGGCTAGGGCATTATGCGACTGTCACCTGGGATTAAGGTAGTCCTCCAAGCCACTCTCTCAGGCCTCAGGTAGCCATGTGATTGGCAGTGTGTGAGAATGTGCATTTGTGTGTGTGCATGCCTGCTTGTGCATGTATGTACGTGTGAATATATGTGTATACACGTATGTGTGTAAGCATGTACGTGTTTGTGTTAACATGTGTGTGTTTGTGCGTATGTGTGTATGCAGCTAAGTGTGGAGCAACGCAGGGAGATGACACAGTACAGACAGAGGGCTGCGCAGTTGGAGGCAGACAAGCAGAGTCTGCGCAGAACCAATCTGCTGGCACGAGTCCAGGACATTATAGACAATGTGCAGGTGAGTGGACCCCACACTGACACCCATAAACTCAACATGTCACTCTGACACACTGACACACTGACACCCATACACTCAACATGTCACTCACATCAGGCCCTTACACACACACACTGCATCTGCTGTTTGGGAAGATTACACCAAGACTACAACTAATACATTGTTAGATACCCCATGATAAATTTGCACTTTACAATTTTAAATGGTCACTCACTCTGTGTGGGACAGCAAGTCACCTGACATTAGTAATTTTACACTGTGGTGCAAGAAAAGGAACATTTTGGCTTTGTGGCACTCTAATATTCTTCAGGAAGGAAGTGTGAACAGAATCATGCTTGGCTGGGTGATAATACAAAGCCAGAGAAAATGTTAGACATATATCTGTTGGTATGCAGAGCTTCATGTAAGAGCAGTGTGTAAACAGAGGGAAGGAGGTATGGGGCTAGTGCTTCTGTTCTCATTAACACAGCAGCAGAAGTTAATGTCACACTGGAGTGTCACGGCAACCATGGTGATGTTTGGTGTCAGATTATAAGCTCCACCAAACATTTGGTACTTACACCTTACACTCACACACACTCACTCCACAACTTCCACACACTTTCTCTCTCACACGCACACTCATGTGCTCTGCACACTTCTAGAAACACTTACTTACACACACATACACATACACACATGTTCACTCACTCTCACAAAATACATACACAACCCAAACATGCTAGAGTGTCTGGGGTGTAACTGACCAAAGAGTCTTTTAGCTATTCTCTAAAGGACGTCCTTGTCTAAATAGAACGTTTCATGAAAATTTCCATGTATACCTGTGCTGGAGGTGCGGAAGGGGACGGAGGATTCTGCTGACTCCATGAACGGATTCACCCTGCTGCCCAGCCTGTCCAGTCCGCCCTGGAGCTCCAGGGAGGGAGTGGCAGCAGAACCCAGGAATGGGAGCTTTCCGATGGAGAGGAAGAGCCTCACACTGCCCAATGGGACGGGAGAGGGAATGGAGGGGGAGGAAGAAGATGGAGGTAGGGCTGGGCAATATGACAGAAATCTCTTTCACCATAATCATCAAGGCTTTTCTCAATACCAAGTATGGCAATGTGTTGACATGAGAAACAGATACAGATGCTTATAATCTTGCATAATGATGAGTCCAGGCAACCTGAAACTAAAACATGTTCCATTGCTAAGCTCTCAAAAATGTGTCAGAATGTTTCAGGAAGGTTTTCATTCACCTGGCTTCTGGCAGTGTGTATATCACAATGTAAAATTATCATCTTGACATGATAAAGATGAAATTTGATAAATAATAATAGTGATTTAATGCCCAGTCCTAGGTGGAGGCCCCAGTCTGAGCCTGCAGAGCCTGCTGAAGAAGTCACGGGCGTACCTGGAGCAGGAGCAGAGCAGGCGAGGGATCCTGGGGTAGCGTTAGGGGCGCCCCTGTGCAGGCCGACAGCCTCTCTGACAAGGAGAACGAGAGCTGGCGGCCTCCCTGGGTCGGATACAGAGTGCTCTCCCGGCTCTCCGCTGGGCTGCCTCCCACACAGCCTGACAGGCTCCTACGCCCGGCTGCCCAGCCCCGAGCCCAGCCTCAGCCCGCGCCCCCACCGCCGCCGGACCCGCCCCATCTCCGCCGGCAACATCCTCATCTCCACCCCCACCAGCGCCGCCGAACTCAGCCCCGGGAAGGCAGGGGAGGGGCCCACCCCAGGCCGCATCTCTACCACCGACTCACGGCTGCCCCCTAGAGTTAGCCTCCAGAACAGCAGCTTGACAGGCGATGGGCCGTTTATTGACCTGGGGATTCCAGTCAGCACCTCCGCACCCAGTCCTGCCGGGCAAGACGGCGCCGCCCCAGGCTTTCGCAGGCGGTCCTACACCCTGGACAGCCCCTCGCTCCCTGGCCACGCAGGACCCCATGTTGACTGGACTGGAGACTCAGGGAGCCCATCCTCAACCACGGTTTCGCCCCCGTGGCCCTCAACCAGTCATACGATGTGGAGAGCCCCTCCCCTACGCTGCAGAGGCCCCATGTGATCACAGAGCCCTCCTTCAGCCTCGCCAAACATCGAGCAGAGCTGGAGGGCTCCTATGAGAGTGGAACCATGCTTAGCTTCTTGTCTTCAGCCATGAAGGAGCAGCACAGGACCAGCGGTCAGTGAGTCAGCACAGTCACACAGACAGTCCTATCTTACTGTACAAACATGGCTTTATTTATCCATCTGTGTGCATGTGTCAGCACAGTCACACAGCCTGTCCTGTCTGTCTTTATGAATGTGGCTTTATCCGTCTGTGTGTGTGCATGTGTCAGCACAGTCACACAGCCTGTCCTGTCTGTCTTTATGAATGTGGCTTTATCCGTCTGTGTGTGTGTGTGTGTCAGCACAGTCACACAGCCTGTCCTGTCTGTCTTTATGAATGTGGCTTTATCTGTCTGTGTGTGTGTGTGTGTGTGTGTGTGTGTGTGTGTGTGTGTGCATGTGTCAGCACAGTCACACAGCCTGTCCTGTCTGTCTTTATGAATGTGGCTTTATCCGTGGAACCACAGCCTGTCCTGTCTGTCTTTATGAATGTGGCTTTATCCGTCTGTGTGTGTGTATGTGTCTTCAGCCACAGCCTGTCCTGTCTGTCTTTAAATGTGGCTTTATCCGTCTGTGTGTGCATGTGTCAGCACAGTCACACAGCCTGTCCTGTCTGTCTTTATGAATGTGGCTTTATCCGTCTGTGCGTGCATGCATGCAGTCACACAGCCATGTAGCTGTATCCATCTGTATATGTGCGTGTGTCACCTTGTCATGTGCGTGTTACTGACCCTTTTCTGTCTGTATGCTTGGCTCTGACTTCTTCTGACCTTTATAGTGGTCCCTATGTGATGCCATAATGTTCACTTGCAGTACTTTTGTGTATGCATGCATGAATCCAAGGCAGTGGTGTCTAAGGCAGGCTTGATGCAATAAGGACCAGTGTGGGTATAGGCATTTGTCATATCCAAGCATCAATGCCAGATTCACTTTACCAGTGTCTTGACTGAAGACCATCTTTTCTTGAACCATGTTTTGCAATTTAAGAACAGGCACCCCAGATCTGTAATGAGTTTGTGTCTGCATATACCTGTGTTTGGGAATGCTGACAATATTAGTGTCAACATAAATCAAATGTCTGGCTATACAAACCTGCTTGTGCGTGTTTGTGTGCCACAGAGGAGGTGCAGAGGAGATTCACAGCTTTGGAGGAGGTGCGTCGGCAGATGGAAGAGGAGCATGCCCACCAGCTGTCTCTATTGATCGCAGAGCAAGAGAGGGAGCAACATCGCCTCCAACAGGTCAGCACATGCAACTACAGCACAGACAGTGGTCATACAAATGAAATGTTCAAAAATGTTTCCAACTTGCCTCTTGCTACATTACATCACATTGTGGGCATTTAGCAGACACTCATATCTGAGCAACTTCAGATTTACATTTTTACACACTATCAATGTATACGGCTGGATATTTACTCATGCAAAAAACATGTCCACATACCTGCCAGCACCTGAACTGGAAGCATCAGAGTTACAAGCCCAGCTCCCTACACAGCACACTGTATTACCTCCCTGTACTGAAGGTGAATTGAAGGTTTGAATGTCTGTGGGTGTAATCTGAGGTGGTTCGTTTCGTTTGTGCCCTGCTCTGTATGGCTGCAGGAGCTGGAGGAGAAGGAGTGGAGGCTGAGGGGGGGGCCGGGTGGAGCCCAGACCCCAAGAGACAGCCTGACCCCAGTGGAGAGATCCCCTGCGCACAGCATTGGTAAAACTGTACAGACCTCGTACCACAAACACACACCACCACACGATGAACTAATAATGTTCTTTAATAATATTTTATGAAAGTTGTATAAATGTGGCGTACCTGAATAATTGATTGACGTTGAATGTTAGAGTGGTGCTGCGTCATTATGTTAGCTTTGTAGCGCATTGAATTACACATCAGCTGTTTAGGCTATGAGGATGAAGAGGTGAAAATTAAGCTGAAATCATCATAGCTTCACTGTGCATTTTACATAATGCAAAAGACTTTGCTAATACAGGTACATTTTTGTATTGTAATTTAGCAGGTTTAATTAGCATGATGTGCCATCTTGTAAACACATTTTTGGGGACACCTCTGCAAATGGTAGGAGTAGTGAGACACAAATTTCACTGGTCTGGATCATAACCTGACAGTACTCTCTCCCTCTCCAGTGTTCCCCTCTTTGCTCAGCCCTGGGATCCCCTCACCCGCTGTCCAGTCCTCTGCGTACCGGTTGGGTCCTGGCAAGGTCCGGAGCCGACTAAATCAGGTGTGTCTGAGCATTTGTGCCTTTGCTAATAGCCATGTGTGGAGTATAATAATGGATGGTATTTATTTAGCGCTTTTCACAGAACCCAAATCAGGTAACTGACCCTGCCCCCACCTCAGGTTATCACTCCGGAGCAGCAGAGGGCGCTGTGTCGTCTGGGTGCTCTGGTGCGCGGGTTCCTCACTCGGAGACTCCTGAAAACAGAAAAGCTGAAACAACTGCGCCAGACAGTGGTGGTGAGTAGAAAGAAATCTCTGCGCAGGCACACACACACACACACACATGCTCAAATGCAAAAAAAATAATAAATCTTGACTACTTGCCCTATATCTGTCATGCTATATTAATTTTTATCTTGTCTGGTGACTGTGTGTGTGTGTGTGTATGTGTATGTGTATGTGTGTGTGTGTGTGTGTGTGTGTGCGTGTGCGTGTATCTAGGACACACATGAGTTCCTCCAGACATTACAGACTGAAGCCCCCCTGAAGAGAGGACCTCCCTCTGCACAGGACATCTCCCTGCAGGAGAGGCTCAAAGCTCAGGTAAGAACCCATATTTACACACTAATGTCTTTGTCATTGTTAAAGGTAATTTGTAATGTATCCTGAGTATTATAAAGGTGATTGTGTTTGTGTGTGTGTCTCTCAGCTGCGGGCTGCCCTCTATGACGTGCATGACATGTTCTTTGTGATGCCCCTGGGAGAGAGATTGGGGCTGCTGCAGCAGGACAGAGAGCTGCGTGCTGAGAGGAAGCTGAGACAGATGGTACTGCACCTGCCCTGCTCACTCAGCTAGTGGGTGACATTCACTTAACCTTAACCGATCACCTAGTGGGGTTCAATGACTCACCAGCCTCTAAGAGGAGGGCAGAGTCAGACCCCCTCAGACTGGGCTCACGAGACAAAGTGACACAAAGTATGATATGTAAAACCACTTTGTTTATATGTGTAATGTGTATTTCGATGGCAACTAGCCATGGTATATGAAAACAAACAACTTCAGGGTGGCTAACTTCTCCTCAGATTCACCCACATTACACCACCCTTTCATTGGTTATACAACTCTACATTCTATTTTTGTTTATCGCTGTACATAACAGTTGTGTAGTGGCAGTGAATGGACAAGAACATTCATTCTTTTATACTACATTATAATGTTAAATCTATGTATTACTGTACATACTACATGAATGTATTGTGCAACCATGTTTTCAGTAGTGTCATAGTATGTTTTTCATCCATGACATTTAAGATGAAAATGATCTCATACGTACATAATATCTTTTGTCGTAGATAGGGACATATTGAGTATTGTATACTGTGTACTGTCCTTTTCATATTGTGGCTCGTGTCCTGGCTGTAGGAGAAAGCCAGGAGCCCCAGAGAAAGGGGGGTGCTGTCTGCTGCCACTCAGAGGTCACTGGACAGGAGGAAGCAGAGGTGAGTGTGGACTCACAGCGCCATGGTAACCTTGCTTCAGATGGGAGGGTCATGTTTCTACTGCAGGTACCTACCTTGCCTCCTCTTTCTCCTCAGAGTCAGTAACACACCGGGGCACTGCAAGAAGCTGCAGCCGAAGTCAAAGAGCCCCCCCATCAACAGGTATCAGCTCAGCACACCCCGACGATGAACTGCACCCAAGCACACCTCAAACAGCACAGTCTGTACTGCATCCAAACACACCCCCCAAGGATGGAATCTCTACCCACGACTTAAAGATTCCCTCTGCAATCACACACACAACTCAGCCAACACAATCTGTACCTATACACGCACCCCAAACAATTTAATATACATCTGCACACACCCCAAACGACACAATGAGTACTTAAACAAACCCCAAAAGATAACATGCACACCCTTACACACCTCCCTAAAGACACAATCTGCACACACACACACACACACATTCATTCACACACCAACAGGGGTTGTACATAATATTTAACAGTCATAAATTCAAATCTTTGTTTATCTTTCATCCCCACTCCTCACGCTCTCACCGCTCTCCTCTCTCTCCCCCAGAGTCCTGCAGCCCAGTCAGGGCCTGAACGCTCCATTGCCAGGCCAGCCCCTCAGGCACGGGTGAGCTCTCCGTGGGGAGGAGTTAGCAACATCCTCTGTTCATAAACTGTCTCACAAGGAGTAATGGGCGTAAATTACGGGGGAGTTGTAACCCCCCCCAATCATCAAAACTGGCCAATACACCCCCCCCCAATAATTATTTCATCATGATGAATAAAAAATATTCAACCTCCCCAGTGTTCAACCAAAAGGATCATGTAGGATCTGTTTTTCTCCATGCTCCATTTCCCGTTACAAACTGAAGGGCCCAAATGTTCATAGATTAGCACTCCTGCTCTAAGACGTTGGGTGAATATGGACCTAGGCCTCCTTGAGTTGTAAGTAGTGTGTGCCCCTCTGTGTCTGTTATTCAGGAGTCTGAACAGGAAGATCCCAGAGGAGCGAGTCAAGCGCACGGATATGCTGAAGAAGCAGAGCTCATTGGGATAGCAACCTTTCTCTGTGTGCCAGAGCCCTTCCTGCATCAAAGATGCCCACCCCCACCCAACTTATGACCTCAAAATCTCTCAGACCAACACACAGACTCCCACACTCTTAAATCCCATGGCATCAGCTGCCCTGACAACACCTCCAGTACTCCTTTCACCCCTCCTGTCCTCCACAAGACCCCAAACACACACAAACACAAAAACACGCATGCCAAAGCTTCGACATGCTTAATCTGGGTGCCAAGATCTCTCAACATCATTTGCCATGTCTGATTCCTCACCTGCTGCCCATCTCAAGGCCTACGTGGGTCCTGACTGGATGTGGTGTTCACTGTATCCCTGTGGAATGCAACAAGTAGATTGTGGCATAGCAGCCATCATCATTTGCTGTCTTAATGTCTTATCATTCCAAACATGATTACCAATTCATGCTGTTGCTGTTTTTCTCCTTGGCAAGTTTTCCGTTATCCTGTTACTAATTCCATGTGTATTGCCAAAACATAACCTTCAAGATGTGGCCAAAGCGTACTCATTGTTCGTGGTTTTTGCCAAACTCTGGAATGGTTTGAGCTGTGAATGTAATGAGAATACAGTTGGAAATTCTGCAAGACTCGATGAGGGTGAGTGCAAGTCATTTTAGAAGAGGCGCCAGCCGCGGTTTGACACAAAAAGGACTGGATTGTGTCAGGATGAGGGAGCTGGCTATCTAAGTGATAACTCAGACAATAGCGAGCATGAGCATGAGCATGCAAGCCAAACACAGGGCAGTCATCTCAGGCACTCAGCTGGAGAGTAAGAGTAACCATGACACCAGACGGAAAAAGCCAGCCTCTCTACCATACAAGCATCAATACTGACTTTCAAGTCTCTCTTTCACTCACAAGTACTGTTTACTCTAACCTTCCCATTTGCTTGTTTCTTTCTTCCCACTCATCTGTGAGTGCCAAGCCATCCTGTCACATACACCCATGCACACACACATGTGACCTGATCTCATCACTGATGTTGTAGCTGATGTTTTTGTAGCTGTGAAGGTACCACATTAGACTCATTGTGAGAATGTTATAATATGTTGATAGGGCTTTTGCAAGACTCCTGCCTCTTCACTAGACATCGACTCTCCTCACTTTGTGAGGGTTCCTCTCCTTATGGTTGCAGTATTCTCAATGTACACTATTGGCCTCTTCTCTTATCAGAATTTGAAAACTCAATAGTCAGGATCTAAGATTATACTGATGGTAGACATAGAAACATTGGTGCTCTTGGTGAAAGTCTGTGTCAGTTGTTTTTGTTCAAAGTTTCTCTTCAGATCCAAGCCATCAGAATTTATTTGACGTCTGAGTTTATGCATGTCATATGAGATTAATGTATTCTTGCCTGCAAGGCTACAGAAAGGAAGAATTCAGTGGTAAACTGTAATCAAGTGTGTGGCCTTTTTCGTTTTTAATGTCTCAAAAAGAAATACCTCCTTTCTCCTCAAGAAAGCAAATGTTCAAATGAAATAAGTTCATTATTATTCATTAGAGCAGACATTGGCTATTTCAGTCCTGTTTGGTGGTGCTGCAGATGCATTTCACTGAAGCACACTGCTAGTACAGTCTTTCTCTGTTTGGTGACCCATGCTGTTGTCTTACAGCTTAAACCAGTGCCACCCAACCATCCAGCCATACCAACCAGTGTAGCGGGTTATTTTTACTACGTTTATGAAATTAGTTTGCACTCATTTTCAGATGCGTTCAGATTTCCAGGTCCGTAACACTTATTTATTGCTGTTTGAAACAATGTTGTATGGAAAATTCAAGGGAAATAAAATTAAATCTTTTTGCTGAATGCTGTCATTTGTTATTTATTTGTTCGTTCTTTGTCGTTTGGTCTGTAAGTCAGTAATACGAAAAAGTCCTGGTGAACTAGCCCCCACAACCCCTCTCCTATTGTGGCAGAAAGGAAGAATTCACTTGCAAATTAAAAATAAGTAACTGCAAAAACTTTTGACATTTAAAAAATGTATGTCTGTTTAATGAGAATGCTGAAAAGATTAAATAACATATTCCCTCAATTCAGATTAAGAGAATATGTTTTAAAAAAAACTGTCTTGGCTTTCTCATACGCAGTAAAGTGTGTTAAAATCTTTAAACACGGTGAACAGGTTAAATCAAGTCATTTAATTGTTGCCTTCTCTGATTTTTAAAGTTCAATTAAACATGAGAATTCAATTGCTTCAAAATTTTATTTAGAATACTTGTTCTTAATTAATACAGTGGTGTATTTAAATAATGGTGTCGTTTTCGTTTTTTATTTAGCTGTTGTATTGTTTGTGTCGTAAAACCAACTTTAAAATGCTTGCGGTCCCAAGTGATGGCGCTTGCAGTGACTTTTATTTTGAAATTTTTGAATGAGTCCACCGGAAGGCTAACCAGGGCTGCTCTCTGAACAATCTAAATTACCCAGGTAGCTTTTGAAAATTCAGCGGCACGTGGCTTGCTGTTGGGTTTGTTATATTTAGCCAATATCAATGTATATTGATTTTTCTGTTCAGTGAAAACAAATGCTTTGTTAATTAATCTTACCTCAAAGCGCTAGGTGCAGCTGAATGTCAGTTTTAGTTGTGCTTTCTCTTGCTAGCTGCCGGTTAGCTGAATGTCCATCTCTTTTCCCTACTTCAAACTGTTGCCTGTTGGTTACACAAAACAACTATGGAATCAGGTACAGCTGACTTTTTTCTGTCTTCGCCTTAGTTTAGGAGCTTCATTGGAAATTACGAACGTCTTTGATTGTGTGGGTCTTTGCAATTACCATTTCCTTAGCAGAGCCATGCAGAGTTTTTTTTTCCCGAAGTTAATTTGTGATAAAATGAGAAAAGAAATGATTATCAATAGTAATCATGATCATTATTAAAAACCACTGTTTGTTTTTCGAAAAGTACTGTGCTGCTGTGCAACAGAAATTTGAGTACAATTACATTTTACAGATCGCAACCGTCGGTAACTGGTCGGATTATGGTCACAATAATTTGTTCAAATGGTTTATGTCTTCATATAGAATGTCGAATTAAAATAAACTTCAAAGAAACTTAACAGAGGCCGTTTAGCATGTGACAAATGTGGCTCATTCTGAAACAACCGGGAAATGTCTCTTCAAAATGCTAACTTCATCTGCTTCGTGCTTGTGGACAGAAGCGGCAGTGTTGGCATAGTAGAGCGGGACCTTGAATCTTTTGACTCGCCAGATATTCCGTTCTGTATTAACACTGAAATTGCCTCACTCTACCATTAAAGCCAAAACATTAACACTTGTTAGAGTCCTCATTGATGCATCACGTTTACGTAAAATGTACAATACCTTTCTTGCCATTTTTTAATTCCTCATCAAGTTCAATTTTGGTAGAATTGAGCACCTCTAGAGAAGGGCATGTGTATGTTAAATAAGTGGCTAACAATGTGGGTCTGGAACTGCGTCCTGGGAGAACTCTGCATTTGCTGATGTTCCCTCCAACCACACATGAAACCAATAAATTGCAACAGGCTATTAATTCTTATTAAAATCCACTGAATGTCTTAGGCCAGTGTACCTTTAACAATTCTACAACTTTGTAGCATTCTTATTCACTGTGTCTTGATGAATATTTGCTCACGCATCGCTTTGCTTGTTGTTTTAGAGTTCTGGTTGAGCTGTGAGAAGACTGCCATACTCCAGGGAGGGTTTCTCCTGGCGGAGAAGCTCTGCAGTGGCGGGAAGCTGTGTACTGTCAGGAAGGAGGAGTGGGGCAGTGTGGGTGGCTCTGTGCTACAGGCGGTTACTGAAGTCTGTGGAAAAGGTCATGGGGCGAGCTCAGAGCAGATCCTCTGGAGGAAGAAAATTATCTGCGCCCTCTGGAGCAAGCTGTTGGAAACTGAGGAAAGACGAGACATTGACGTCACATGGAGAGAAAATCCTTTTTTCTCTCTGCAGAATGTTCTCCCACAAATCAACCGGACAGTGCTCTTTGAGTTGGTCAAGTCAATGGGCTTCTCCTGGACGTATGTAGAGTTGCTGCTGAGTCTACCCCCCGCAGGCCTGTGCTCAGAGCTGGCCAGCCTGGTCAAGCACATCACGACTGATAGCACAAAGGAGGACGCACAGCTCCTCATGGATGTTTGGTGGGGGCTGTGGAAGGGGACGGGCAGGCAGGACCAAGCACTGGATCTGGCCTTTGCAGCCCATTACTTCAGCAGCGCCCATCCCTGCTCCACCACCACCACCTGCTGCGTGCCATCCATACTTTTCTCTGCTCTGGAGGAAATGAAAGACTGCATATTGTCCTCTGGCTTGTGCCACTTTGCCCTCTCCAGCGTCCTGAATACGTTATACACATCATTCCTGCTAGACCATGAAGTAAGCAGCAGTCCTGAGTTGTATCTTCAAAGCCTTTCAAAAGCAGTGTATGGTAAAGAGAGACAAGCTAGCGTGGAGGGTCACTGTCTGACTGAAACTGTTCAAGAGGCCCAGCGAGAACTTGCTGCCACAAACAGACCCTCACAATTCAGGCCGTGTGGAGTTAATGTGATGCAGGCTGTCAGGATTTTGTTGACCGTTTGTCAGGCATGGGGGAAGGGGCTGCTGAAGGTCCAAGAAAGTTGTGGCCAGAGACTGAATCCTGTCTGTCTAAATGAGAGTCTGCGTCGAGTGGCTGGGGCCCTGGAAGAACTGATAGCATCTGAAACGCTGACTGAGGGAGAGAAGCAGGATGCCAGCGAACTGATATGTACTCTGAAGAACTTTATGGAGTCCTTTCCTGTCCCTGATCAGGAGTGTAGCTCTGCGGAAATGGCCCATGTTGCCATAGCCATAATTGACCAGCGTCTTGAGAGATACCAAGAAGTCGTTCACTTATTTGCCTCTGAAATAAAGTGGGCTTTAAGCGGGAAAGAGTGGATTAGTTGCCTTGAGAGGAATAAAGATGCCTTTCAGAACAGAGACCTTGTCCTGAAATTGGTGTCCATCCTTGTAACCAAATGCCAGACTGACACAGATATTATACAGTGCAAAAGCTGAGGAAATAATTTTGGATATTTTCTCTGAACTTCCACTAACTGGCAAGAATGAGACACTGGCTACAGTGGTTGATTCCTGGGGAAAGAGGGGGCTGAATAGCTTGCTGCCCAGCAGTTTTTCGGAGGGCTTTGGTGAGGAGCTGAACTTGTCATTCAACAGCATTACTCAGAGTCAATCGGAGTCCAGCTTTGGCCTAGCGGTCTCTGCTGTGGCCCGTATAGCCCTCCAGGATCCCGAAGCCGCCTTGTACAGGTGCTGCCACATGGCCGTGATGAACCTGGGAGCCGGAACTGTCCTGGCACGAATCCTCCAGCAGCTCCCAGGGTTGACCTCCCAGCGGCCCCGTGGCTCAGAGGAGAAGAGCGGGGTTAGGGAGAACTTGTTGTGCAGTGCTCTACAGGAGGCTGTCTGGGGCAAACTGTCTACACCTCAAGAAGAGAAGCAATTTCTCAGTTTCCTTGCCATGTTAATGCACTTGAAATCAGTGACCGAGGACTCCAGAGAGGAAGGACTGAGCTTGCTGTCGCCTGAAATGGTGGTCCGTACGTTTGTTCTGCCTTACCTTTCCCCCTCCTCTGCTCATACCTGCAGCTTGGAGCTGTGTCTGCAGGTGCTTCTGTCTGCCTTTAAGCAGGACTCCCATGCTAACTCTGGACATTGGGTGATGGGATGCTCCCCTTTCCCACTCCTGATTGTTCTGAGTCAGCTCCTGAATGACAGCTACAGTTGCTGGGAGCAGCCTGCAGAGGGCGCCCATAATGTATCGATTGAGGCAAAGGACCTGCTAATCTCTGCGCTAACAGTGCTTGGCGAGCTGGTGGGCAGGGAGGTAGCTGCAGCCCCGGCTGCCTGGTCTAGGGCTCTCTCATGGCTTCACAGCAAATTGGAAACATTGGATTGGACTGTGCACTTTCATCTGAAATCAGTCTTGGGTGGTCACTTTAAGAATGAAGTTCCATGCTCCCTGTTGTCGGTGTGTAATCTGTCGGACCATGAGTGGACGGGGATAAGGCTGTCCCAGTATGGACAGGGAACAGGCCTGTTAGCTTGGGCTGAGTGCTGCAGCGTCTCTGATGTTGGGGAGACCATGTTGAGCAGCCTGGCTTTGGACCAGAACTCTCCAGACCAAGTCACCATGTTCAGCAAAGGCCTGCTGGTTGCCATGGCGCAGACGTTGCCATGGTGCACAATGGAAGAGTGGGGGAGGCTTCTGCATGCGGTGCGAGAGCTACTGGAGTCCGGCAGGCTCTACGTGCCTTATTCCTTGGAGTACGTCGAGTTCCTTCCCTTGCTTGACCTTCGTCCCTTCGCCTGTGAGTTGCGCCTGTCTGTGCTGCTGCTGCGGGTACTGCAGCTCCTGTGTGGGGCCAGCTGTGAGGACTGGCTGCCTGCCAGAGGCTGGATGCATGTAGGGCACCTGTACGCCGGTGCCGTAAGAGAGACTCTCGGCTTTCTGAAGGAGAAGCTCCCCCTGGCTCCCTCCGCCCCTCCCAGCAGCCCAAAATCAAACGTTTCAGGTGCTGGCAAAGAGGGCCTGTTTGTTCTGACCCAGCTCTTCTGCCATGTCATGCATGTGCATGTGATGCTCCCTAGTGGAGCTGAGCCCCTGTTTTTGTGTGCGCTGGAGATTCTGACTCTCTGCCAGTCTCTGCTGAAAGCACACCCTGACAGCAGCTCCACCCACGATCTAATAAACACAAGGCACTTCCTCAAAACCATTACAGATAACCTGGTCTGTGCTGAGAGGAGGGCAGCCCTGCATCAGAAGATTGCTCAGCTGTGAAAGGCATCTGTTTTACCCATAAAGTCAATGTAAACATTTATTTTTCTCCTTATTGCTAATAAAAATTTAATTCCAATAGTTTTGTGAACTCTGTATCACTATATCTGCTTCAATCTTTTGCAGTATTTTTTCCAAGGAACTGTAAATCAGTCCCTCCATGATTTTTTTGTGATTTTTTTATGATGTAAATGAAAGATTTTGTGGTGGTTATTTATAAACATTTGCAAGAAATTTAGCGATTTTTTTCCTCAAACTCCATGTAAACTCTACATATTCTGGGAAACAAATGAATGAGAAATAAAAAAACAGGCAAACAGAGATGTATGAACATTTTATTTTTTTGTGTTCTTACGTCATTGTTCTTATGTCTTATGTCTACAAGAAAACAGAAATGGCCTAAATTTGTGGACATCAGCTCACATTGATATTCACCACATAAAATCTTTCAAATATTCAAAATAACATCATTCTGAAAACCAAAACTCACTAGAAAGCTTAAATTAAAAACGTAATAAGTCATACAGCTCACAGACGGGCATGCACCCTACTACAATTGTTCATAGGCAAAATGAACAGTCACTAGCGGTCTCTGCTATCGGTCTGCCATTTACCGTGGATTAACGGTGATTGGCAAGTACTTCGTGAGCAAATTACACAAAGCCTAACAAATAATAGGCTACAGTATTTTATTAGCTGTAACTAATTATGCGTATTGCAATTTAACATCAAGGCTTATTTTCTACCGTTTTATGCACAATTTATGTGGTAAATAAGCAAAATATGCAGCGTCGCGAAAAAAATGCTGTAAATTGCTGATTTTTCATTGATTCTGCAAATCGCGAAAAACTGGAGGGACTGAGTAAATGGTGCCGGTGCTGTTTTAATTGTTTATGCAAATGAATCGTTTATTAAAGAAAACATCAGGCAAGTTTTATTTGACAAAATAAGTATTTATTCGTGTTAGCTGCTGTACAGTTTTTTGTTATTTCCCTGTTATGGGTGAAATTGGTACATTCAGACACAGAGGGTGCGTTTCAATACTCAAACATTGTATCCTCCTCTTATCCACTACCACCTGGCTTGGGCCCTCCCTCCAATGTCCCAGTATTGGAGAGAAAGTGGAGAGGGGATGAAAGTGGAGGAGAGGAGGACACAACTTGAGTATGGGAACACACCCATATTCTTGTCAGTCCTTACACATCCTAGTATAGCTGCACTTCCTGTTCATGGGTGAATTAACCATCCTGGGGAAAAAAAAGTTACATGGTTAAATTAGTTTCATGCAGGATATCATTAATCAGGAAAGTACAGAGGCATGGTGCTGATGCTCTTGAGTGTTCCTTTTATTAGCTAACATAGCTTGGACATGAATGTAGTCCTAGGAGCACATTGTGTTCTGTACAGAAAGATGCAAAGCAAGCATTACTGTGCAGCTCTAGACAAAAACAATTACCATCATTATTACTCAGAATGGTATATAGGATAATAAACTATTTACCTATAACCAAAGCAAAGGGATGCTAGTTCTTAGTAGCAAATGACATTTGTCCTTCATAAATGTGTGTGTGTGTGTGTGTGTACCTGGTCAGCTTTATGCTCTCTCTGTCGGAGCAGCTGGCTGGTTTCTCTCACACTCCCGGCACACATGGTGACAGTGTCTAGCAAGAAAAGAACTTGTCACTACATCCTTCACACATTGAAAAAACTACACTTAGTCTCCATCATTAGACGAATAACCTGCTACATAAATGTCAAGTTTTTTTTTAACTCTATGATTGTGAACCTCATGGCATTTTACCAGTAGGTTAATATACAAGTTTTTTCCATTTACAGTTAATGCAGCTTTGCTAACAGAGTGAGCATCAGTTCGGTTTCTAACACTGCCAAAGAGCCTATTCAGGTTCAGAGGAAGAGATGTGATTGGGCTCTTCATGTAACTCCAACCAATCAACTGAGGGCTCACCTCCTGTGCTGTGGTCCATGGCCATGCCCCCAGAATCCTGGTCTGAATCCAGGCCCGAATGGCTCCACTCCAAGTCTATGGAACTTCTCCCTGCAGGTTCTCATGTAGGACACCTTGCCCAGCATGTAGCCAAGGATACCAGCCACTGTAAAGTCAGAGGTCAGTGAGGTGACAGTGCATGGAAATTGGCTATGATGGACTGTGATTCAGTGCTTTTTGTGTGTGCATGTCAGTGAGGGGTTACCTGCCAGTTTTGGGAAGGGCCCAAACCTCTTGGATGGGACCAGGACTCCTGCAACAGAACAGGAAATGAGATAAAACCTCAAAAAAAGGCTCGTATGAGATGAGTTATCCCCGGCTAGCAGACCCCAAATCAGCCAATGCATCACTAATGCCACTCCTGACTGAAGACCACCACCAATCCAGGGTGAGTGCTTACCGTTGTAGAGGAGAGCTCCAGTGACGGCCAGGCCACCCAGGGACAGGGGCAGAGCTGTGACGGAGAGATGGAAAGACAGGATTTAACTTTCAGCATCAGTTAAAGCATCCTGGACTTCAATTCCATTTCATCAACTCCAAATTTCAAAGAAAATTCCCTGTTCAAGAAAAAAGGTGTGGGTGTGGGTGTGCGTGCGTATGCAGGTGAGTCTTACAGCGGTGATTTATTTTCAAACGCATCTCCTGGGGGCATTATCCTGATTCTTGTTCCAACCACAACTGCAGCCTCTGAATTGTAACAAGCTGTTAATTGTTTGTTATTAGACACTTTTAATGTTCATAGTGATTTACAGCGTTAATTTTCACATTATGTCACACATATTCCCATAGCTCACATTCCCATTTTTTTTTTTTAAATCAGCAAGACAAATGGGTGCTCTGACTCTTACTGTAAACCACTTGTTACATAGCCAAATGAGGAATTCAATTGTAAACTCAACCGCCAGTAAGCCCAGACAACATTGAGTTAAAAAAAAAAATTTAAAAACCAAGGGGGAGAAAATGATTGGATAATTTAACACATGTTCAACAACCTTAATTTAGTAAAAGATTGGCTGTAAACAAAAAAAAAAAAAAATAGCCTCTACAGGGGTCCCCTAGGTAGGTGTTTGAAAACCGCCATCTTGGAGTCCACTAGGAGGTTCACATGGTCAGAGCCAAAATGGCTACCATGCTGCAGACAACAGATCGTGGCAGTGTTCTGCAGTGTTCTGACACGCATACCTGCATACAACTAAGAGCTCGAGCTCAGAGTCGCGGCCAAAGTTCCGCTCCAAAGCTCGAGTACTCAGGAGGAAATACCACACCTTTATTATCGGGCAGTCCGGTTGACTGCGGATCACACATTAATAAGAGATCATGTGAGAATCTGATGGCCTCCTGAGATCATTCAGGGGGTCTGATAAATGCACTCCGTATGCACACAAGTCAAAAGTTCAGTGATGGGGGCCCTCCAGTAGGTCACCCGGTAGCGCATGCACCACATAAGGCTGAGGCCTTACTGCAGCCGTCCAGGCCTGAATCCAGCCTGTCCCCCCCGCTGCATGCCCTCTCCCCTGCATCTCCCGCCTGTCCCTCAACTGCAACTGTCAAATAAAGTGGAAAAATGCCAAAAAATACTCTTTATAAAAAATAAGGTTCACTGATGTATGATGCAAAAATGCACTCCAACTATACATACCTTTGGCAATGTCACAATGTGCTCAGTCAGTGCGTCCCAGTACTCGAAACCTGTATCCTCATTTCCACCTCTACCACCCTGTCTCCTCCCTACCCCCATATTGGAACAACGGAAGGAGGGACCAGACAAGAGGCTCATCCCAAATCTCAAAATATATCTTCCTTTCATCCCCTATCGCCTTGTCTACTCTCACCTTTCAGTGTTCTGGTACTCACCTATTTTCGTAGTCGGTCATACTTCTATAGCATGTATTTGTTCTGCTGGTCTACAAAAATGGGTGTTTCACTAATTAGCACATCTTCCTGGCTGGACAGTTGTAATAATCAGAATCAGCTGGTTTACAACAGTTTGGCAGTTTACTTTTAATGATTGCTGAACTTTCCAAACTTTCTCAGTGAAGATAAAAATGAATCATGGCATTTAATTATGACCTAAAGTCAAGGACAAATGTTGACTGAATCCCATCCTTAATCTTTCTGGGGTTTGAAGCAGGTTTTTTATGCTTCAAATTTATTGGTCAATGTGAATACACAGACGCCAGAATTCCCCACCTGACATCAATTAAAGCTTCTACATCAATTACATTTAGCAGGTGTTCTTATCCAGAGCAATAGTTAGGTGACCATGTAGTCAGGGGTCTATTTACATTGTAAAAATAGGGCTTCCTCTCACTCATGCTGAGATAGAAGACAAGTGCAGAATTACGTGCAAATTTCAGGTATGTCAAATTCAGACCACAGACCCTTTATAGTTCAGCACATTGAGCGCAACAGGAAGTATCAAGCAAGCATTAGCATAACATTGCTAGTGCTTGTCCGGGCAAACTGCACAGCAGATGGCTGCAGCTGTTAGTGAAACGCCGTCACTTTAAATAATCATGTCGTAGATCGGAATTCAGAAAAGTTTAAAAAAACATACACAAACAGGATGACAAAGCAAGTCCGTTTTTGGCAAACATTACCACACCTTTCACATTTTAGACTTCCAACCAACGGAATCCCGCCCCAACAAGAAAAATTAGTCGGTTTAATCCCTTGGATAAAAGACAGAATAATGCTTTGTGTGTGACTGTTTGGACAAGAGTTTTTTGGCGCATAGGTTTATACAGAAGTCTCCGTTCCCCATTCTTGCTCCTTCTCCCCCAGGTTACAGACAATGGGTCTCAAGATGTGGCTCAGGGGTGCAGATGACCCCCCCCCCAGTTTCATAGGGACCTTCCTCAAAAATCTCTCCTGCACCACTGGCTGTGCTTACCTCTGTACCAGAAGCTCTCCTCTTGGCATTCTCTGAAAATGGCCCTCACCTGGTCTCTGTGTATGTGTGTGTCCCCCAGTGGGCACTGGAACACAGAAAACACAAGTTGTTTAGCGCTGTGGCTGCTGCTGCTCTATCTCCTCCGCACAGGCACACAGACACGGCTCTCTCACCTTCCTGTCTGCTGCCTCGGTCGCTCCAGGTGCCTCTGAAGTCATGGTGATTTTCGGGTGGTTGCTGTTTCTCCTCTCTTCTCCAGCTCTGCAGCTCTTCTCATCTTGCTCAGATCCTGTTTATGTCCTCAAATGCCATGCCCTCATAGGGGAGGGCTGACTCCTCCCCCTTTCTCTGTGCTTCCCTCACATCTCATTTTTTTTTTTAATTTTCTCTTATTTGGTCGTAACTCTTTCTTTTTGTGTTCCTATCCTTTCCCAATGTACTGTGATTTTGTCAGTGGCTTAGCTGGTATAAGTGATGTCGGGACAGGGGTTTAGGTAGATTTGGAGGGGGGTGGCTGATGTTTGGCCGAGTTGGGGGAGATCTTCTGTGGGGTGGGGTGACTGTTTTGTGTTTTAAAAACTCAAAACATCCAGAGCACATGAATATCTAAATTATCTGAATTCATAACAGACACACACCCTTCTCACAAGCATGTGCTATCACACACACGTACTTACTGACATTCACTTAAACACACACAAACACTTTGTACTAATTATCATACACTTGTATTCACAAACACTCCCTATCTTATTAAGATCTGGTGACTAGGGAGGCCACTGCTGCAGGCTGAATTTACTGTAATAATCCCAGAACAATCCAGAGACACTGGCATGGAGACTTATAATATAAAATTTTTTTTATTAGGATTCACTTCTGCCATACTGGGTTGGACCTGATCAGAAATCCTGTGGCACCCACCTGTTGTTTTAGTCATAAAAAGGGACCCAAAGTGTACCACTACAAAACACCCCACACCAGTACCTGACCACCACCAGCCTCCACTGTTGACACCTGACAGGGTGGATCCAAGGACTGGTGCAGTTCTCCCCATATCCTGATCCTCCCATCAGCAGGAATCAAGATTCACCGAGCCAGGTAACGTTTCACCAATCCTCCAACTGCAGAGCAACTGTATGTTATGGAGTAAAATTCCTGATTCATTCTTAACCTTTGCACACCCTTCCCACCTCGGGTTCAAAAGCAGGTAAATAACCCACACAACCATACATTCATACACCCACCTGGCTGCACCTTGGCCAGCCACACCTCCATGATATAGCACTCAGCGTATCTGTTGAGTCACATGGCAGGCGATTACTCTTCCTTTCATCATGCCTGTCAGGTGAGCTCAATGCTATTGTCCACTGAAAGTAGTAACTAAACATTTGTCTTTCAAGTTTCTTTTTGGTCACCATTTTAGTATGGAGAGGAAATTTTGCATACTCTTGGTCTTAAGCCAAGTCAGGTCAGACCTTCTTAGATCAGATAAGCGACTTTCTGCGAAAATCCATCAGGCCATTTTTCGATGGTTGATAGGAGCTACCCTGATATCGCAGATAATAATTGTAGAGAATAGTTAAAAAGCCAGGAAAGATATACATTGGCACACTTTGACAATCTCTCCCCCATCCTTGTCGGACAATTTGACTCGACTGCAGACAGGCATTTCCGTTTGGCGAATATTTTCACTTGCAAATTGGGTAGCCTGTAATAGCACCTGATTATTGAATTATTGAAACAGTCTAAAGTCTAAACTGGTTCTTCAGTTCTTATCGCACTTGATTTAGATAATGGGGAATTTCTTTGTCCCTCTCATCATCCTCCGATACGATAGGTGGCAGTAAAGAGCGTTTGGGAGTTTGCAGCCTTGCAGCTAAGATAAAAACAAGTGACGCACGTAAGCAATTGACGTATGACGCTTAAAACTTAAAATGGACGAACCCACGGGTCAAGTTGACTGACAAAAACTTGTCCTAGAATGTATTATACCGGAAAGTTTCTTGTTGATTTCATACACAAGTGAACACACGTGTTAGCGCATAATTACACCGAGAAACGTATCATTAAGTACTGCCAGAATGAAGCTGAAAGACCTAAAAACATGGAATCCTCGTGCGGCACTGCTGTATGGTGTAGCTGCCTATGCAACGATAGGTATATACGGATATTTGAAGCTGCATCCTCCAGGACGTGAAAAGGATGACTCTGAAAGTAAGGTTCCTTTCATCTAGAATGTTAGGGCAAATAGCCTGCTAGCTAGTTTAGCATGACCTTGAGTATTGACCTTAAATTCCCTTCTCCTGATTGGTTTGGGGTAAAGACATTGTAGCTTTGTGTCAAGTATGATTTATTTTGAATATCTGTTTCATGTATGATATATTGAACGTGTTGGCTTAAACAAGGGCATCGCCCAGCGGTCGTTAACGCTAGCAACCTTTGTAACCTCTTTCCAAACGGTTAGTTGAAGCTGTACCTGACTGACCTCTGGTCGGATGATCGCCAAGACAATAGTTCACCTGAGGTCAGGATGAAATGTAATCACTGCGTGGGTCCCTGGTTTAAAGTTCAGGAACTCTGTTGGTTTTTATGTATTAAAATGAATCCGTTTTCATTAATTGAAGCTTTTGTCTCCACAGATACCCCCAAATATAAAGAAGACACACATGTCACAAGTGTGTTGGGTTTTCAGGTCACATCAACGGTCCGTTACAAGGAGAATTTTGTGCCATATTCCACAAGACTTTTTAATTACTTGACAAACCTAGTTGGAAGTTCTGAAAGTTCAGTGGGGACCCAAGGTGATGAAAAGTGATGTCCAGTAACATCATGGAGGATTAATTTGCCTCTTGGTTTGTTCTGTTTTTATATTGAATAATAAATAAATACAATATTTCCCAGAGGGAAAAGCAGCAGTTTAACACTGTATGTGATAAGGATGTGTGTGTGTGTGTGTGTGTGTGTGTGTGTGTGTGTGTGTGTGTGTGTGTGTGTGTGTGTGTGTGTGTGTATGATTTCTCCTCAAATTCCATTTTTGGTTGTGCCGGTTCCTTCCACATCTCTGAATTCTTGTGGATATTTAGTCCATGTCTGCCTGTATCTCTGAAATGTGTGCTTAATTGAGCCTTCTGATCCTAATGTAACTTGCTGTCAAGAATCCGGTTCCTTCACTGGCCAGGCGTGCTGTGTCCTTCACACAGATTGAGCATGTGGATAGAAGAGTGTTAAGACCATTCCCTAGACATGGAGAAAAGGAAACCATGCGCTGATCAGCAGTTATGTGAAGTACGGGATAAAGAACATGGGATTGCTGGTTTGAATCCTGGCTTGGACAATGCCTGTGGTGATGGTGGTGATACTGTGTTGGAACTTGGCATTTTTATCTAACAGCTTTTGTGAAAGCTTGGAATATGTAACATCAACCAGAATGTGTCTGCCACAGTACAAAAATATTGTAATGACACATTAATTAATACACACTAAACTGTATCACACAAAGATTACCATTGTGTCAATAGTTGCAGTTTTTGAAAGCATCTTACTGGGGGAGTCATTTGTTCGGGTGTGTGTACTAGCTGTACATTTAGCTTTATCCTTGTTATGAAAGATAATTATATTTTGTGTGTTTCAAGAGATCAATGCTTCTTTCTTTTCCATGTGATATCATTCACCAGATTCTTCCCTTTTTCATATTTTACTACACAGTACATTAATTCAATATGACTGATATTGTTTAAACTCAGGGAGGGAGTGGCTAAATTCATCTCCATGGAGGAGTTACTGTATCCCAGATTGATCAGTATTGTTTCATACTGACAGCTCTGCCATCAGACACTTATGGATATCAACATGTATGATCTATAATCTTGTCTGCTAATATATAAAAAGCTGAACAAATCAGAGTACATTTGTACAAGCTCAATTACATTCCTGTGTGGTACCGGTTACTTCCCATAGAGGGCACTGTAGGCCTGTTTTTCATTGGCAACTGCATTATACAGTTGTTTGGGAGTCACTGAAAATACATAGTGAACTGGTCTTTTAGAGGGTGCATTCAGGTTCAGATCCTGTTGGACCACCGATGTTGCTCAAATGCAAGGTGATTGTTTGTTTCAGTATATAATAATTATTATACACCATTTCACAAAGCTTAAAATATTTCAAGGAACCTAAGCAGAAAAATACAATATAATGCAAAACAATCAATGCTGCTATGACATCCTGAACAGATACCAAGATGTCCAAATAGATTGTAGGTGGGGGAGGTTGGGGGAGAGGTAGGTAAGTAAAGGTAGGTTTCTCTGGTTGGGGCATTAAATATAATGTAAAAATGTGTTAAAGGCCCATTTTCCTCAGGCTGTGACCTGTAGAATCCACTAGAGGGTGCTGTTGGCCCACTCTGCAGTACTGGATGGGGCTGTGCCATGGAAAGATTTCCCTGGGTCGCCACTCTGCTGGGAACACAGCGGTCTTTATGCATTCAGCATAGAGTTGCATGCCAGCCCTGGATGATCCTGCCTGGTTGGTATTCTGTAAAGCTCCAACTGGGATCATAGTATCAGACTGCCACACCAAATACTGAAGTCCATAAATGTTTTGGATTAGATTTCTCCATGGACCGAAGGGGAAACAGCGCTAACAGGGTGAGGTGACATAAATTCCCAATAACCATCAGTAATATTCTGACTTTGCAGTTAGGGAAACCACATAATCAAAGCGTGCCATTGGAAAAAATGAAGCGTAGGCCTTATTTTCCGAGTGAAAGTCACTGACATCAGGGGCATCAGTCTCTTCCAGGGCCTAATTTGGCTGCTGATTTGAAGGAAACCACAAAAACCTGGAGGCACTATGGATCTCTGCAATGTCAATTTGACCTCCCTGCAGTAGAGGAGTCAGGCGTTTTAGGCCTCCTCAATCTGCTTACAAAACCTCTGCTCTCCTTTTTAGATGCTTCTTACCTTAAATAAAACACAAATTCTGTTCTGATTGGCCAATGCATCCCATGTGACATACCTGGACCAATCAATGATGAGTACAAATGAATGAGACATTTTGAGTAAGGGTAGAGTGTCTACATCTTAATATATAATGTATATATTATTTTATAAAATATTAAAGGTAGATATTTGTGACAGAAACAGTTTTTGCTCTAAAAGTACTGCTGTGGACTAAAGTTTGTCCTGTCTGCACATGATGTCAACTAGTTTAGTCAGTCAACAGCTGATGGCATATCATATTTAATACTGTGCTTTATTTTTTTTGGTTGATAACACTGTATGGCATGTTACAGTACCCATTCATAGCAACAATGGTGTATTTGCACACACGTAAAGAAATGCATAGAAAATGATAAAAAAAATGTAAGTGCTTATTGTAGATGTGCAATATCAAGTAATACTGTTTATACAACTAAACAATAACAAAAAACACAAGTAGCAAAAAAAAAAATGCAAACACATGAGGTCAACGCACACGACTCCATCTTTGTTTACAAAAACGTTTCTTTTACACAGAGGGAACATGAAGGTGCTCCGGGATCTACGGCCTTTGGGTTCCTTCTGTGCCATTAGAGGATATTGTACCGTGCACAGAAAAGAAATACTAGCAATGTTGATGACAGTAACAAAAAAACACTATAAAACAAGCTGTGAATACAAAAATACAAAAATGAAAATTAAAAATAAAAATAAAAAAAAGTGATACTGAAGTGCAATAACAGTATAAGTCTTTGGTCAGTTTGTGAAGTTAGTCTGAGAGAGAGGGATCCCTTAAGGTACACTATTTGTGTGTGTTTGTATTGTAGATGTTGTGTACGTGACTTTTGAGTATACTAGCGCCATCTGTTGTATGTGTGTGTTTATGCTTATATAATACTGCACAGCTTGTTTCTGTTTTATCACTCTCTCCTCAACATTAACGTTCTATACAGCTCTATAATGTATAGAGCAAATGTTAATTCAATTTTAAAGTTTAAAAAAAATCACATTCTGATTTTTCCTTCTGTTGTGACTGACTCAAATGTTTTCTTGTTACTTTTTTTTTTTTTTTTACATCTGCTTCTTCCAGTGAAATATTTAAAATTCCACAAGCAAATGGACCTATGAACTACTTTCCCCTGGAAAAAGGAAACTGTCTCTGCCTTAAATAGCACATAGGGTGGATAACTGGACATAATAATTGGATGCATATGTTTATGATTTACCGTAGAGATGGATTCCTTTTAAATTCAGTAATGAGCCTGGAATTAAGGAATGTCCTTATCATTAAATAAATTAAAACTGATCCAAGACCTTACCAGCCAATCAGATCAATGGAGCCATGCTTCTGGAATTACACAACTGGCGGCTAACCCCATGATGGCAGTCTGTATATGTGTGTCAATGCATGGTATATATATGTACATACATATATATAGACAGTAAAACAAAACCAAAAAAAAATCTAAATTGCTTAAGCAAATATTGCCCGTCGTCTTTCTTTAGTCACGTCTTCAACATGGAATCGGTAGTTCTGAAAAGGATTAGGATTTTTCAATAATAATCTGCCTTTTTCCTTCATCTTGGGGGCGGTGGGGGGGGGGGGTGGGGGATGGGGTGGCAGGAGGTCGGGCTTGAGGGTTGGGGTTTTTAGCTATTGATTGTCTCCACCCCCCCTCCCTCCGTGTGCCACTCCCCCTGTTCTTTGTCTCAGAGACAGATGTTGATCTGTTTGGACAGCTCCCTCTCCAAGTCAGAAATAAGGGTGTCAAAATCCTTCAGACTGAGCCTGCAGGTGAAAGGTGCGTCCAGATCGAGGGCGTCAGGCCCCAGGGGGAACTCATCCACGTAGAGGGGCCCCGGGGGGGCCCAGTCGCTCTTCTTCTTCAAGGGCTCCTCCTCCTCTTCCTCACTGTCTGTCCCTGCCACCTCATCGTAGTCTGCCTCAGCACCGGACAGGAAGTCCTGGCCGCACACGCTCCAGTCGCCCGCGTACCGGTTGCAGGGGGGGCTCTCCAGACGGCCCCTCCCCCGCCGGGACACCACCACGTCCTGCGGCAGGTCCAGCCGCAGGGGCAAGCGCTGGCCTCGGCGCTGCAGTGAATTCTGGGATACGGCTGGTGCGAAAGAAGTAGGTGGCTGTTCAGGGGTGGGTTCGTGGGGTGGAGGTTCATCTGCTCCTCGCCCTGTGGGGACTGAGTTCAGAAAGAGGGAAGGAAGAAGTGAAGAGGGACAGATGAGTGAGGCTGTACATCCAGGTACGATGACTGTGTGTGACTCCACAAAGATGTGAATAAACACACACAAGCTGTCAGACACTCTCATACACACCTTACACTCACCCACACACAAACTTTCATACACTAACACTCACTGCTCCACACATTTTAATGCACTCACACAGGACAGTGGTATTTCAACCTGAGGACCACACAGACACACACACGCACGCACTCACTGGGCCATAGCTGCAGTAGGTAGTGCAGAGCCTCAATGTGCCTCTTGAAGTCCACGGCGCTGGCAATCTCCTCACTGTGGGTGAAACTGCGGCCCCCTCGTTGGGCCCCACCCACCGCGTGGCCCCCAGGTGCCCCGGGCACCTCCGGCCCCCAGGACTCCTGGCTGGGAGTCAGGAGCACGGGGCCGAAGCAGACGGCCAGGTTCTGGCAGGTCATGCGGTTACAGTCACTGAAGGAGGCCACCAGGCTGAGGTGGTCCAGGAGCAGAGCCAGAGTGGCCTGGAGAGGGAGGGAGAGGAAGGGAGAGAGAGAGCAAGAGAGAGGGAGAGGGAGGGAGAGAGAGACAGGGAGGAAGAGAGAGAGTGCAAATAGCAGAAGAGTTACACCACATGACTAAAAGCATGTCAAAATTAGTGCGCTCTGCGCCATCTCTGACATGGAAATAAACTGGGACAGACTATTCAGGAACTGGGATTTCAGGTCCAAACTGGAATCACTAAGATCTGTACTGACTGGAAAGTGGGATCCAGGATCAAAAAAAAAATTATTTGTGCAGACGGTCATCATTCATCACACATTGAAACTGATGGATGAAGCTTTTCTAAAGTGACTGGGCTGCCAGCTGGGAGGAACAGAGAGGAACGGAAAGAGGCCGAGAAGGGGAGATGGAAAGAGGAAGAAAATAAATTTGTATCCAACCGTTTTTTTTTTTGTACAGAAATATCAGTGTTTACCATGCAGAAAATGTACTGTTGTAATTAAAATGTAGTTACAGTGTAACTAATGAGTTATTACTCTGTATCTAAATCTTGCCTAAGCATTTCATTTGTGCCGTTACACAAGCACTCTCTTCCCCAGCGGATGCTCAGGGCTTCCCAACACAGGGGCTGCACATCTACAGTGTACTTGAGGCCACTGAATGTAAACTGTGACCAAAATATTTAGTATCGAGGGAACAGAGGGCACAATGACAAACAAAATAGGGGAAGAAGGGGTTCTCATTTTTCTCACTCTGTGCGCCTAGTCACACAGGGTTAAGGTTTCCCAATTTGCCGAAAGACAAACAAATATCAGATTAAACCAACAAGAAAATGTCTTCGGCAGGAAGTGGTTTTGAGAAGCAATTCTGTAACATTCTGTTCTGTGGCCCACAGCCAGAACTGGAGTCTGAGAGAGCTTAGTCTGGTTAACCCCCACCCCCAACCCCCCCACTCATCCACCCAATCGCTCTCCCTCCTAGCCTCTCCCTCTCTGCTCACCCCCCCAACCCCCGCTCTGCTCCCTCTCTCTGGCAGGAAGGCCATAAAAATATTATTTCAAACCTATTAAAAAACTACAATGTTAAAAATTACAATCCAGGAATACCATGTCTGGTAAAGTTTAATGTGATGAAAAACAAAAGGTCTTTATCAGATAGTGTAGAGTTAGGGTACTATTGTTTTTCCATAAATTCATTTCAATTCTGCAAAAGCTGAGAACTAGGGAGGACATGAAAGTGCAAGAGAGCCTTCTTCAGAGAAAAAGGAAGAGGGACAGAGAGGGAGAGGGAATGAGAGAGAGAGATGTTTTGCATACCCTCTCTGGTTCTGGGAGACACTGCAGCAGGGAAACCGTGCTCTGGGATCGCTGCACTTCCATGTTGCTCCCACAGGGGGCAGTGCGGGGTGGCCGCAGGTTCATTGCCTCCAGCACCACCTCATACAGGGTCCTGGTGATCAGCGGGGATGGCAGCTCACGCAGGTAGTCTTTCAGGATGCCTGACCAAAGATGATGTATAAAAATAAATCCACAACCAAAATTTTAGAAAAATTTTTAAAAATTTTTAAAAAAGAGAGGGGACCCGTAGTTCTGAAGCAGAGAAGCGAGGCTGGGTGTGCACTGACCTGTGATGACGTTGATATCAGGGTACAGCTCTTCAGTCAGCGTGACCGCGGCGCTGTCCCTCTCGAACGCGTCTCTCAGCTCCTTCTTCACAGCTGCAGAGCCACACAGGCGATACAGGCCCACCACCTGGGGGGAGACAACAGGCCCACACCTGACACTAATGCTTCCGCTGGCCGCAGACAGAGGGGCGTGAACTTTACACAAAGGCTTTTAGCCAAAGCTCGTATCCAGGGCAACATACACAGCTTACACATTTACACAGCTGTACATTTATACAGCTGGACATTTCACTGAAGCAGCACAGTTTAAGTGCCTTGCTCAAGGGTAAACTGACTGTGACCCACTTGGGAACTGAGCTGGCAGCCCCTCTGTTACAGGCCTTGTTCCCTAATCATTATTACATTGCATGTAAACAAGAAAACAAGTAAGTCCATTCAACAAGCATACAGGATTTATTTATTTATCCTTTATTTAACCAGGAATGTCTCACTGAGATTAAAATCACTTTTGCAAGAGCAATGTGGCTAGACACTGACTTGAGTATACAGTGTCAACCATTTCAGATTAAGGTAATTGTGATTACATATCTTAAGCATTGCACTGCATCACTTTTGAGCAAAAACATGGTGAGAGACAGCCTGAAATTTCCAGGACACTGAGAGACCACACTGTCAATGAATCCCCAATCGGCCATTTTTGTTTTGGGAGTGAACCTTCAGCCCCAATCTCGGCCATTTTTGTTTTGGGAGTGCCACCCCTACTCCCCACCAACACCTTTCCTCACCTTGAGCCCCCTCTTCTCAATCTTGGCCAATCGGCCATTTTTGTTTTGGGAGTGCCACCCTACTTCCCACCAACCCCTTTCCTCACCTTGAGCCCCCTCTTCTCAATCTCGGCCACGCACTTCTGTATGATCAGGGGCACCTTGACCACGGAGCCCTCCTTGTCCACCAGGCGGCGCAAGCCCACGCCGAAGACACTGGCGGGCTGGAGCTCACTGTGCCGCGGGGAGGGCGCCTCCCACTGCTCCAGCAAGGTGAGCTTAACGTACAGGAGCCCCCGCGGCTCCAGCTTCACACACAGCTGCTGAGAACGAGAGCCTGCAGGTCGGAGGAGAGGAGGGAGGGAGGGAGGGAGGGAGGGAGGAGAGGGAGGGAGGGAGGGGGAGAAAGGGGGGATGGTGGGGATGGTGGGAAACAGGAAGGGGGAGGACAGAAACACAGAGTAATGTATATATAAAAAAAGAAGAGTTCACACTAAGCTCCACTGTCGCTCGGAGCGTGAACAAGTTCACGACCCCGAGGTTAGGCCCCCGTGAGCTCCGCTGTGCTTGTGTGTGTGGTCCATGGAACAGAAAAGCCCTGTGTAAAAACCCCCATGTTAGATGTTAGATATCAGCAATGGGATTCATACTGGAACAGTCTGTGTTCTCTGTACCCACGCCAAGCCTGTGTCCAAAACTGCTCACTATTCACTACATAGCACACTAGAGGGAGCACGATATTTGAGGCAGAGTCCTTATATATGACAGAATAGTAATTTAGCTGACACTGTTCTCCAAAGTGATGCAGTTGATTAGGCTACCCATGGGCCAATCCCCTCGAGCCATGGGGAGCTGGGGGCCATGCTCAGGGGCCCAACATTTGCACTGATCTTATAGTGGTTGCACTGGGGCTTGCGCCGCTGACCTTGCGGGTCCCTGTCAGGTGCCTTTGCAGCTGTAGACTGCCCTCGTATAGAGTGCACCGTACACTGCATAGGGAGTGAATCCAGATAGCTCAGATCTGTCTATCTGTCTGTCAGTAACATCAAGACCGATGAAGCCAGGTGCTTAAATTTATCAGTCATGAATGGACAAAAACTAGGATTGAGGACCAATTGCTTCACACTTTATACCTCAGTGAAATTCCTGAATATTTTATCTATATATCATAAAAATCTTCTATGTTTCATAAAAAGTCCCAGGAATCTGCTGGAATGTTTTCAAAATGTTCCAGTATCTAAAACAGGTAAAGTATCAGAAAGTATGTGGCCTTTTAGGATTTGAGTCTGACACCAGTGATTTAAGTTTTTTTTAAAAAAAATCCCCTTGATCCTTCACTCACAGTAAGAATGCACTACTCCTCTATAATTCACTCATTATAAAGAGGGAATAAACGAAAGAAGAGAACGAACGCATGGACATGCAGCAGAATTATGAGCCATGTTGTTTTGAAATATTTTGAGATGCATGTATGTATAGCTCGGATATGTTTAACCCAAACGAGCTTCGCGACATTCGTCTCTTGGTATTTCTGGACAGGGTGAGGTTACACATTTTGCGGGCGACACCTAGGCCTGACAGGAAATACGTTTTACATCTGCAGACTGGAGACCAAAAAAAAAAAAAAAAAAAAAAAAAACATTTTCACACTACGTCTGTTAAATAATTAAATTCAAATCTCTGACTTAATTGTGCTAATTTGTGCATGTATGTTTATGATTATGTTTTTGGCTTAATGTTCAAGCATATGAGTTTTGCTTATGTTGACAGTGGAGCTGTGGAAACTAACATCCTCATCTGAGAGTGATAAATCTGGATCTAAAGCTGAATGTAGTTATCTTGCAGATGCTCTCAACCAGAGCGGCTTACAGAAGTGCTGAAAAATGCTTTGCCTCTTGGATGCCCGCTTAGCTCATCCCAATGGCTTTCCGCCGTACATCACATCCTGTAGTTTGGCGAAGATGGCCATGTCAGTGAACTTGGTGTGGCTATTAAATAACGAGACTGGGCTTATCTAAATCGAACCACAGCACACATGCACGAACCACATGGTGTAAACCCATTGGACCAATGGGCAAGCGTAAAAAACCCCTGAAAGTTTCGATCCGCTCGCTTCTTCAGTTCGCTGTTACGCATCACTTGAAGTAGGCATGTTTTTCTGACATGTCCTACAAATGGTAAGTTCAAAAATTGAGCAATGCATAAATTTGAAAAATTTGGTGAAATTGAACAAAACGGCTACCAAACCTTTTGTTTTCTTCTTTAAAATTGAATTACAGCATTAGTCTCATTATTTATTTGCCACACCTCATATATTACAGCTGCGATGTTGTGATGAGAGAGGGGCGTTGCCTTTTCAGCTAGTTCTGTGAACTCTTAAAATTAACTCTCTATATTTCTGTTTCACGAGTATTTATTTGAGTAAAATGCTGTGTTTTATTCTGTTCATTGATTCAGTAGTACCCCACTCCTCTCGTTCCCTCTCCCTTTAGTTCCTCACCTCTGAACAGTGGGGGAATGACAATCGCCCCCAGACCGCAGACCCGGTTTCGGGTGGGGGCACCCAGGCCGGAGGGGGCCGGGGCGGTGCTGGAAGAGGCAACGGTGGAGTTGGGGTGAGGGGTTAGCACAACCAGCTTAAGCAGCCTGGCACGCTCCATCTCCAGGTTGAAGGTGTGGTTGAGTGGGAGTGAGGGGCCGCGGCAGGTGAGCAGGGCGGTGCGTGCACGAGTCACCCCGTCCACCTGGATGGCGCAGAAAACCTCCTTGCCGGCGTCGGGCCTCGGGGCGGACTTAAAGACGTCCTCCGCCCCCATAAGGTGCACAGTGAGGAGGCCCGATACCCGCTGGGCGCACCGCGGCTGCTCCGAGAGGCAATACGGGCGGAACGAGCCCGGGTCAGGGACAGGGACCGCCTCCCCACCGGCGTGGGGCGGGGGAGGGGGCGTGGTCTCTGGGGAGGGTGCCACCCCCTGCTTGGGCAGGAGCTCGGGGGAGTCCCCGTCGCTAAGGTAACCCCCTTTACTGGCGGAGCGGCCGCGGGAGGATCGCCGGAGTGGCCTGGCGGGGGCGCTGCTGTCCAGGTGGTACCTGCTGATCACGTTGTTGGAGGACTCCTTGCGGGCATTGGGGGGGTTCTGCCCCCCCTGCCCATGGCGCTGGGTCCGAGACGAGCGCAGGCTGAGCTTGCGGCGAAGCTCCGGAAGCTTCCTCATCTTCATGGAGAGCCTGCGAACCGTGCCGGGGGACTTGATCTTGTCGATCACGCTGCTGGCCCCGCCCCCTGCGGCACCCCCTTTCTTCTGGGCCCCGGGGCTATCTGAGGGCCCAGCTGGAGTGATATTGCCTACGCTCCCGCTACTGCCCCCAGGGGCCCGGCAACTGCCCCTGCCTGCTGGGGATCCACCTGGACAGCCTGCTGGGGCAAATCTGCGAAGGAGGGAGAGGGGGTGGAAGGAACAGCCAGGGAAGGGAAGGGCAGCGAGGGAGAGACCAAGGAAGGAAGAGAGGGAGAGGTAGGGAGGGAGAGAGAAATAGAGTAGTAAAGGAGGGAAGAAAAACATAATGAATGAAGGAGGAAGATGATCCTGAGACATATTGTTCTGTATATATTTAAAGATACACAAGTATGCACAGCTCAGATGTATTTAACCTGAATGAGCACCTTGACACTCGTCTCTGTATTTATGGAAAGGGTGAGGTATATGTACTACTGGCAACACCACAAACATACTTCCAAAAGAAAAATGACAGGAAATAGTTTTTAAAGAGACCTGCAGACTGGAGACACTGCAAGCAATGTAACAGGTTGTGAATGTAATGATTTCTATAGTCTATCTCAGTACAAACCTTCCAAATCTCCAAGACATTTACCATCCATCTGATCACGCACATACAAACAGAACGGATACATTATCGATCATTCTGAGTTATTGATTAGTTATATTGATTTGTGATCAGATCAGATGGCTTCAGGCGTGGTTTATGTTTGGATCAGTCACATATTCCCACTACAGGTGTTTTCCATAAAACTGATAGATTTTGTGTGAGGGAATCTTCCTTTACTCTTTCTAACATCTGTTAACAGTGCCTTGGTACCTGGGTTGTCCTTCCTGGCGGCCGCTGCACACTCAGTGGTTAGCTCTTTAGCGTGGCCGTCGCTTCCTGTGCCGGAACATGTAGGTGCGCTCGGAACGCCGCTTGCACCATGCCGATCGGACCCCGACCGGAACCCCGAGTTCCCAAGCAACCCCGCCCATCTTTGTGTCCTGGTTTGGGGGTCCCTCTTGCTCTCCGGTGAGCCCTCAATTTCCCTCTTTCTCCAGGGGTCCCCAGAGTCTGACCTGCCCCCGAGTCCCCCCGCTAACCCGCGCAAATCCTCCTCTTCAGGGATGGGGTTATACCAAATGTTACTCTCCCTGTCCGAGCCTCCCTGCCTCCACTCCGTCAAGCAATTGGGGAGTGTCCGGGAGGCCTCTTCAGTAGCCTGGGACTTTCCTGTGGAGAGCACCCAGGCTCGGCTGCTCCTGTCCAGTGTCTGGAGGTAAGCCCCCTGCCCAGACAGCTTCTCTCCACTGGCGGGAATACAGATCTCACCATAGCCCCCAGGTGGGTGAGTCAGCTTGGGCAAAGCTGTCCCAGAGGTGTCATAAAGGGGAGCACAGAGACCTGGTTCCCTCTCAAAATCCTTACGCCTCATTTCTGGGGCCTCCTCACTCAGAGTCTTCTGGCTCCAGGCCTGTTTTGAGGCCTGGGCTTTTCCTGAGCAGCTCTCCCAGTCAAGAGACCAGGAGCCCAGGCTGTGGGGACCCTCTGCGCTGGGTGGGTCCCGGGATGAGGAGAAGGAGGAGGAGGAGGACGAGGAAAGCTTGGCCCAGTTCTGTTTTTTGGCTACTGTGATTTGAGTCCCACGTTTGATGTTGTCCTCTGCAGCCAGTGGAGGCTCAGACTGCACTGCTGAAGCCGATGATGAGGACAAAGAGCTTTGCAAGAAGTCCGCTTTCCCGGGGATGTCTAAAAGAAAAAAGAAACACAACTGCCTCTTATACATGTGCTTTGTGATTCATCATCAATTACTTTGTTATGCATTTTTTAAAAGCAGAATTCAGGGATAACCAGCTCCGAGCAAACAAGGAGAGGCACCAGAATCATTGGAAGAGACAACATATAAAAACCAAATGAAATCCTCCAAATTGAATCCTGGGTAATTGAATTAGTCTGGTGATTGCAAACCCATGCTGTGGCATTTCGCTGGTTTTGATTGGCGTCCCTGACTCCTCTTGAGTTCCAACATTTTCTTTTTTCCTTTTTGAAAATAAATTGAGGAGAGGTTTATTCCTCTCCAGTGAGTCATACCGAAGGAGACAAGACAGAGAGGGAAATAAAATAAAAACAGAGAGAGAGAGAGACCAAAGAAAGAGTGAGTGTGAAAGAGGAGAGAGAGAGAGATATGGGGGAAGGGTGGGCTAAAGAGCACAAGAGTAGGAACGGGGGAGTAATGGAGGACTGGAGAGGGGGATGAGAAGGAGACGAGAAGGAGAGAATGGGAAAAGGGAGGGACGGGGGTAGATAGAGGGGCAAAATGCAAGATGGCAAAACGAGGGAAAGAAATAAGAGAGAGTAGGAGGGAGAGAGAAAGAAGGGGGGAGAAAGAGAGTGAGAGAGCGAAAGGGGGAGGGGGGCTGTAATATTTAGTGGTTTGTTTAATAAGCCTCTGCTCCCTGACATCCTGCACATCTGTGGCTCCCTCTCCTCTCTCTCTTCCCTCGCTTCTCTCTCTCTCTCTCTCTCTCTCTTCCCCCTCTCGTGTTCCTGCATGTGACTCCCGGCAAACACCAGATCCGTCCCGGAACATGGGTGATGAATAGCGTCTCTGTCCGTGAGTCCGTCTATCAGTCTCCCTTCCCCTTAATCGATTTACGCTTGCATTTTTTCCACCCGTCTGTCCATCTGTCCGTCTGTCTATGCATGTGTGCACACGCGATTGTGTGTGTGTGTGTGTGTGTTAGGAGAGGCGGCCAGCGTCAGCTTTAGGGGTTTATCGAATGCTAGTCTCTACTCCAGATGCTCAATGGAGCATGCAGCTTCTGGATGACTTTTCTGGCCAAGCTTTGTTGAGTTGTGATTGCTACCAGTACATTTCTGACAGTGCATTTATTTGGAAGGGACGGCTTGTCATTTTCACACACCCACTCCTGAGACTCAGTAACTTAACGCTGGCTTATTAGTAAATCACATTCCAAGAAGTTGGGAAGCTAAACCACATTGTCTGTTTGAAAGACTCAAAACGAAAGTCTGTTAACTAGGAGTTAATAAAGAGGCCAATACAGTCAGTCCTTGACCTCCACACACCAACAGCAATGCTTAGGGAAATGGGAGGTAAGCGGTGCAGGCGCACCACAGATGTCCAGCGGATTGGAGGATTTGCTGATGCATGCAGTGAAGGCAAGGAACACCCTTCATACTTAACCCTAACTCCTTGGCTGATGCAATCTGCAATTAACTTTGCATGGGCCCCCGGGATTGATTGTGATGGTGACTCTGCACTAAGCTCTGCACTGAACAAATGCTGCAGCTAGATAACCCACCTGACAGCCCAAATATTCAGCTGGACAAACATGTACTGCGCAATATGCATGATTTTTTTTTTTGCATTTTCCCCAATCAAATTTAACTACTAAAACTATTAACTGTTTTAACAAAATAATTAGCTTCATGCAAACCTACTCCCACAGAAGCAGGATTAGGCAACCACTCTAGCTTTTGCTATTTTTTTAACACTGCAGATGTGACACCAATAACATATTGACCATTCTGTGAAAGGAACACCGGGTCACTGTGTTCTGCTTGGAATCCTGCGCCTGCACTTACACAGATGGCCAGGGGAGGTCACCAGGGAGCAACGAGACTGATGAGTTCAACCGGCATACCCACTGGACTGGACTTTCTCCAGTGAGACCAAGACAGCTGTTGTCTCGCCAGCACGGAGTTCAGGACACAGCCGCTAATAGTGAGGCTGGAACTCGCCATGGAACGCACAGCTGCACCACAAACACCCGCCTTAAGTTCTAATGGTCAAATATGCGTTCCTTAATGTAAGCCTTCCAGTATGTATGCAAGTAAGTAAGCTCATGGAAAAACACAACAAGACTACACCAGACGCTCTCTATGACACATCAAAAATAATAATCATAACCAATATGATTCAGACAGAATACATTTTTACAGATTATATAATCACTGTGTACAAATACTGAGTTTCACAAGTGTATATGTATATCACTTTCATGAGTCCTGGGTTTATACAGTATATTTCCCTAAGGCTATTCAGGATACATGATTTGCATGGAGTACAGTGACAGTTAACCGCCGTGGAAACTGCCCTGCCCCCGTGCTCCCCCTCACCTCCCCCCATCACCAGCTCAGCCCCCTACCCTCTGTGCCAAACACCGAGAGGCCCTCAGCATTACACAGCATGTAGAAACTGCAACTCGAGCCACCATGATCCCCCAGGGAACTAAAGCAGTGATTCCCAAACATTCGAAGCCCACGGCCCATTTGATGCAAATGCATTTTCAGATTCATTTTTCCGTGACCTACCCCCGCTTAAAACACAGCCTAGCACATTCTCGGGTGTGGAATTAAAACCTCTGTGACGCACCCGGGCAATTAAATTAATGGTGTATGCGCATCTAGAACATGACTTAACCTGACGTCTTTGAATGTGAATGGAAAGTGTATAAAGTAAAGCAATATGCAACATGTTTTTACTTAGATTCGTCATGCGGCCACCCCCACCAAAAAACCACTCCTGACCCACCAGTGGGTCCCAACAAAAGCCACAGCGCCAGGGCACAAAAATGCTGCCGTTACACAACAGCAGCAATACTAAGGCAAGACCCCCCCCCAAACTCCCGGTCATTGACACAACAGCACGGCCTTCACAATGCACCACATCCCAGCTGCCTTGCAGGACAGGAAGTAGAGTGTTACAGCCTGTTCACTGCAGACGACTTCCTGTCGAGGGAACACAGCCAAGGATGAGAGATACAGCAGAGAGGGTGGCGTGGGTGTGGGAAGGGGGGAGATGGGGGCAGGGGTGAGAATAGAGCCCCTCGTTGGTCATTAACAGGCAATCAGCTCTCATAAGAAAGTCTGCAATGTTAATCAGTTAAAATGAGAGTGAGAAAAAATAAAGGTTCTGTTACTTTTGTACCAAAAAAAAAAAAATCTGCCAAGCTCACTCGAGCAGATGCACATATTCGAGATGCTTCTGGACACGAGAGGAAGGAGGGAGGGATGGAGGGTGAAAATAAAAAGAGAGAAAGACAGATGGACGGAAAGACAGAGGGAGAACAAACAGGCCGATTCTGCGAGGGGCTCCCGGGCTCAAGTCAATGACCAGTCTGTGCTCCGGGCCTGTCCACAGCTGGAGACGGAGAGGGAGGGGCTGGGGGAAACGGCACACTTTACCCCATTCACTATTCATCACAGTACCCAGAAACACACACACACACACACAATCAGGAGCACACATACACTAATGAATGCATACAATAATACACACACCCACGCTCACACAACCAAGCACACATAAACACACCCACGCACTCACACACAACCAAGCACATATAAACACACATAAACACACACACAAAACGCTTGTACAAATGCTTGCAAAAAGAATATTCACCAATTAATGTGTACGCTAATACCAAAACACCAGGCTGAATTTACCTCAAATCCCCTCATTTTGAGTGTATGTAAATGAAGCTTGCTAAACATATTTGTTGCAATCTCAGAGTATGGCATTAAAAATGCTCGTTCTTGATTTAAGCCTTATTTCTTTATTTTGACAATACCTTTGCCACACACAGACTGCCATGAGAAAACATTTTTCCCGACCACACAAACCCTGAGTCAGTCTGCAAGCGCGCCTCGTGTTTAGAGTCATGTGTGATGTCATACACCCCCTGGACTCTGACTTCTTCACCAGTCACATGATGTTATCCCGACTGTCCCTCTAGTCTCTCTCATTGTATAATCAAATATACTAGGGTTCCTCCCCCAAGCACCAAACTCCCTGATTCTACTTTGCACCGCCATGTGACTAAAGCCATCTCTAAAATATATTAAAATAATTAAAATGCCACTAAATAAAACGGAAAAACAAACTGGCTCATCACGCTGGCAGTACAGTTTATTCCTTTCCACTCAGTCTCCATGGTGGTACATTGCAAAAATCCCCCTCTTGCATCTAATGGAACAACAACAAAAAAAAAAGAAAAATAAATAAGAACTTAAATGCTTTGGGCAGATTTGTGGTCAAACCCAACTTTTTTATTTAAATAGCCATCCTCTGAGACACACAATTTTTCCCAGAATGCAATTTTGCCAACCACACTACAAGCCCTTGTGAAAATGTTACAACTTCCTTATAAGTCATTATTGAAAATATATTTCTCTAGTTCCACTCCTTTCTCACTCTTTCCCCATCCCTGTCTTTCTCTTGTCTTACTGTGTGTTTCTGTAGTCTGTGGTCGTCATTGGTGGCCAGGGTCTGGTTACTGATCTCAGATCAGTAAGAAAAACACTCCTGACTGCTTCTGGGATAATCTCCTGAGCCATCTTGCACCTCCTGAGGGAGCTTTTCCCCCAAAATTACAGGAACCTTGTGCTTAGCTGATCTACCGATAGAGAGGACAGAGACTGAAGGAAAAGACCAAAGAAAGAGACCAGTCTTCCAGTCTTTCATAAAGGAAACTCCCAATCTTTACATTAAGTTGACCTAGTTTTTCTGTTTGTCCTTTTTTTTTTTTTTTTTTTTTTGTAAATGAAAGCACAGAGTGTCAGTGTTGAAAATGGCCGGCAGTCATGGGGGGTGGAGGGGGTGCTAGACTTTCAACTCTTTCATTCCATGCTCAGCTTTTGAATGTTATGACACAAAGACATGACAACCAAACACAATGATAACCTTTCTCTACCTTTGACTGAGCGTGCTGGAACTGTCTTTTGGCCTTTTGACCTTAACATTTCCCCTGTGTATAATGCCTTTCTTTACTAATGACAGTTAAGGGCCTGTGTGTGTGTGTGTGTGTGTGTGTGTGTGTGTGTGTGTGTGTGTGTGTGTGTGTGTGTGTGTGTGTGTGTGTGTGTGCATACATACACACACAAAACCTTTAAGAACAAGACAAAAATTAATTGAGTTACTCCCTGTTTCAATCAAACCAAAACTAAAAGACATTCTGAACTGCGTGAAGTTGTCTTACTCTGGATATTTACTGAACACCGTGAGCAATATTAGTTCAGTGTGTGGTGAGGTTTTCACTTCTGAAGCTTAAAGCTGACCGATTTTAAGACTAACGCTGTGTTGGAAACACAGGACTGACACGGACTGTTGGAGTCATCAATCAAGATCACAATCACCAGCATATTACCTCTTGCATTTTTGTGCGGCACAGCTTGCATAAGCAAACTGGTCCAAAGCTTCCCAGAGTGTCGCACTCTTCCAATACAGCAACAGCAATATACCAATTTAGAACGACAGCACAGTACCGTTATATTTCAATACTGATGAATGCAACAGGAACTTGGCTAGTCATACCCCTCCCTTATCTCAACAACAAAATATCCTGAGACCTGGCAAATGTCCAGTGGAAAGAGGAGGAAACATTTTGTCAGTAAATAAAAGGTGTATTTGAAGCATGCAACACTGGAGGTTCTTTGCTTCTTTGTTTTTTAACCATGATCTTGACTCAACCCAGTGGCTAAGACGGGATGTGTGTATGTTCACCACTTTCAGTGTCACTGTATAAACACACAGTGCATACAGCACAATAAAGGGCAGTGGAATGGAAGCTGCCATGTCAGCCGCTTAGTGCAGCCACCTGAATAAGATACACAGGAAACTGCACAAACTGACTAAGACGGTTGATAACTTGGCCAGAGCAACTACATTTGCGTTTATTTTTCCCCACAGGATTTCAAATGAGGTTTAAGTAAAACTCTTGTGAGTCTAAAGTGAAGTTTTGACAGTGTTTATTTGCCTGTTTTTGAACACCCCCTCATATGCAAGTCCTGCAATCTTGACACCCAGACTGGAAGAGATCCTGTGGTTTATGGCTGTCTTACTCCCCAGGTCTCCCTGAGTTTAGAAACAAAAACAAAAAAAATCAAAATGACTTCTCCAGGGCAGCTTACAGGAAGTACAGGAAAGGGAAGTTGTAAAAAAAAAAAAAAATTAAAAATAAAAATATTGCTATACGGAAAGACAGGAAGTAAAGCAGCACGGAAGGACATTTGTGTCACACCAATGGATACACAGTGTGTCAGTATTTATTTTCACTTTTTTAAATACCTGAGAGGGTCAACTGATATCTTCTTAAGAGTCTTATTTCAGTTCTCCTTTCTTTAAAAAAAAAAAATAAAATAAAATTCAAGCCTCATTATAGCTGAGGAACAGAGACTTCCAGGGTAATAGCAAACTTCCTGCTCTTGTTCCCCTTAGATGGGGGAGAGAAAAAAAATCAAGTGAAGTCAAGGGATGTTTAAAGACATGAGAGAGATTAGATACACAGATAAAAAGCTGATTACAGAGACCATACGCACAGAACAGTGCTTGCATTTCACCAAGACAGCTTGCTGACACCACAGTGTCTGTTTTACATGTTTAGGTTGTTCAAGGTTTTCTGCAACATGTCTTACTGCCTTTGCCGGTGAAGTCGAAATGAATTTGTGGGTCAGACAGGCTGATCAGCAAAGAAAAACAAGGAGGGGGAGAAGGGGAGAGAGAGATGGAGAGAGGGAGAGAGAGAGAGAGAGAGAGAGGGAGAGAGAGGGAGAGAAAGAGGGCTCTGTTATCCTGCCCTCATGTGGTTCACAGATGGACAGAGATAAAGAACTCTATTGACAGTTGCTGGTGAGCTACAGATCACCCGCACAGCCAAACACACACACACACACACACACACACACACACACACATGTGCACACACGCACACTCTCACACACAACACAGAATTTCATCACAAGGTCAAACAGAAAGACCCTGGAACAGAGAGAGCAACTACTCAGCAGTTATGATCTGGCTACTGAACTCTTTGCACACTGGATCTGAGACACACACACACACACACACACAGATCGGTGAATAAGTGAGTAGGATGTAATATCTGTTTTTAATGCATAGGGAATTTAGAGAGCTGCCTGCACCTTTCAGGCTAAAATCTCCGGTGCATTATAGCTTCACATACTTGATAATCTCATACCTGACAGCCAATCTAACACTCTTTTTTTAGATTAGTTTTCCTTCCCTTTGGAGCTCATACTTACCAGTGCACATACATGCACAAACACTGATCCCCCTGTCCCTTCATCCCTCTGAAATACTGTGTTTTTTTACACACACACACACACACACACACACACACACACACACACACACACACACACACACACACACACACACACACACACACACACACACACACACACACACACACACACACACACACACACACACACACACACACAAGCACGCAAGCTCACAGCAAGATGCATGCATGACCCAGCCTGCTAGCTACTTTCCCTATTTTAGACAAAACTGTGAGAGAAAGAGGGGGTGGTGAGAAGGGTGGGGGAGGGGTGGGGGTGCAGACTATGAGAAGGAAGGAACGAGAGTGAAAAGTTGGAGAGGAAGAGAGAGCGATTACAGGGATGTATAGAAGAGCATGGAATCACATGAATTAGAAATACAAAATAATGAAGAGATATCAAACAAACAAACAAAAAAAGGAATCGCCACTGGACTGCCCTGCAGAGCCACCGCAACGGAAGAGACCCTCCCCCAGTAACACTTAACAGCAAGGACTCTCACACTGGGGAAAATAAGAAGAACAGGAAAAACAGAATAACAAAAAAGTAGGAAAATAGGATAAGAAAGAAAAGTAAGTACAGAGAAAAGGGTTCAGTCGGTTCAAAAAGTTATGTTGCTGTGTGTTGTAACCTTAGGAGAGGGTTCACTCTCTCCTGGGGCTGACCAAAATGGCAGACTGGGGTGCGAACAGTGTGGACGTCAGCATCCATAACAAGCAGGGGAATGCACAGTCCTCCAGCTTCCCATGAGCACCCCTCGCTCCTGACCTCACATGCTTAGGTCTGACCCGCCGATCTCTGTAATGCAGATGAATGGACAGTGCTGGGGCAAAGTAATTCCAGCCCTCCCCACAACTGCTCTGAATCCAGCCGTTTATCACCCGTGTAGACAGACCGCAATTCCAAGCACTGATCCTGGATCAGACTAAGCTTCTCATCTCCTCCTTTTTTTTGTGCACAACCTGGTCTGGGTTTAGGTGTGCAGCAGCCCCACTTATCTGACTCAGAGTCTGCCTAATTTCTCACTCTGCGATAAAAGTCTGCCCAGAGTCTGGAGGAAGGTGTGCAACGCTTATAAATTAGTGGTCAGCCACTACTTCAGACGAATCTGACAACAGTGTGGGAGCGTAAAACAATAAACCGCCTTAAAACCAACCAGTTCCCCTATCAGACAACTGCCGATGCCAATCAGATTGTTAGGAAGACTAGGCCAAAAAAAAAAAGTTATCCAGACAATCTATCAGAGAGTGAGCGCATCTGGAGCGGAGACTCGGTCTGAGGCGGGGTCAGCCAGCCGACCCTGACTCACCGCTTTAGGTGCTGCTGGAAACCGCTGCGGTCTCCGCTGCCTTTAGATTACCGTTTGTGTGGGAACGGTGGGAAGATGATGCCGAGGTGCCGACGGTATGGATTAACTCTTTCATGCCCGCATACAAGCTGCTACAACGGACACGTACTCATGGCAAGCTCTCTGACGGTACACTCTGTCCTCATGATCTATTGTAATGGTCCAAACTCGTGTCAGTACAGTGAAAAACAAAATGTGTTAGGTAGCACACACAAATCTGGGCAGTCAAATAAATGATGTACCTAGTGTTCAACATCTTTTTTTTATCATTGTGCACAAGTTTGAACAGTCATACTAATAGAGCCCCTCTTGCTTAAACTGGGGGACACTTGTTTTAAGTGAATATCCATTAATCTGAAGAGAAAACAAAAAAAGGTTCCAAGTTTATATAGAAGCATGGAGGGATTTTTCCTAGTAGGTTCAGTATTGTCTCCATGAAGGCAAAATTATTCTTCATATAAAAAGAAAAGAAAAAAAACTGTCACAGGGGCCGTCGTTCAGTGAACACGGTGAGCTACACAACCTTGTTTGTTAAGAGCCTCCACGTCAATGGATGCCCCTTTTTCAAATTACCACACACACGCACAGCCCGCTCTAGGTCTAATATGCCTTCATCCAAGCCAAACCGTCTGGAGCAATGGTAATTTACGGTGCAAACCGATTTCAAGCGATGCTTAGATGCACAAAGTGCTCCATTCATTTTTGAAAAAGTGTGTTTTTTTTACATTGAGGAAACCAATAGTTACAGTTGGCTTGTATGATTCTGATCCCAACACTGGTGCCCCCCTCTTCGACCCCGTTAACCCAACATAAATGGATACCACTGTACCAACAATGTTGACATGACACGCAAGGGCCGATCGGGACCCAAGTCATCGGTGGCAGCCCCTCCCGAGTCAAGCCGTGGCGCTGGCTCTTGAATGGTTGAATTACGTAACAGGCGCATATTTGCAGACAAACGCGTTTCGAGGTCCCATTGCCAACATAACGGTACCCCTGTCTACTCAACCGATGCGTCGTCCCGTGCTGTTGTTTTAACCTTGATGACCAACCCTCCGTTTCACGTGAAACCAAATGATATCTACGAACTCCTTAACGAAGTTAGTTGGGGTCGCAGGATGTCCACGCCGCACACAGAAACATTTGCCCCTCTCGATTGCGACACAAGTTTAAATAAATCCGAACGCTTTGCATGGCCAGTCTTGACACAACCACTGAAGCTTAATGATTGACAAACAAGACACCACGAACACCAATGGCAATGTGTTCAGTGTTAACCACAAAGAAACTGTCGTACGGATGAGACAAGGCGAAGACGTTTAAAATTGCTTAGAAGAAGCATGCGAGATAAATGTTGCGCTTTTAAGCAGTAAACATGGCAAGAAAAAAGTGCCAAGAAGGGAGTTAGACTACACAGTGTCAGGTCAAATTACAAAACAGTAAAAAAACTAATTCACCTTAACAACATTTAAATAATTGTAATCGGTAACATTCATTCTTCCATTATCTGATATTTTAACTAACCATCACCTCCTCTGATCTGCATGACACAAGATTTTCAAAAAGTATCTGTAAGTCACATAGCATACTATACAAGCATTGTATAGGCTTCTACTTTTCACTTACCCCCAAGTTTCGGATCTGTTTTCCTACGGAATTTCTCTTTGCCCCGGAGCCGAGAGAAAGTCCTTTTAAGTAAAGGTTCAGCCATGACTGTTACCCCCGTATCCTATTCGTGCACGCTGATAGGGGACGAAAAACGGTGGGTTATTCCCCAAAAAAAAAAAAAAATTATACTGATTCAAACATCCTCTATCCCCGCATTCACTGGATCCAGCTCCGTCGGGAAAAGAGCGTCTCCGTGCGCCTCCATCGCTGTGGACCTCGCTGTGACTTCTCAGCCTGCCTTGGTCCTTTGGCCAAATTTCACAGGAAACAAATTCCTGGGATTCTTTCCCAAACTTTTTTTTAACCTCCTCCAGCCGAAAGGAGAGGTCGGAGAAACAATAAGCGCTCATGGGAATTGTAGTTCTGAATTCATCCCAGTGCCAGGCAGCCTCTCTCAAGCCTATATATAGTCATAGGACGTTTAGATTGACGCACATAATTTTCTTAAAGACGAACTGTAATTATATGTCTGTAATAATGTCAAAAAATTTACCCCACATGGAATTTAAAACGTGGATCAAATAGCTGGTTAGTGTTTCCCACCAAACATGATATATTTGTTTGCTGAAAGGACGCCCTTTCCAAGACGAATTTCATGGCATACATTTTACATGCAATCCATTCGTTCTGCTGGATTTTTCATTGACATCCAGGTGATGTACTGTACTTTGCCGTTAGGCACAAAGACAGACACTGACCGGGGATTGTAACACTGAAACCCATGGTTACTGTCCATTTCTGTAATACGACAACGTATTCATTTACCGTGTATTTTATCTAAAAAGTAAAATATTACCACTACTACTACTACAAACAATAATAATAATAATAATAATAATAATAATAATAATAATAATAATAATAATCACCATCATCACAAACCAATAATAATAATCATAAGAATGATACTACTAATAATAATAACCATCATAATCATATTAGTAGTTGTAGCTGTAGTATTGATATTTTTCTTTGTGTGGAAGGATACACGTGACTCTTCTGATTCAATGCTATTCTTCACACTGCAGATGGCACAGAAGTACTGACCTATTCCATTGGCTCTCATACTTGGACACCTTCATTCAAACCTCATTATAACAATCTTTTAATTATTCTATTACATTAGACACATCTTATGCCTTGAGGGATGACGTACTCTGTCAGGGGTACTATAGTAGAGATACTATATCATACTACATCAGAAATAGTCATGGAAGCCATACTGACTAAATGTATCATATTTATAAGTCAGGCCAAATAAACAGACAACGCTCAGTGGCAGTTTCATTTTCAAAAGGTGTGAGTAACTGATAGCTGCTGTTGAGGTTATCAGTATAGATTTTTTGTTTCTGGTATTACAGGATATCAGTTATGTGCTCTGAGATGGCTTGGTGTATATACAAGTACACGCATTTGCGAAGGCTTGTTTGTATATATTCAACGTATTTTATTTCGCTGATGATGTCTCTGGACGCGCGGTCACAAGCTGTGGTCCCTTAGGCAGAAAGGCAGGTGCATGACATAAGACAGAGCACCAAGTGCTGCAGACAGTCAACGCATTCAGCATCACTGGTGACTATAAATACAGACCTCTGTTTCCTCTCTGATTGACTGACACCCCCCCCCCCTTACTTTTTCACTCTCCTTTATTGGCCCAAAATAGACTGCGTTCAGGGATGTGAGATAATTTCAAGGAAATTCAGCCAGAGGCAAAACATACCGCTCTGCCAGTGATAAGAGGCGGTGCTCAGGGCAGGAGGAACATAGTGGGTGATAGGAGGGAGAAGTGTGTGTGTGTGTGTGTGTGTGTGTGTGTGTGTGTGTGTGTGTGTGTGTGTGTGTGTGTGTGTGTGTGTGTGTGTGTGTGTGTGTGTGTGTGTTTGGGCAGGTGCATTTCGGGGTGTGACTGATGTAAGTTGAAGAATAATGAATCAGTTACTGAAACTCAATGTACGGCATACCTCTAATGCACCACCACAGAGAGGGAGGGGGAGAGACTTTGATTTGTTGACTTGTCTCAGTTATTACACAGTTATTATATTAAAGCTAATTAACTTCTTCAAACAAATGAAAAGAACACCAGAGAAGATACACAACCATCACCCTCACACATCACAAAATATAAATAAAAAAAGAAGAACAAGAGAAAAACAGGAATTATAAAATAATGGAGGATTCATTTCCTTTGACACCACAGTAAAATAGGTATAACCCATAACATCACATTTTTATACTTGTCTCTTTATTTACACTTTTTCAATCCGCACTGCTTCTTAAAAATTTTCTTAATTTCAAATGGCATTTTTACTCCTTTCGTTCATATCCAGACGGACAGTTCTTCACACTTAAAAGAAACATGCTTAAAAACTCTCAAGTTGAAAGAGCAGCCTACTCATAAATTGTTGGCAAGTCATCTCACAATACAAGTGGAGGGTGTTTTCACAACATGCTTCTCGTCACAACAAGGTCTGGTGCCCAGCCCAGCGGTAAGAACTTGCAGAACCAGCACGTGGAGGATCTTCGTTTGCCATCGTACAGGTGTGAGCGGCCACACGCACATACGGAATCCATATTCCCAGCAGTCTCCTCTTCTGCTTCTGTTCGACTGCAGTCCTACAGGCAGCCTGTGAGCGGCTCAGATCTGTTGGACCTCTACTATATAGTGGTGCCTTATAACATCTCTATGCAGGGACATATTCAGGTACTGCTGCGAGCGTTTTTGTTAGTTTAGAAAAATCAGTTTTGCGCCCTCAAGAAATGGATTGGTTAAACCACAGCGCCCTCTACTGTTGTGAGGAGGATGCGAAGGGTAGAGAGGGGAAAACGTGTGCATGGAACTCAGCAGTTGCTTGAATTATACTAAACTATGTAGTTTTACATCTTGAATGACAGATAACTACAGTATTGCAGCTTCATGAGAATATTCATGTAGACTAGCTGTATAAAATTAAAGTGAATACTGAAACAAGAAATCAGAATTTGCATTCTATTCGCATTTGCTCGGTACTCAGAAGAGAGGAACATCGGTTTAATTTGCATGCTTTACAGGCATGATTTTCATATACAGTTCACAGAAGGTCAAACTCCATAACGGGCTTTGAATGTAGAAGGCTATTAAAACATGTTTGTCACAAATTATAAATTGATAAGTATAAACCACTGGGGAGCTGCTGTCGGGAGGCGATACAAGGCAGTCTTAGCCAAAATTGCAAAATTAACATGACGACCTACAGACACTCTTAGAGTTCGACAGGCACAGTCTAGTTTACGCAATTCAGGAAGTAGGACCTTTACTCCCGAATGCTGCAACTTCGCTGCCAAATCTTAGTGACATCCACTGCCTGAAGAGATGCCAGCATACCACCGCGGAGTTTCAGAATGCTGAGAAGTGTGCGGGGCATATCGTCATGATCTAAATCGTATAAGTACTGCATAATCGAGCCAGCTTACCTGCTTTCTTTTAAGAGAGAAAAGAAAATTTTTCGTCTGAACAGCAATTTGCTGGGCTGTCAAGGAGGAATCATAGAGGTGAGTTATTGTTCCACGGCATCATTAATCAAAAATGTGTCGACATGTTCATTAGATTGTTACATGCGCACGATTCACTTGAATACTGGAGCATGGTGAAATAGTTCATATGCGAACATGAGAATAATCTTCCATTCATGAGATCAAGCAGGCTCTCATGCATCACTGCGATAATTAAATAATGAGGAGCGGAAGATGGCATGAAATCCAGATATGGGTACCACCTCTCTCCCTTGGAAGTTCAGAGAATCTTCCCTGACACAAAACTGACTTAAAATTTACTGCCAGTGAACTGTACATAATGTCAGGATGTAACATGAATACAATAGATTTTCCCATGTATAGACATCATCACATTTATTTAACAGTTGATGAAATTCATCAACTGTTTATTTTTAATAAAGGAAGTCATATCCTAATCCTCCTTACCCGTTGTCACCCCAGTGTTGGGTGAAATAAGGTTTCATGAAGATCATGAACCCTGGCTGTTGTCAGTCATTGACTTATTATATAAACTCACCATTTTATATTGAAAAAAAATACAAATATGCTATATCAGTTTTTGGTGTGTAAAGAATATGTAAAATACCCTTGGATCAGGTCATTAATATGATATTCAGTGGGATAAACGTAAACACAGCAAGTGTGCATTTGCAAATATGCATTTGAAAAGAATGTTATTACTGGGACGTGTTGTACATTGCGCCACAGACTTTGATGCATTTGACCTTGAGCTTAGAGTCCAGGCGTGGGGAGATTCAGCAGACCTAATGGATGAAAGCTGCTGACCTTGCATCCATTCCCTGTGCAGGATGGCCATCAAGGTGGATGGGGTTTTGGGACGTCTCCTGGCCCTCCTGCCCCCTGCCCCCTCTCTCCATGGGCTCCTCCAGCTCACCGCCCTGGCTCTGATTTTCGGCCTCCTGCTCCGTATCACCCTGCTGCTCTGGAGGAATGCTCAGAACACTCGCCGCCTGCGGTGCTTCACCCACCCTCCCAAACGCAATTGGCTGCTGGGCCACCTGGGGCTGGTGAGTGAATGCCATTGGCCGGGGGGATTCCGGTCCACATACTCAGACTAGGTGTCCTGCAATCCGATTGGTTGCCAGCAGATTTCCTGTGGCAGATTTTATTGGTTGGCTTCGGCAGTTTATCATCTCATGCACCCGCTCTGTTGTAGGTTCTGTCGGCAGTAGTAGCTACCAGCTGGTTTAGTAGCAAAACAAACTCCTGAGAGTTGAGCAGGGTTGTATAACATCAGAGTCCAGATTTTAATTTCCCCCTTCCAGTCAGGGGACTGATCTAGGCCTGGGGCATAAGTGCTGCACTGAAGATAAGAAAAGGATAAATAAAAACTGTCTCATAAACTGAATCAGAGCTGTATTCAATATCCTGTGGCAGACGTTGTAATGTTATATCCATGATGACTGAAAGGGCGATTGTGTAAGGTGAATCTTGAATTTGTCACCCTCTCCTGTTGGTTGCACCAGCGGTTGCCCCATAGCTCATTTGGCATGGCCACAAAATGAGAGCAATCATCTCAATATTGTTGCAGAATTGAAATTCTTCCACATTCAGTCAGGGACTCTCTTGGACCTGAGACACCAGGTGGGTGGAACCATGGAATGGCCAATAAGAGAAGCTTTTTTAATCAATTAACTCTAAAGTGACACAAATGATGCAAAATAAACAATATGTTAGTGTGTGCACACCCTCTACAGGTCGTAACATTCGTACAGTTGGTGGACCCGGCTCTGGATCTTGGTCTTTAGAAAACATAAGTGTATATAAAATATAAGTGTATGAGGTAAACTCTGCAGTGGTACAGAAATGGTTAACAGTACTCCCAGGCCAATGAGTGCAGGTGTGCCAACACTAAAGCACCAATGCATTTACCTATACCATCCCATTATCCAGATACAAGTCTGGATAAAAATATATATACTATACAATGTTATGCATCTTTGAATCAGCAAGTGAACATCTATACTTTACAGAATCAGGAAGTATCACAAAGAAAGCTCAATATGAATATTGCCATATTCATACACGTGTTTTTTTATTGTTTCTTGATGTTTGTATTTGAGATTTTCACTGAGCCTGTGTCTAAGATGATAGATAGATAGATAGATAGATAGATAGATAGATAGATAGATAGATAGATAGATAGATAGATAGATAGATAGATAGATAGATAGATAGATAGATAAAGTGTTTAGAATCTGCTTGCTAATGCAGTGTTGTGCTGGCTTTCCTGGTACTGTGAGTTTTATCTTTGATCTCTACTTATGATTAGTAATTGTCTAAAACCTCAATGACTAATCATGTTCATGGTTTCTAGGATACGGCTCAGATGAACACTGCATTTCTATACACAGCGCGGGAACATCTAGTGACGTAGCAGAGTTCGGTTTAGCCTGAACAGCAAAAGCACACATTTATCTGCCTTGGTAAGCAGTGTAAATCCAGGCTGCGGAGGTGAGGTGGGGGAGGGGGGTGTCTATATTAAGTCATTGGCATAGCGAATGTAATGGCAAAGTCGTTGACAGCTCTGCTAGCCATGAGTGCGCTCATCTTAGCTGGCTAACCTCAGAGTGAGATCGGCAGGAAATGCTTCACACTGAGAGCGGGCGCAGCCCTAGAAGTTTCTCACTGAATCCGTCCAAAACAGGCATGCTAGTTGAAGTCACCCTGTCTAATGGTAATGCAAATGTACTTCAGATCTCTTCAAATTTAGTCAGGGGTTCAGGTGCATGAAATTCATGGAAAAGATGACTCTATAATAGGAGATTCATAACGAGTTAGTGTGCTGCTTTCCCTCCATCTATAATAGGAGATTCATAACGAGTTAGTGTGCTGCTTTCCCTCCATCTATAATAGGAGATTCATAACGAGTTAGTGTGCTGCTTTCCCTCCATCTTATTGCTGCTTTCCCTCCATCTTATTGCTGCCCACTGCATCTCACTGTTTCTGCAGAACCCCATGGTTCCTCTTTAACTGATCTGTAAACACATTTTATATGAATAAATATGCATTGCAAATATGTATCACTTCCCTTTCGGATGCAGACTCACTCAGCCAGCATCTCACTAACTACCAGGTCATCATCGAAAGCCTGTTCATCACCACCTGTCTGTCCTTAAAGGAAATAAAGAAGTGGTGTGGATGGATGTGTAACATTGATACTCTATATACTGTAAACTACCCTTGTTAGAAAGCTCAACACATCAGGTAAGGTGGAGCAGGAAGAATCAAGGCCACCCTGCATTGCACTAAGGGAAAAGATGCGTGAATGGAGAACAGGTTACTAATTTAATCAGGACACCAGGGGGATTCCCTGATTCTCCAATATCTAACATGAGATTGTAATGACTGTGGTGTGTCAGGGCCTGAAGTCAACTTATTTGAGTGACTTTGCCTCCTGCAGCACAGTGTACCCATCAATGGAATGGTTTTCATCACCAAAATGAAATGTTTTTCACCAGGTGAAGACAGTTCCTTATTGAAACGTCAACAAAAGTTTCCATAGAAACCTTAGCCCATATTTATGAAGCATCTCAGACCAGGATTGATGCCCTAGGTACAGGCTTCCCTTCTCCATATTCATATCTCTTATGTGCTTTAAGGTATAACTGATCCTAGATTAGCCCTACTGTACTCTGAGAGGCACTGTCTGTGGGCCCAAGTTTTACCATGGTTACTGACAGGGACACTGCGTGTCTCTTCTAACTGATCCTCTTCCTGTTGGGTAACCTGCAATTGTGTGTGTGGAAGCGGAAGTCAACAATGTTGCGTGATAGTGTTGCTTGGCTTGCCCACCAACAGATGTATGTGTGTGTTTTTATTATGGCATTCCATTACATTAACTGATGAACAGCCCTGAGCTGCCACCATTAAACTCTTAATTTTCTCTATAATTGGTTTGATTTCTGGCCTTTGCCTCAAGGCTTGCCAATATCTGATCCGAGGGTGGAAACCCACTTACAGATTGCACTTCCTACCTGCAGACCTGGCCCAATACTGGGACACCTGGGAGACTCAGGTGTGGAAGTACATCCTGAATGAGTCACTGCAGGTGAACTTTGATTTGGGCGTGCAGATATCGCCATATGAATGTGCTTCTGATGCATTTGGCTCTCAAAAGTAAACAAATGTGTCATACCAGGTTAAAGCCTAAAAGATATTGTTTAACCATGAAATATTGTGCAAGCTTTATTGTTTAATTTTGCTACTGAACATGGTGAAAGCTTTAATGTTTCATTACGATTTTCTTATCTTTAAACTTTTTTAATCATTGTCATTGTCATCATATCATCGTAATGATAGAATAAATATGCACACGCAATTCAATGTTTGCTTTTTGTGTGACTTCCCTGCAGGGGCAAAGTTCAGCGTAAGAGGCTGAAATGGCTTTACATGAGGGTTGAGTTTATGGCTGGCTAATCGGGACTGGTGCTAGGGCGCCGAATGTAGCTGAGAGATCGACCTGATTGATTCACAGGAAAAGACAGGAGGAAGTTGCTGCCCTCTGTTTTCATACGGGGATTGGGCTTTAGTTTGTGGTGGAGGAGTGAGCTCAAACTGTATCTGACGCAACAGGATGAGATGCGTCTTTTGTTGGCAGTGCGGAACGCTGATTCGTTTCCCTAGTGATTTGCGAATAAGTATCATGATGGCAAAAAATAAGTGGAGCTGCAATTAGCCGTCAGTCACTGACTAGTTTATAGGAGCAATCAAAATGTATCACTCTCCACAATGTATGGCTTCAAGTCTATCAATTGCTGGTAGTTAGTAGAACCAAAGAAAAACTTGTTAGCATCACAGTGCATCATTTTACCATCACTAGCGTAGAGGCTTGGCTGATGTTGTAACGTGATAAAAAGCTGTCTTTCTGTGTGCATGTGTGAGCAGTGACCTGTCTGCGTCCCTCAGATGCGGAACACTGAGGAGGGACTCCGGTCGGTGGACCAGCTGGTGAGGAAGTACCGGCACTCGTGCACCTGGTTCCTGGGTCCCTTCTACACCCTGGTGCGACTCTTCCACCCCAATTACGTCAAGCCCATTCTAATGGCCTCTGGTACCTTGCCTCCCCCTCCCCCTTCACACACAGCTCTGTGCTGATCATCTGTCATATCCAATCATTTGGCTGAAGCTCAGAGTTCTGAACCTCTGCTCTCTCCACTGTCTGTCTGTCCGTCCGTCTGTCTGTATGCTTTCAGCTTACATCTCCTTCAAGGATGAGCTATTTTATGGGTTTCTACGTCCCTGGCTAGGTAAATACAACGTCTCTGCAAACACAAACACACTCTCCTCTCCCACACACACACGCACAGACACACACACACACACACACAGATGTGATGTGACTGTTTTGTTTGTGATTATGCCATAAAACAGGAATGTGTGTACAATTGGGTTGCAGGGCTGAGATGATTGTGTTACAAAACAGGAATCAGCAATGTGTGCAGTTGTGTTATGGGACAGGAACCTCTGTCGTCTGTGTCAAGAGGAAAGTAAAGTGCACTGTTATTTCAGGACAGGGCCTCCTCTTGAGTAACGGCGAGCACTGGTCTCGTCACAGACGCCTTCTCACCCCCGCCTTCCACTTTGACATCCTCAAAATCTACGTGGAAATTTTCAACAAGTCCACCGACATCATGCATGTGAGTGCCCAAAGGGGGAGGTGGGTTGGCGGGGATTCTGCACGTCTGAGTTCTGTCACACCAGTGCGAGGGTTCAGGGGGAGGGTAGACGGCGTCACGCTCGCGTGTCTGGAATCTGTTCAGGGAAGGAATGTGCTGTGGGAAGGCCCCCGCTTGGCCAAATGAACACCAGGCCCTTCGCAAAACTTTGGCTGTTTGGCTTCGGGGATGCCTGTAGTTCCCAATCCTAATAGGGTAACAGACAGAACAAAACAGCAGCTCTAAACATTTCTGCTCTTAGAGTCATCTCCATCCCCCCATCTATCTCAGTTAAGTAGCACTTTATCCCTTTTTTTTTTACTCCTCTTCTCCATTCTCCTCCTCGGCCTGCCCCGATCTGACCCTCCTCTTCCTCTGTGCTCTGCCGTTTTGTTTCTGTTTTTTTTTTTTTCGTGTGTGCATTTCTCACAGTGCTCTGTTGAATTACTGCGATGGGGTACAGAACATCCTGCAGGGAACAGAACATAATTCGAAACAGTCTCACATCATTTTTTCACTGTCTTTAGCCAGTTTAGTACCTCTTTTTTTTAAGTTTCCATCATGAGTGAATCTGTGTCAGTAACATCTGAAGGGCTTACATAGGATAGTATCAATCAGTAACTTGCATTACCTGGTCCTAAAAAAATGGATAGTTAATGACTGAGATGGCCTTCCTTATGTTGCTAATTTGCTGAAAAATGTACCCCCTCACACCGTCAGTCTTTGTTTAATAAACGTTTTACTGGGCAGGTTAAGTTTCTCTCTACCATGGCCTGATGTCTGCTCTGGCAAGGCAACGATTGGCTCAGCCTTAGCTGGGAATGATGGTGAATAAGCCGGTACATTTTGTTTGTCTTATCACTCTGTAGCGGCCACTCCTGGTCAGACTAGGAGCTTGTTGCAGCACAAACTGAGTGTATGCTGACTTCATCATCCTCCAGTGACATAGAGAGTGCACAGTCAGTGATGGCTGCGGAGTGGAAAGGAGCAAGGCTGCCTTAATGTCAATCAGAGGACTTAACTCCCAACGGCTCTCCTGCTGAAGCGGGCAGAATGGTTGGTGTCAACTGGTTTGGTCGGGCTTGGTACAAGCAGGAAAAATCAAGTGGAAAAACAGTTGATTCATTTTTTTCAATGCTTCCATTACCGTTGACAGTTCTTGGTGCTGTGTTTCTTTAGCTGTATTCTTTAGCTGCTTGTTGAACTATAAACATAAACTGTTAAAAATATCAGCATAAGTACTGGCAATGTGATAATTTATAGCCTCTTTTCTGACCATGAAAACAGGCCCATAAAATGAAGTGAGGCTGAACAGACGCATTCATACTGGAGTTGCTGTTGCGTTGGACTGTCAAGTGGGTGTGCCAACGCTATTCTCTCTCAGTGGTTCCTAATCAGCAGAAAGACATATCTTCTCCTCCTGAGTTTTAACACCAGTGTCCTCAGAGTGTGAAGCTCTCACCTCCACCTCCGTGAACTGAAAGGAAAGTGATAACATTCCACCAGGGCAGCGGCCCTTAACTTTAGAATGTAAAGCAAACAGAGACCCAAATATTTTCAGAGGGCATGGAAAATCTTGGCCAGAGCACAGCCTGCTAAAGCCAGGGGTGGCCAACCCCAGTCCTGGAGAGCCACAGGGTGTGCTGGTTTTGGTTTCAGGCCCTTAAAACCTGCTAAAACCGGCAGCTTGTTTTACTGAGTTAACTCTGTAATCAGCTGTGCTAATTGAGCAATTAAGTGCTGGGTGACTGCAAAAAGCCAGCACATGCTGAACCTCTCCAGCACCGCCATTGGCTGTCCCTGAGGTTCAGTCAGGCATTCTGTCAGTTGATTGGTCAGTCAGGCAATCTATGCACATGATGGTCTTTAGGGGTGTTCGTTTCCAGATGACATGGTGTAGAGAAACATAACTGAATTCCTTCAGGTGCCAGAGCTGAACTGAAAGCTCAGTAAAAAACAGGAACAGGACCAGTGGTGTTTGATATGTGACAGATCTGATACATTAAACTATTCTCAAGTAATACTTTATGTAAAAAATAATTGATATTATAGCTGGCTATGTTGTTTTTATTGTGGGGAAGAGAGCATTTTTGTTAAACCAGAACAGAGCGTTTAGTTTAGATGATTTGCTCTTTGTTTAATCCCCTGTCTTTTTGTCTTTCTCAATTTCTCTCTGCCTCTCTGCCAAAGACACCCACGCAAACACACCACGCACACAGTGCAAGATATGCAAAAACGCTGAAACGTTATTGCTCAACGCGCATTACAATTTATCTGTCATGCCACTGCATCAATGCATGAAAATTTGCGCACTTGGTAACATGCCAAATTTGTGTTTGCGTTCAGATCCTTGAGTGTGTATGACATGTTTCTTTGTGTAAGTGTAAAGATGTGTCAGTGTATGCACTTATGTATGTGTGCATACACAAGTACATGATCATTTGTGTTCCTTCTTCTTGCTCTTCTGTTGTTGGTCATCTGGGCTGCAGGCAAAGTGGCGCCGCCTAGTGGCCGAGGGGAAGGCGTGCCAGGACATGTTTGAGCAGATCAGCCTGATGACCCTGGACAGCCTGCTCAAGTGCACCTTCAGCTACGACAGCAACTGCCAGGAGTGAGCTCACATCCGTCCTCACCAGCTAGCTCTCTTACACAGAGCCTGGGAAAATCACTTTGTTCCAGGACAATTCCAACACCCACACATCCACAGGAATGTTATTTGTTTCCAGATTGATCCGGGCATACTTATTTGCAGACCCTAAATACCGATGGGACCACTGGTATCTACTATTAGGATTTTTGCAGAACATTTTTCTAACTATCAGTTGTAGAAGAGTGAAAAAGCTCTTTATGTATCTGCTTTTGGCATACAGAAGTCCTCTGTCTCTGTCTCAGACATTTACTTACTGAAAATCTGTATTTTAACATTAACATTAACTAGGAAATGTCTAATCAGGAATACGTTTATATGTCCTCTATAACTTGTCTGTCTTTTTTGCTTTGACCTTGAAGAATGATGCTATCAAATATTAGTCCTCACAAGCCAAGGGTGTTAAAATGACTTTTGCTGTGGTTTCCGCTCTTGATTATATCATCCACAAAACAGTTTGTTTAGATGTTTTTGGCTGTGACTAAATGTCATTTCTCACCGGCTGAGCAACTGAGCAGCTCCCCTACCATCAACAGGATCACAAGTAACTTTGTGCTACCACTAGGTGGCAGAAGTGTAGTAATGGGGTGACCTGGTGAAGTAACTGCAGCTGCTGAAAGGTTCCTTCTCATGCTAATGAAGTCCACTGCAAAATGGGAATTCAATAAGCTATTCCCAAACGACTAGTTTTTTCCCCTTATAGAACCTGTACTGTAGTTTTTGTAAGTGTCAGCTGCCGGTTGAATTTTAACTCCTCTTCTTTGTTCAAACCTCGCCCATCCCCCTCCTACACACACAGGAAGCCCAGTGAGTACATCGCAGCCATCTATGAGCTCAGCACCCTGGTGGTGAAGCGGGAGCACCGTATGCTGCACCACTGGGACTGGCTTTACTGGCGCTCCCCGGAGGGCCAGCGCTTCCGCCGTGCATGCGCCGTGGTGCACAAATTCACCGCCGACATCGTCCAGAGGCGCCGCTCAGAGCTGCTCCTCCAGGGGGAGCCAGAGAGGCAGGCTGCAGATGGCTGGACCCCCGGCGGGAAGAAACTCACAGACTTCATCGACGTTCTGCTGCTGTCAAAGGTCTATTTGTGCATTTTTTTGTGAGTGTATATCTGTGTGTGTGTGTGTGTGTGTGTGTGTGTGTGTGTGCGCGCATCTACATATGTGCAGTCACAGGCCTGTGAGTGTTTCATGATTTGACTATTTGTGTGTGCATGGACACGTTTGTGGCTATTAGGTGAAGGAATGGAAAAAACTGAACTATTACACAGCAGCAGCTACAATGCTAACACAATTACTGTGACAGAATTACATTAAAAATGGTTATTGAGGTGTATTGATATTTTTTTCTAGGATGAGGATGGCAATGGGCTGACTGATGAAGAGATCAAAGCCGAGGCGGACACGTTCATGTTTGAAGGTGAGCCCTTGTATGTGTGTGTGTGTGTGTGAGTGCATGTGCACATGTATATAACAAAAAGCCTTAGTACTGCCAGTCCAGATGTATTTTCTATACAGGCCAGGCCTGTATTTTCTCTCCCTTTCCCCAAATCTCTTTATGCTTTTATCTCTGCTCCACTCTGTTATTTCTTCCCTTATTTTCATCTTCCACTCTTTCCCCTTTCTATATCTCCCTCTGGCCTTGTCTTACCTACTCATCTCATAACTATCCCTTCTCTCTCTCTTTCTGCTCTCTCCACACCTCTATTTATTCCCTCCTTTTCTCTAACTTCATCTTCTCCTTGACTTGTCTTCCTCTCCCCCCTTACTCTACTCTCTCCTCTCCTCTCTCTCTCTCCTTCTCGGTCCATCTTTCCCCTGACCTCGGTTTTCCACCGCCCCCTTTGGCAGGCCATGACACCACTGCGAGCGGGATCTCCTGGGTGCTGTATAACCTGGCGCTCCACCCTCAGTACCAGGACCAGTGTCGCGCCGAGATCGACGCCCTGCTGGACGGGCGAGGGACGGAGCAGATCGAGTGGTCAGGGCACAGTCTTCTCTCCTCTCCTCTGTGATCTTAATGACTCATTCACAGTGATGTCACTTACTTTCCTGGCTGATCATTGCTACAATCACTGAGCGTACAGAGGTTACCACTCCAATGTTACTATGCAAGTGATGATTACATCACCATTATGATGCTAATATTCATTATGATGTCATTCCCTTATCCCACCTTATCTCATGAGCATAGTGACTATAAGACTGCAATGGCAGTAAATGCTGTGATGATGATTGACAGCAATGTGGGTGTGGCTTTGGTTGCGACTGACAATGAGGGATGGCAGTTGTGTTGATTGACAGTAATGTGTTTTAGGAGAAGTGAGTTGGTATGGCTACAGAGGTATTTGACAATCATCTGGATTGAATTGTGGAAGTTGGTGATAGTAATGTTTTAGGGAAGGTGTGGGTGTGGCCTTGAGGGTGATTGACAATAATAATCTGGGTGTGGCTGTGACGATGATTGACAGTGATGTGCATGTGTGTGGGTGTGGCCTTGAGGGTGATTGACAATAATAATCTGGGTGTGGCTGTGACAATGATTGACAGGGATGTGCATGTGTGTGGGTGTGGCCTTGAGGGTGATTGACAATAATAATCTGGGTGTGGCTGTGACGATGATTGACAGTGATGTGCATGTGTGTGGGTGTGGCCTTGAGGGTGATTGACAATAATAATCTGGATGTGGCTGTGACGATGATTGACAGTGATGTGCATGTGTGTGGGTGTGGCCTTGAGGGTGATTGACAATAATAATCTGGGTGTGGCTGTGACGATGATTGACAGTGATGTGCATGTGTGTGGGTGTGGCCTTGAGGATGATTGACAATAATAATCTGGGTGTGGCTGTGACGATGATTGACAGTGATGTGCATGTGCTGCAGGGATGATCTGAGCAACATGCCCTTCACCACCATGTGCATCAAGGAGAGCCTGAGGCTCCACCCCCCGGTCACCGCCGTCACACGCCGCTTCTCCCAGGACATGAAGGTACCCGAGGGACGGGTCATACCACCAGGTAAGTCAGGCGGGGGGGGGGACAATGAAGATTTGATTCCCAGTCGGGGCACTTTGTTGACTTGTCACAAGTAATATTCAGCAGCTATCCCAATGAATAATATATAAAATGCCATGTGTGCTAATGCTAAATGTTTACTCCTCAGGAAATATTTGCCTGGTAAGCATCTACGGGACCCATCGCAATCCGGACATCTGGCCCGATCCAGAAGTGAGTGCCTCGGTACACGGTCCCCATAGAGACGTGTGGCTCAGCTCTGGGGTCTGGCTGGACAGGTCTTAGATATGAATGGGTGACGTTTCTTTCTTTTTCTCTCACTCTCAAGGTGTACAATCCCTTACGCTTTGACCCGGAGAACTCAAAGAATCGGCCTTCGCTTGCGTTCATTCCCTTCTCTGCAGGACCCAGGTGTGGTATCCCAACACACCCCACCCCTCCCCACCCTATCAAACCTATCACCCAACACTCTGTACTCCTCTTTCCCTTTAATGTTTTCAAAGGCATAAGAAATTACTTGAAGAGAGAGTGGTGGTGTAGAAGTTCACAAAACTGGTTTGAAAAATAACAACAACAACAATAACTCATGCAGCAAGGGGCCCAGGCTGGATTTGAACCTGGGCTGCTGCAGTAAGGTCTTGGCATTGTGTGGTATGTGCTCTACTAGATGATGCTGGCTTTTTTTTTTTTTGGGTTCTGATTTAATTGCTGCTTCTCTCTCGCACAGGAACTGCATTGGGCAGAACTTCGCCATGGCGGAGATGCGGGTGGTGGTCGCCCTGACGCTGCGCAGGTTCCGCGTGACTCCGGGGAAGGATGAAGTGCGCCGGCTCTCTGAGCTCATCCTGAGGGCTGAGGGGGGGCTGTGGCTCGAGTTGGAACCTTTGAGCCCTCCTAGTGGTGACCCAGTGCCCATGCCCAGTCACCCACCATGCCATACAATGCCCTGGACTGCTTTTGCTACTATACATTTTATATAAAAAAACAGTTGTTTGTGTGTGTGTTGCTGCATGTGTCAAAGTTGGAGTCAGCAGGCCTCCATGCAAATTGAAATTTCCCATATCATCTTTTTTATGCTATACCTGACCAATGTCTTGTTCTGTTATGTATTTATGTCATTATTACTTTGTGTATTTGAACCCCAAAAGTGATGTAATGTGTTTTTATGTGTACTGATTGAGGATACACAATAGACTTTTGCTTTCAATAACAGCACTTTCAAACCCAAGTCACTTGCACTGATTAAAAAATATTGTTTGTTGGTCTTTTTATGTTGTTTATACTTCAACTTCACCAAAGCACTGAATAAATATCTTTTTTATCATAACTATCATTGTTATTGGATTCTGCACAATCAACAAAAGACTCCTAAAACACTGGCATAAGAAACAATTAAAAAAATACAGCCACTCTGTGATAAGTCACCAAAAAATTCAATATCAATATACAGTACCAGTACAGTTTGGACACACTTTCTCATTCAATAAATGGGAAAGTGTGTCCAAACTTTTGACTGGTTCTGTACCAATATTTTCTTTTGTTGCTGTCCGATGCTAGTATTTAACTATTTAAATTTAAATGACTGAATGAAGATTTACATCATCTAATTAAATGACAACAGCATGCCCTTTCACTCAGTCATTCAATATATCCAACGTACAGTAGGTAACAGTTGAAAACTTGACAAACTGGATTTGCTCACACAATTTAAAGGGGAAAACATTTAACATTTTGACAGAATGGATATATATATATAGAGTGTCTCTTTAAGTGAAAGAATAATTGAAAGGCACCTGTTACATTTGATAGCCCACCCTCAGCTGTCCAGCCATACTCCCCATGAAAACTGTTGCTGCTAGAATATTCTGGGCAGCTGCCGTTGCCTGTAGGTGTGCTGCTGCAGCTATATTTCATGTCATCGTGCCTTTAACACTGTGACTCAGCAACCCCCCTTACCCCAAAAAAGTGTCCCCTCTCTCTCAGATAGAGGGGCAGCAATAGGCAGGCTCTACCCGCCCTCTGCACCAGCAGTGCGTGTTCACTGCCACCCTGTCCAAAAACACTGCTCCAAAAATAGTCCTGATAATCACACACATGCCCACGAATGCACACACACATGCAGACACAAACACAGACCTCGGGGCGGGGGGGTTGGTGGGTGGGGGGGGTAGTTCCTGTTGCGACAGCCTGACCGCCATAGTGAAACCAGCGACTGTGCAGGGACAGACCCGGCGAAGGACATCACAGAGCAGACAGGAGAGAGGGGTGCTATCACGTTAGTGAGCGAGTAAGTGATAGAGTCAGGGAGTTAAGGAGTGAGTCAACAAGCAAGCAAGTGACAGGGAGAGTGTGTTTGAGTTCATAAGCGAGTGTGTGAGTGAATAAGTGAATTGGTGAGTGAATCGGCCAGTGACTGAATATAGTCAGTAAATAAATGAGCAACTGAATTAGTGAGTGAATAGCAAGTGAATTAGGGAGTGAAAAAGCTGGTGAGTTAGTGAGTGAATAAAATGTTTGAGCAAATGAATAAGCAAGTGATCTTAAATAAATGAGTAAAAGGTAAAAGGAAGAGTAGGTGAGTGAGTGAGTCAGTGAATAAGCGAGTGAGTTACTGAATGAGTGACTGACTGTGTAAGGGAGTGATTTTTTGTATAGGGGACTGAGTGTGATGAGTGACAGGGAGATGGCAGAGGAGCAGGCCTCTCTCCCCGGGGCAGAGCCCTCCTGCCCGGGCTGCCAGGGCGCGGAGCCCGTGGTGCTGCCCTGCGGGCACAGCCTGTGTGAGTCCTGCCTGCAGCTGTGCCGGGGGGAGCTGGGGGAGAGCGCCTGCACCGTGTGCTACGGCCGGGACGTCCTGGACAGCGTGGTGAAGGGGCTGCTGGACTCCCTGTTCCAGGGCCAGCCCCGGCGGGACGCCCCCGCCCCGGAGGAGCTCTGCCCCCTCCACGGGGTGAAGATGACCCTGTACTGCGTGGAGGACGAGGCGCCCATCTGCTCCATCTGCAGGACCGGGGAGCACGAGGACCACGAGTGCTGCTCTGTTCATGAGGCTATGCAGGAGTGCAAGGTGAGACACACACATGCTTATTAATACACTCATTAATCTCACACACACTCACTTACACACACACAGTAAATATGCTTACTAATCACACACACTCAGACACACAATAAACTTACTAATCTCACACACTCACTCACTAAACTCACACACAATAAACACAAACACACACACTGAACACACTGAGATACACACACACTAAACACACACATACTCAGTAAATACACACACATACACACACACAGGCACACACGAAACACACATGATTGAGTACATACACATTTATACACAAACATGCTCACATATGCTAAACACACACTTTACACACTCACACATTCTAATCTCCTGTGGTTGATTTTCTCATGCTCCCGTTTCTCACCCAGAGGGAGCTCAAGGCAGCTCTGAAGCCCCTGCAGGAGAAGCTGGAAGCTCTGAACGTGACCAAACAGACCTGTGATGAAATGGCTGAGCACATTAAGGTAGGGGACCAGGCTTCATTACTCTTAGAAACGTGAAGCATGACCAATAAACAACTGATGATGCGAGATTCATCAAAGGCTGAGCTAAAACATGGCAAGGAAGCGGATCCATAAATAATTTTTATTCAAATTGTTATGATGTGGATCAAATAAAAGGTGACCCATGCTCCCTTCTGTACCTATCACAGAGCCAGAGCCTGCAGACGGAGAGACTGGTGAAGGAGGAGTTTGAGAAGCTCCACCAGTTCCTACGGGAAGAGGAGGCTTCCGTGGTGGCCAGCCTGAAGGAGGAGGAGGAGCAGAAGAGCCAGAAGTTGAGGGACAGGATTGAAAAGATGGCAGAGGAGATAGCCACCCTGACAGACACCATAAAGATGGCAGAAGATGACATGGAAGCTGAGGACATCTGCTTCCTGCAGGTAAAGGCATCTCTTGGTCAAGCAGCGGAGGAACAACATCTATCACCAAGGAATCAAACTTTGATTCAGGTTTATGTGAGTGAAATTGCGTGTAATCTACATCTTGATTCTTCCTTCAGTAAACTAATTGAGATATCCTCCTCTCTTTCTGTGGTCCCACAGAACTTCAAGGCAACAGTGGAGAGGTATGTGACTGTTTCACCACAGTTCCTGAATCTCAGTCAAGGTTTAAAACGAGAAGGGGAGACCAGGGATAATTGCAACACAGAGCCAGTTGTAACACTCATTTTTTTTTATCCACTCAGAAAAAAGTGTGAGTGATGACATTGAGTTTACACATACCAAATGACTCATTATTTCTCTCAAAACAAAATGTTCCTGTTTTTTTTCTGTGGCAGCTGAAGATGAAGCATTAAGTGTAACTGTCATCTCCGGTCTACCCTTTAATACTGACATACCCCAGGTCACTGAATATTAATGAGGATAATGAATATTAATGATGATGAATCACCCTGGCAGGGCTCAGTGTATGCCGCAGGAGACAGAGGTGGTCTCAGGTGCGCTGATCGACGTGGCCAAACACCTGGGCTCCCTGAAGCACCATGCCTGGGAGAAGATGCAGGGGATTGTCCAGTACAGTGAGTTCTGGGGGGTGGGGGGAGGAGGCTAGGGATCACAGCAGGATTGGTGGGGAGGTGGGCGGGGTGGTAGGGGGTGTGAAGCCCAGTATATCAAGCTAGTCATAATGGCACCAGATGTGTGTGTGTGTGCATGCTTACTGCTATGTTCTCGCAAGGGTGCATGCATGTGCATGTCTGTGTGTGTGTGTGTGTGTGTGTGTGCGTGTGTGAATGCAGGCACAGTCACATTATATGACATGTGATTTATACATGTATTTTCTCTCTGAACGGCACTGTTTCAGATTTGTTTCCTTCTCCTTCTATCACTCTATCTTTCTATTCTCTCAGTGTCTCCCTCCCATTCTATCTCTCTCTGTCCTCCATCTAAATTTTTAATTTCAAGTTGATTCATTTATATGCCAAAATCAAAAATTACAAATTAACAGCAGTAAGACTCTCTCTCTGCCTTTCTCCATTTCAAGCCCCCGTGGTCCTTGACCCCAACACGGCAGACGTCTGCCTCGTTGTGTCGGACGACCTGACCAGCGTGAGGTACACCGACGAGGAGCAGCGGCTCCCCGACAACCCCGAGCGCTTCAACTACTACGAGTGCGTGCTGGGCTCCGAGGGGTTCAGCTCGGGGCGCCACACCTGGGACGTGGACGTGGGGGACAGCTCGGAGTGGGCCCTGGGCGTGGCCAAGGAGACGGTGGTGAGGAAGGAGTGGTTCCCCCTGAGCCCGGAGCGCGGGCTGTGGAGCATCTGCCTGTACGCGGGGGAGTACCGTGCGCGCGCCCCAATCTCCTCCCCCATCGCCGTGAAGAAGAAGCCCCACAGGGTGCGCGTGCAGCTGGACTGGGACAGGGGGAGGCTCGCCTTCTCCGACCCCAGCGACAACTCCCTCCTGTACAAATTTCAGCACCGCTTCACCGAGCGCGTCTTCCCGTACTTCTCCAACACCTGCAAGCGCCACCCGCTACGGATACTGCCAGGGAGAGTGTCGGTCACCACAGACTAGCGTCGCGAAATCAGCCTGAAGTTTTCTCACTCTTTCTAAGTGCTGCAGAAGTTACTTCCAAGCGGATGGATGACAAAACCATGCACGCCATCGAACAGGAGTGTCAAAGTCCAGTCCTGGAGGGCCAGAATGTCTGCAGGTTTCCATAGTTTCCTTTCAATCAGCAGTCAAGTAGCAGTAGGCCTTAGAAACAACACGTATAGAGCCTGTAGCCAATCAGTTACTTAAAAGCCCACTGCAGCCAAACTTTCAACATATGGCCAAAACAGTCATTCTATCACTGACATGTGAAATCTCCTGACTTGGATCATTTCACAACGGCATTTTCAAACTACAGAATGTGATATATGGCTGAAAAACTGTTAGGATGAGCCAAGAGGGCCTTTAAATTAACCAGTTAGGTGCTGCAGGACGCCAAGAACCTGCAGCGACTGTGGTTCCTCCAGGACTGGGGTCCAACGCCCCTCTTTAACAGGACAAAAGAGTGAACACTTGGACAGATAGACCCTCAGAGGAAGTGAACGGCTTGTAGCCTTTGGCTGCATCTTATGCTTTTGGGGGGTATTAAATATCTTTTATCATCGTGTGATGCATTAACTTGTAGGAATTTTAATGGCAGTTGATACGAGCTGCGTTTGGAAAGAAAATCCTCTAAGCGTTTTGTGCTCTGTGTCTTTGTTATAGTGATATGCACAAATGGAGAGTCCAGAAATATTTTTAGGGAGGGGATTATGAGAGTTTCCTTGTAACCCTGTCCTGTTTCCCGTTACCGTTATCTAGCCTCATTTGGCTGAAATTCAAATACATTTGAAAGGTATTTGCCTTGAGTGGACTGAAGCTGTTGTTTACTGTAAAAGTAGGCAAAGCAAAAAAAGCTGTGCAAAGTCATACTGCTGAAGCTCCCGTTCTGTGCTCTTGGTTTTGAAAATGGACTGAAACTCATTAGAAGAAACTGTTAAAGGAAGTTGAGGTTAGCGGGTTTATTACTCTGTTGTTTTTGTGTTTTTTTTTTTTCAAAGAGTGCAAAGCTGCAAAGCGGTTCTTTTTTTCTCCTTGCCTTCATGGAAAGCCCAGGCAAGTGTATAATACTGGTGGAATTAAGACATTAACTTAATAAAGAAACGTAGAGAAATTCAAAGAAAATGATGGGGCCATCGTCTGTATTTCAATGGTTTTTGCAGGATTAACTAAAGGGATAGTGAGGAGTCTGGTTTCATGCCGTTTGGGTTGGGGGGTATGTTGGTGCAGCCTAATCTTTTGACGAAGATGACGCACCTGCCACTGTCTGTCCGCTCCGTCTGCAGCGGGCGGGAGGGGATGTGGGGTCACATGACTGTCGCTGGAAGATGGGCAGCGTGGAACCTGATGCCGCTGTGCCTGCTCCCTCCCCAGTGCCTTGGCGCCCACGCTTGTTTTTGACCTTTGGGTATCCATGCTTGTCAAAGAAGACATGCGGACAGCCGGACCCGCCGACGTCCCTCGGCCAAACATGAACAGGAGACACACATAAACAGAGACAGCTGCAGGCTCCACAGCCTGTTTTGTTTCCGCGCACTTGTGTGCTTTTTAGCATCAACATTTTGCACATCGAATCGATGAAACGTTACTGGCAGGCCTTTGGCTTCCTCTTATCAAGTCTAAATTCAGTTTAATGGCTCTTGTGGTTTCCTCCATTTGTTTATTTCATGTATTTATTTGCCAAGTGCTCTTGCTCAAGGTGACTTGCAGAACACCATGTCAAACACACACAAAAAAAAAACTACTCACAGAGCACTAATGAAAAACACTTCAGCACAGTGCAGCAGATTGGTGCAGACACAGGGTACAGCTCAATGCAGAGAGTACAAAAATAAAAACTTTGTTAAAATTTTAATTAAAAAAGCCTATAAAAAACAACTGTTACAGCAGCCTTCATATCATTTAGGCTTTTGTGCTAGACTGCAGCCATGACAAAGGCAGGCCCATAGAACCATCTGATTGGCTGATAGAGGTACCATGATATTCATCCTCTCTGTTCAAACCATGCTGTGAGGAGATGAATCTCATCTAACCATGCCGAAACAGCATTGATGAATTGTGATATATTGTTTTTCACTTGCTTGTACTGCTGTAGATCAGATGAAGGAAGGTAGGACATCGTTATGGTCTGCAGATGCAGATGCCCTTATTTCTAGCACTGGAAGGCCACAGTATGTGATTGGTTCATGTTGTTATTAAGACCTTAATGACCAATTAAAACACTCGATCATGCCAGTTAACCCACCACACCTGGTTTCTTGGGTCTGGCCAGGGCATTTCAGGTGACAACAAAAACCAGCGTACACTTCAGCCCTCTAGGACCAGGAGTGGGGACCGTGGCTCTGGAGACTGGGACTTAATTTTTAAAGATGAACCCCTTCTTCAGAAAGGCACCTCCTACCCACAGACTCTCATAGCAATATCAGTGCATTCACTGAGCCTGCATGCATCCATGCTACACTTAAAAGTTGCCTGTATTGTTTCACAGAGTCTCGTCTGCACAATTCGCTTCCACTAAAAAGGGTATATTTGCAAACCAGCTTGCTGGCAGTTTGCTGAATCGGCGCTTTCGCGGACAAAAAAAAAAAAAAAGACAGAGAAGTTTCAACCGCAACTCAGCCTGAGATTGCATCATTTCGAGCGCGACGATTAATGCATCTTGAAGTATTAATACGCCGTAATGATGCACCTGCTCCAGGCAGGGCATATAGAAAACCGGCTCTGCATATAAGGTGTGTTTCTACCGGTTGCCATAGCAATGAGAACTTTCTCAGTATGCGGACATTCTCCTCTTTTGTCTGCAACATGTAACTAATATTCACAACTGGAAAGGCGTCTTAAACAGTGCTATGAATGTCGCCTGAAGGAAATAAGTCGTTGTGATTGACAGAAGACCTGATGGCTAGAATTCGGACCTGGGGGTGCTGAAGATTTGCATTCCAATGTAGGGAGATGCGTTTGTTCCCCTTCGGCAACACACATTGCATGTCCTAACTTATCTTAGCTTATCTAACCTGCTCTACTTGACAAGCCAGTTTATGGCAACAGTACTGATTCATATTTATTTTCCTCTCTGACACAAAGTTACTTTTATTGTGCTACCGTTTTGTATTTTAGTTTTTTCTACAGCAGCCGTTTTGCAACTGAATTTGTTTTAAACACATATGGGTGTACACTCTGAATTAGGTTCCTGCTTCGTATCGTAACATTTCTTGAGATGCACATCAAAACAGCATGAAATGTTTGTGGTCGTCTCACCTTCATATTCTGGAAGCGTGCTGCCCCCTGCTGGCCATTTATTCAACTGTACTTTTGTTGACAGTAATGGTAGGCAGCACTCAGACAAATACAGTGCACATCATATGTTTTAATGTTCAGGGTCATCTGTGAAGAGAGTCTCTTCATATGGAAGGTTTCACAATAAACTTTTGTTTCTCCGATGCAGTCTTAAAGCAAACAAAGTGACGAGAAACCCAAATAGTATATCTCTTTTGTTTGTTCATTAATTCATTCAAAGATGGATCCTATCCTGCAGTAGAGAGGAGGTGTGGGGGTGTTGCTATAAGCTTTTCTCTAAGGGGCCCCTCGTATACCAGTCTAAAGAGGAGTCATTTACAGCGTGAAGGTGTCCTGTCTAATCTGACTTCAAAGATGTTTCTTGTCCTTCTTATAGAGAGGATTTACAATGCAGTACTTAAGATGCAGGTTACTGTTTGTATCTTGAAGACCTGCGGATCACAGCATTAGGTGAACGTGTCACTCTCCGTTCCTGTGGGACCACAGTGCCTGCTGACTTTGAAAGTTTCACTCTCTCCCTTACCAGGAAGCTGCTGCCATCCCAAAGAACTGAATACCTCATAAATTAAGTAATTACAGAAGCGCAAATTGCAAAAAAAAAAAAAAAAAAGGTTTGCAACACAGTGCAAAGGGAAATGGTGAAATGGAAAGAAATTAACAACTGACCAAAACCACAAGCTATGATAAATTAACATAAAGGGAGGAACTGGTTACCGACAGTTTACACGCTGAAATTTAGCTTAATATTTTTATGTGGTCTGCTGAGTAACTTAAATGGAGGAGCTTATATGCATTTATACACCCTTACACCTCTGATATTCACTGAAAATGTGAGGAGGCAGTAAAGCATTAAGGGCACTTTCTCAAGGTGCTCAAAATGGCAGACCTTCCTCTCCCAGCCTTGCTATGAGTACTGTGCTGTTTGTGTCCCCCAAACACATATACAGTGCATAACAAAATTTCTTCCTCCCAAACTGATTAAAAAAAAAAAGAATCGCAGGGACTCAGAGGACAAGCCTTCGGGAGGGATCACATCGGCATTAGCGAGCTACAGCAACAGAAATCCCACCTTCATTATTATTTCCATCATTATCACCATCTGTGACCGCATGCTTCTCAGTGTATGCACTTTATCTTTTGCACTTACCTTTATCACCCTGCCTGTCATCTTGAACGGATGCTGTTGGATGTGGCACTGTACTGCCAGCAAACCGCTTATCTCATATGTACTTTTAGATTCTGTACGTGGTGACTTTGGTGCTTTCAATGGCCCCCTTGCTGCAGTTTCTGCTCCAGTTTATTAAATTGGACTGGATCAAGGGATACCAGTCCTGCTCCGTTTCTGCATCAAAAAACTGAGTTTTCAGGTTGAGTACTATCAGCAGTACAAGGGATACATAGGTAAATTTCCAATTGGTATCAGAGTTTTTTTTTTTTTTTTTTTTTTCCTTTTGTTGTTTTTGCACAAAGTTGTCAATGGTTAGAACTGCATGCCAGGGATCCAGAGTGCTGCTAAAGCCCAGGCTGTCGGTAAAGAGTGAGTGGAAACGGCCTGGTCTCATCATTATGTGTTTGTATCAACGTGAGGCACCCTCAACATTTACACGCTCATACACTCCCATTTTCATTAGATGTAGATTTATTAATTTTTAATAAATTTTAATCCTTTTTTAAGCATTTTAATCCTTTATACATTTCTTAAATTATATATATACTGTATATATATATATATCACATCCGGTATACATTAGATTCTCCTATTCCATCGGCATCTTATTGCAGATCCAAAATAAAAGTACCAATTTCTCCCACAGGAATAATTCTACACCCAGTATCAGTGCAAAAACAGCTAAAGCAAAGCTAAAAAAAGAAATTATGTACAGTATATTATATTTGTATCCATATCTCTTGCATTAAGATTTTTTTCCAGTGTTAAATAAAAAAGTTTTAAAAAGAAAAGCCACTATTAAAACATAATTAGGGGAGAGGGTTTAAACCGGGCAAACCGTTCTGTATATACTTACGGGAATGCAATACACTGCAGTATGTTATAAATGCAAGGTAAATAAATGTTTACAGTATTTACAATATGCTGCAGCATAACCAGATTCCGTAAGGGGAGGTGTATGAATTCAGTACACTCGTTCCTGGCCAGAGTTCTTTACTGCGGCGAAGCAGGCTGTTATTTTTCTTGATAAAACCTCACCACATTTCATTTTTCCACATGTGCGTATGTTATTCAGGGCATGTATGTACAGGTATCAGTCGCAGAGTTGTAGTGCGGTAGTGTTTGGCAGTCTTTTCTGTGAGGAAACAGTCCTGTTACCAGCGTTTCTTTCACAGGCAGCCCACGGGCGGAGAAACAGTTTGAGTTGTTTTAGTCATGAGTGGCAGAGATCTGTCAGCTTCTGAGGGGAGATTCAGTAGGGTCCCCACAAATAATAGGACACCCTCCCTCCAATGGTAAAGAGTGCAAGCAGAGCTGCAGTCAAGGCAGAAACTAAAAACCTGGACACACACACACGCACGCACGCACGCACGCACGCACACACACACGCACACACACACGCACGCACAGAAAGGCAGACTCTCTCTTGTATGTTTCAACTAAAGGAAGTTTCTCTTAGGCACGTACAGCCATGTGAACAAAAACACATGCATAAACACACACACACACACACACACAGGCACGCTCTCACACACACACACACACACACACACACACACACACACACACACACACACACACACACACACACCAGGCACTCTCTGCCTGATGTAAAGCAACAGACTGAAGAGGGAAGTTCGTCTTTAGGAAGTTCACACATCCTAAAACGAAGGGGGAGGTGTCTGTGGGTTTTGACTATCAGTGGGTTTAAGAAGAGGGACAGTGTTGAGGCCGGCAGACCTCTGTCCCTCTGTGTCACTCCCTTCCCCATGTTCCAGTGAGACAGTGACAAGCTTCAACTCCAGTGAAATTTCCCTTTAGTGTAATTGGCTGCAGGCAGGGGGGAAAAGGCAGACCCCCCTCCACAGTGTTTCCTCAGTCATCCTCAAAGGGTGGGGTGGGGTGGAGGCTCCTGATGCGGTGACAGCCCAGATGGTCCCTGGCATCTGACATGAGAACATACACAGTTTGGAGTTCTGTGTGGAGACGACTAAAGGATCACTGGCTCAGTTCAGGTGCTGGAGCTACCATTGTGACATCATGTGCCTGTGACATCACTTCCTCTTTGGGCCCCATCCATTCCACACTGGCAGATTCCTCCTCCTCTCTCCTGTGCTTTTCTGTCCATCTCCCTGCATCACCCACCCCCGCCATCCCATCAGCCCTCCTTGGGTCAGCAGTCAGAGATCTCTGAGCAGGTATTGGAGTCGCTGGGGTTCACCTTTCGCTGGCGGACGGACTTTTCTTCATCCTGGAGCGAGGAAAACACAGCACCATGCTTCAAACTTGCTGCTGCATATCTACTATATAAATTCTGTATGTGTGTGTGTGTTTGTGAGTGATTTTGAGTGAATGGGTGTGCATACCGTTTGGAACACCCCGTTCGGCCCCCACTCTCCAGGGGAGTGGTCCTCTGGGTCGTCAGCCTCCTCCTCTTCCTCTTCCCCCTCTTCCTCCCTCACCGTGTCCATCCCATCCTCCTCATACTCCGTCAGGCAGTCTGACTCCTCCGCTGCACGCAGGACAGACAGATGGACAGACAGAGTCACGGTCACACACACATATAAGGGACAGAGAGAGATGAACAGAAAAGGATGGATGGAGAGACACAGAGACAGATCTTAAAGTTTACTGCACCACTCTTTGTCAAGTGTCACCATTTCACTTTCATTTCACAAAATCTACAGCAAAGTGGTGGACGTTAACTTGTCTTGGTTGAAAAAGACAAGAGAAAAAAATAACAGAAACAGAAAAGCTACTTCCTTCAGGTACAATAAAAATCAAACAAACACGTGACATGTTGCGTTTGAGGCATTAGCCGTTACATCGTCCTCAGTGGTTGCATGCCTCACACAGACGATTCGCTGGATGGCACAGATGAACTATCGACCTTTTGTTCCTTTCTCCCAGTGCACACATCTCAGTTCTTATTTCCAGAGCAATGCTCTACCCTTCGAGGGGGGGGGGTGGGGTTCCGCAGCATAAATCACACTGATGTAAAAGCAGCATCTTTCACCTCTAACCCCCGGGAGACCGAGGTAGGCTCTGCATTACAGGATTTTTAGTCTGAGGGTGAAAACCTGTCTTGGATTGGACTTACGTATTTATGTCATCATGCATTTTTTGCATTGACTTCTAAGTGTTTTTAAAACATTGCTGAATTACATAAGAAATCCGGATGACTAGGGTTCCTTATATAATTGTTCAGGCAGTGAGAACAAAAATGTAAGGCACTCAGAAGCCAGTGAAAACCCAAAAGGAAAAAAGAATTATCCTGGGTAACGCAAAAGGTGTGGAGGACCTGAGTACAGGTAAAAAGAATCAAAATTCTTTGTTTTTCCTCTCATTTTTGAGCACTTTTTGAGTGAACTATTTTTGCACATACGAAACAATAATCTTAATATACCTCTCTTTTTGCATTGCAAAAGGTTCCTTCTTATTGTGAAATAAAGGAAAAATAAGTAATTTATCAGAAATTACTTTGCCTAGTTTAAGTTCATTTAAATGAATGTAAATAAGTAACTCATAGTTGACATCCTAGTTCTGGGCATTGCTCACCCTCAGCGGACACGTAGCTCTGCACAGGTTCGATCCGCGACACGATCTCAGCCAGGTCAGTGAAGTCCGCATCTGGACATGTGCAGGTCTGAGGTGAAACACACACACACACAACACACACACACACACACACACACACACACACACACACACACACACACACACACACACACAGACACACACAATCACACCTGTTATGATGGCCCAGGCATTCAGAATGCACACTGTTGTAGGTGTTCGTAGTGTGAGTGAGCGTGGTGTATTTACGTGTATGAGTGTGTGTGTGTGCTACACAACGTGACTCACGTCCGTCTTTTTGCTGTCGTTGTAGTCAGCAGAGCGGTGATCTTTCAGCATGTTGTCTATGATGTCGCCTCGGGCCCACCCTGTGAACAGCACTTTACCATGCTGGTACCCCACATCCTGAAACAGACAGAAAGTATGAATAATCAATGAACTAAAAGACAACACCCAAAAATCCAACCCCCCAATCAAGTATTCAGCATGTGGTCCAGTCTATTTAAGATAGGGAGGACGACTGAAGTGTCAAGTAAATGTGACATCACCTCTGTTGCCGTTCACTAAATGTAACTGTAGGGGGCGCTGTCTGTCACAAGCCACAGTTTCTCACATGGCTGCCCTAGCCCTCACCTGCAGCCAGGCCCGTCTCCATGCTAACACCCCTGATTCTCACAAAGGATCACACAACTTATGTGTACGTTTGTGCCTGTTTACCTCAAGTAAGGAGGCTTTTTCCCTGCTATTGTCGGCAAATGAAGCTGACTCATTCGGAGGGCAAGGGTGATTGGTCAGTTTCACAGTATCCATGTAATTCTCATTCAAAGAGGATTTGTAATAACCAACGATCACAGCAGTGTTGCACAATTTATTGTGAAGACAAAGGATACCTCACTGGCCTCTCAGTGCTGGAAACTAAAAGGGCGCAGAAGACATGCCCTTGAATTCTAGGGGGAAGCAGACTCACATAGATCTCGTCGAACTTGCCGAAGTCCATGGTCTTGAAGCGGTCAATGGGTGGGCGGATGTACTCGCAGTAGGCGCTCTTCTTCACCACCTCCAGCTGCCGGACGCACGACACATAGGCCAGACGGGACTGGATCTCTGCCATGTCCGGCACCTGCAGGCGGCCGGAGCAAGGAGAGGAAAGGTCTGAGCAAAAGTGAGGAAATCTTGAACGTTACAGGTGGGGTTTCGTGAACTGATAGCAAGTAGATGAAAGAACTTAATTCCCAAAATGAGAATCCCACTGATAAGGAAGTGAGGCTTGCTCTGGGCCCAGCACTGTGTTTGCCACTGTCTTTATGTCAGTGAAGAGGCTGATTTTGTCCACTCAAAGAACTGAACCAGGTGATTCTAACTAGCACAACTCTTCAGCCAGCTAGGGGATCTAGCTGATATAGTGTATTAGGTATGACAAATACATCATAGTACTACTACTTTCTGAAGCTGGGGCTTTCCACCTCTGCATGGTATCCTATTCTGCAATCATCACTGTATGCCACTGTCACTGTCTGTCACTGGAGTAGCACACAATTCAAGAGTACGAGAGCATGGGCTCTGAGGAGGCAGGGATCGGACCCCGCTTTCCCGAACCTTGACTTTTTCGGCCCAGGGGTTTATCCGTTTCCACAGCAACCACCAGCCGGACAGGCAGTCCCCGTAGTTGCAGAGGTCGGTCTCGTCCTGGCTGCCCACGTCGATGGCGATGACCGTCTTGGCACCCATGTTTCGGGCGATGTCCGCTGTGGGGCGTTGGGGCGGGGCATGACAGGGCAGGGCGGAGGAAGGGGAGGGGGACGAGCAGCCATGGTGTCAGCAGGAAATCAATCATTTCATTGGAGCAGAGCAGGGAGGTTTGTACTCCAAGGTATAAGATTACTCTTGCATGTAGAATAATTAACAAGAGCACACGAGTCACACCACCCAAGGATGACTACTTTATCAAGACCTCCACTGAATTCCAGCCTTGGGACACACAGAACAAACGGTGTGTGCACCACCAGCTCACACACCAGGCCATCTACAGTGTCTCACGCACACACACAAGCATACGCACACATACGCACGCACGCATGCACACACACACGCACACACATGCACACACACATGCACGCATATGCACACAGACACGCACGCACGCATACAGACACAAACAGAAATGCACACACACACGCATACAGACACAAACAGAAATGCACACACATGCACACATACACACGCACACACACGCAAGCATTTCACACATACGCACGCATGCATGCATACACACATGCACACACATGCATGCATATGCACACAGACACACATGCACGCACACACACGCACGCATACACACACGCACACATACACAGACACACGCATGCATACACAGATACACGTACACACACACAGAGACATGCATGCACACAAACACGCATGCACACACACACACACACACACACACACACACACACACACACACACACACACACACACACACACACACACTTCCTCTCCTGCTCAAGTTTGCTGCTCAGCATGGCCTCCACCTCTGGCCATGTCAGAGATCAGCAATGTCAGGTCAAAGGTCAAGGTCAAAGGTCACACTCAGCGCTGGATGGTCTTAATAAAGAGTCCCTCTGGTGCAGTGGGAATAGTCTGCTCTGTTTACAACCCATGTAAACAGACACGAGGGAACAGAGTCACCAGCATCCAATACTGCAGACCAGATTGCACGTACAGTGGCGGGTGACCTAGTGTACAGTGTTGGTCGGTACAGTACGCACAAAAACGAGGTCACAACAGCTACAGTGCTGGCACAGCATGTTCATTTGGGGTGGGACACAAAAGCCGCAGTGTGAAGTGACATGCAAAAGCCATCTGTGGCACAAAGCCCATGCTTTTACCATGGCCTTTACTGAAAGAGCTCACTGAATAGTTACACCAAAATCACATGCTCAGATTTATTACAAAAGTAACACTAAACAATCTCCTTTTCCAGTTTTGTTGGGTTTTGTTACCTTAATATGTACTATAAAATTATGACAAATAATGACAAAAAATATGACTTAACCTCCTTTGAAAGGTTAATTTATGTAGCCCTTGATATGCAGGTTGGATCAACCAGCAAGACCTTGGTGCTTTCTAAAAGTGACAGCAAAGGGATGAATTAACGCACCAATTGAAAAAGGCCTGAAAAAATAAATCAATTAACAAATCAACCAATCAGTGCTGTAGTTCTCAAGCCCCTTATTGTCATTTTCTCTGTCAATGTGAGTCTGTGCCAGAACTGTAGCCATAGAAACGCACATAAACACAAGACTACAATTGGTGAGCAAAGATGGAGGCCGTGACCCTCCAGTCTCTGGATTGGCCACGTACCACAAACTCAGCCCTGTGTGGTTATGTCGGTGCACATTTTTAAATAACTGGACCCAATAAATATATGGCTGATTTAGACAAACATTTTCACATAGCTCTGGTTATTATTGTTGGGGGAGAGTTTGTGAAACGTGGCACAGAGTACCTCCACCCCCAGGTTTGATTGCTCTAATTCACACCCACCCTCCCTTCGCCAACCCCACCCCCCACACCATAACCATGGCAACCAAACCACGGCCATAAATCCACACGCAAAGCCAAAGGCCCGTGGGTGAGTTTAAGGCCACCACTGGCTTATTCATCGATGCGACTGAGCACAAAGGAAGATAAAATTTGTCTACTTGCTACGATAGCATGCGATAACAAACTCAGATCTTGAAATCCAATGTGTGGCTGATCCTGGAATCGTATTATTAATTTGGTTTGCAAACTCCCACATCCCTGCATACATTTCACTCTCTACATGACCCATTTATACAGCTGGGCAGAATGTTTACTGAGAGCCAGTCCAGGTTATGTACCCTGCGGCAGGTTTGAACAGCAAAGCTTGAACCAGCTGCCTTTGGGCTTTTGGCCTTCGTGCCACATCCGGCCTGTAAAAACTAACATCTGAATGCTGTGGACATTATCAGGAAGAGAAAATCTGTAGCAAGCACCAAAATAAACCTTCCTTTGAATCATTAAAGAAAATAACAACAATTAATCATCAAATAAATTAATAAAGAAGAAAAAACAATAATTTTGATCTGATTTCTCCCATCGTTGAAATGTAGCCGTGTTTTAATTTTTTTGTGGGGACACAAACCTGCAAATACCCCACTAATTAAAAACAGTCTGTTGCAGGTGGCCCAGATTAAAATGGTTCCCCTCGTTCATTTCAACTGGACACTGTTACAGGCTGACGCTATCTGGTGATCTTTTTTCAGCAACTTTTTTTTCCCCCCAACTAATACATGGATATGGAAGTCATGGTTTCCTAGCTTACAGCCCTAAAAGGTTAATCAGACTGAAAAGATCTATGCATATAGACCCAGTTTCCTGCATTTTACTGGGTTTAAATAAAATTTATCCCAGTAAGAATGGACACATCCCTGACCCACAAAAATGTCTGCCCCTCCCACTTATCATTCTTGACCAATCAGGCACCAGATAACCAGACAGGTAGCATGTCCCAGACCACTGGCTTAGAGCAAAGAAGTTATACAGCTGATTATGATGATGATGATGATGATGATGATGATGATGAAGGGGACCACAGAGTCCTGTCCTTCACCCATGATCTGTCATCAGAGCATCCAAGCACTCCTGAACTGGCTGTTTCCATCGGTATCTGGTGCGAACAGAGCCTGGACACAACTGAGTGCAATATACGATACGGATTATCAACAAGATGTTGCGGCATTCGGTTTAATCTGTCCCTCCCTTCACACAGTCTCACAGCATCAGTGTGTATCACTTGACCAAGTCATTACCTTAAACACAAATTGCCTATTATGCACAATGTACGGTAGCAACTGCTACACTTATATATGAAAGTTGCATCATTAAAAAAATAAACAAAATTTGTATGTGAGGTCTGTTTTTCTGGAACCAAAAGACTTACAGAGCTGCTAGGTGGTGCCTTTTAACTAATAACTTAATATGGTCAGGCTTCTCACAGATGCAGCTGAGATACAGATGGAAAGCTGGCCAAACCCACTCCCAAAACTTCCCCTGCCCTTACGACAGCAGTGGTACTTACCAATGGACGATTTCTTCCCTTCCTGTTTGCACAGTACCATGTAAAATTTATTCACTCTACCCCCCCTCCCCCCGTCCCACAATCCCCGCTGTGTGGCGCCCCGTCTCCCTGCGCCTCCTCCGCATTGGGTGGGGGGGCCAGTTGGCGGGGGCCCTTACTTGCCTGGGAGGTTGTTGATGTAGCCCCCGTCCATGAGCAAGTTGCCGTCTTTGGGGTCGCAGAGGGGCGGCAGGTACCCGGAAAGGGTCATGCTCGCCCTCACATAGCGCCACAGAGAGCCTGGCACACCGGGAGGGGGAAACGGGAGGGGGATAACATCTCAATAACATCTCAGCAACGTCTCCGTTTTAGTCCGGTGCGGGCAAACAGCCCGGCACCCGGGGGTGGCACCCCATCGATGGAGCACCGCCCCCCCTAAACCCGCCTCCTGACCCCCTCCTCCTCGCCCCTCCCACTCACCCTCACCCTTGCCTTTTGGGGTTACCCTCCTGTGTGTGTGTGCAGGTGCGTGCGGTGCAGGGTCTGAGGGTGACCCTGGCAAGGGCTCAAGGGTAAGGGGTAATTGGGGGCAGATACAGGCCATCATGGAGTCAGAAGGCGGGTCGATCTCCAAACCCTGTCACATGATACACTCTGCACCCTGCTGGAGGCCTAGACCCCTCCTTATTGCCCAAATTATACCCGCTGCATGATCCTTACAAAGAGTGAAGGGACACTTCTTATCATGTTTCTTCATATACATGTACGTGTGAATAAGGGTACTCAAAATGACCACATTTAACAACTGTACTACACTGGAGAAATGCCTGCCTGTCCACTCTCCAAGTGAAGGTAGTAGCCTGCTGGTGGCTTGCGTGAACGGGGGGTCTGGATGAACGCAGCGTGGGGGAGCAGAGGTCACAGGGGACGGGGTTTGGGGATCTAACTGTTACCTCACAGTGAACAAGTTGGGGTTTCGCAGGCCAGCCAGTCCTAGCACCTGCAATACCACTTTGGGCCAGCAGGGGGAAGGAGGCTGGGTGCATCATGGATTGGAAGGACAAGCCGGAGCTCCATGGGGATGGGCTCATGAGAGGGGCAGAGTGATGCATGAGGTTTGGGGGAGGGGGGAGAGGGGAGAGGGGGCGGGGAATGTCTGGACATGGCCACTTGTGTGGTAATGCTGAGGAAGAGGTTCTAAAAAAAAAAAATCTGACTCCAATCAGATTGAACTGAAGTGGAAATATACTTAGTCACCCTGAATTTAGAGACGGTTTCCTCACTGCTTCCTGTCTGAGGTACAATCAACTATGGAAGTAGCTGGGGGATGACAAAAAGAACTACTGCACGCTTTCTTTATGTAGGATCCAGAACACCAAGACCGCTTGCCAAAGTAAAAGAGGGTAAATGCGGTTTCCGTGTTACATACGCAATATAGATAAATATATATTTAAGATAAATATATATGCAAACATTTACACATACAAAAACACCAAGCAAAGCAGATGGTAGGAAGGACTTTGGGGGGGTGATGGGGGCAGACGGGCTGAAGCCACTCTCAAATGTGTGTGCCAAAAACAAGCGATCCACAATAAACAGGAATACTCCGCAATGGCCAACATAAGACACTGCAAACTCTGAGCGGAACAAAGGGAAAAAACCCACCACAGCAAGGAAGGGGGAGAAAAAAAAAGGAAATGAAAAAATGAAAAGTTCTGACTGCCTTCTGATTCGCTACAGTTTCTTTTTTCACCCCTGAATGAACCTTAAAACACAGAGATTGTTCTCATGAACTTTCTGTCTGACAGGCTGCATTTGAAGCAGGTTTTCTAGCCTGAAGTGGGTTATTCAGGAGAGGTTTTACACACAGTGCTGGGCTGGGAAGCATCAGCCCATGAGGGTAGTAGAATAGGAGAGAGATCACTGCATTCAACCAGAGGAAATACATTAACCAAGAACATATCCACCAGTTCATCTTCAGAAGGGGACTGTATACAATTATCTGGACATATTACACATATATGTGTATGTGACAAGAATGGGGACAAATCCATTTCATTTCCGTCAAGTTGGGAAACCAGCTCAAATTCAATTCATGAATTTTCAAAAATTCCCATGATGAGCTCAGAGAATTTTCCAATTATTCAGTTAATTACAATGAATTTCAGGTCGTTAATCTGAAATGAAATAGGACCGACCCCAGCTCTGACACATGCATATGTGCACATGTAGGTAAAGATCACCAGATCCCCCCTCCCATGTATACCAGCCAAGTGCAGAGGTGTAAATTTAAGGATGAACGGGAAGCGGAAAGGCTAAGATGGCAGAGCACCAGCCGGGGAAAAGGGTATGCACCCCCGACCCACGGATTTCAACCTGCGTGGGCGCAGCTATGCAGTCTGTGCTGGGGAGGGACTGGGACGGGGCTGGGGATGGGGGAGGGGGTGGGAAATGGCAGTTCCAATTCAGTCTGAGGAGGCCCAATTTCAGCTGTGTGGATTTTGGGGTAGGAGCAGGGGTGGTAGCTGCCCCCCCTCTACTCTCAACTGTATGCGATTTAGTTTCCTTCCAAGCCATGGGCTCCCAATGTCCGACTGGTCGGGGGTTAAATTGTGGTTGCTGTGGTTGTTGTGGTTGTTGCCGTTGTTGGGGGGCACATTTCTGACCTGGGACATTGTTTACATAGCAGCCATCCACAAGCAGGTGACCGTCCTTGGGGTCGCAGAGAGGAGGTAAATAAGGGGTGTAGGATGCGCTCGCTCTAACGTAGCGCCAGACATTGCCTGTCGAATGAAGATGGAGAGGATATCAAAAATGTACAGGCCTGCATGACAGGAGATGGGGGAGAGGGAGAGAGAGAGAGAGAGAGAAACCCTTATGATAGACTGAGAGAGAGAGAGAGAGAGAGAGCGAGAGACCCACATGATAGACTGAAAGACTGAGAAGGGGAGAGAGAGAGGGGAGGAGTGTGAGAGTGACAGGGAGGAGAATAGAGGGAAAAACCAGGGTGGAGACAGTCAGAGAATAAGGATAACACATCCCAGGATACTCAAAAACACAAAAATCTCAATTAATCACCAAGATGTGAGAGACAGAATTCCGCATTCAGTGTAGTCTCTTTTACAGATTGCCTCTTCTTTACTCTAGAGGTCTCCAGTCTTACCCAAGGTTGGCTTTTGTGGGTGTAACTAATGTACTTATCATGGCCGTCAACAATGGTGGATTAAGTCGGGCAGAATGTCTGCAGAATGCCTGACCCACACCAGCCCCTGTTGGGTAAGACTGAACCACCCTGTGCTCTACACTTTCTGCCTGGCTTGACACTCCACACATTGACCATTTGCCATGAGCCATTTACATAGCTCAGGCTGGTTAGCCAATTCTTCTCTCTATGACTGGACATGTACCTTCGAGACAGGACCAGACATGTTCACATCTCAAAGCTAATGCACCTAAGCAAATCCATAACGTTGTGTGCCTGTAGTATTGAACACAATCACAACACAGCACTATAGTATATGTACAAATGTGTAATTATTAAATATACTATAGTATAGTGTATGTACGAATATATAAGTAGGGCAAGGCCGTTAACCCCACATTGCTCCCATGGGGGATTGGCCCCTGGCTAGTCTAATCAACTGTAAGTCGCTTTGGATAAACAGCGTCAGCTAAATGTCTATATTGTCTAATGTCTTTAATCATGTGGGCCTTAGCGAAATGTACAGAAAAAGACTCATGGTGGGGCACCTGACTATAAACATTTGGGAACAACCTCAGAAATCAGGCAACCGTTTTTTGTGGTGAGAAAGAGATTCTCTATTTCTGCCTCCTTGAATAACTGCAACTTTCTTGCAACTGCTTTCCCACAAGGCTATAAAACTTGAGGATTTTTCCCTTGTTTTTTCATGACAGCAGGCTAAGCTAAGCTTTTCTAGTCTCACCTCATGTGCTCTATACATAACAACAAACACCGCACACTGTATTCTAAGCACTCAAGCTAGACCTTCAGAGCAGCTGGTCGTTGGTTTGGTCTGTTCTCGTTGTGCGACAGGATTAAGAGTTAGCCTTGTTAAAGACACAGACAAACAGTCAACACCAGGCCTGAGAAAGGGGGAAGAGAGAAAAAGCCAGAGCGTGTGTGAGTGAGAGTGAGAGTTAGAGTGAGAAAGATAGAGACAGGGTGTGTGAGACACAATTAGGGGAGAAGAGAGATTAAGAGCGAGAGAGAAGCAGAAAGGGAGAGGAATTCCCACATTCACAGAGAGTCAGTCCACATGCACGTCCTTCTGCAGCCCATACTTCTGCCACACAGACATTAAGTTACTACTGTGCTACACAATGTCCCAGGGTCAGAGAGACAGAGAAAGAGAGAGAGAGGAGAGAGAGAGACAGACAGACGAGAGAGAGAGAGAGGCAGATACAGAGAGAAAGAAAAGAGATCTGCAAGCCAGGCTGGGTGTTACCTAACACCCATAAAGGAGGACCATATCTGACAGTAACACTGAACTGAAGGATGGCACCACTATCAGAGACTCTCACGCACATAAGCTGCTCAGAGCAGGGGATGCGAGCAACATCTAAAAACAACCCCTCCTCAAAAGTGGAACGATTCAAGTGACGTCCACCTTAATCCTTGACAGAACTTTTGTTGGTGTTTGTAATGACCAGGTCTAAGCGACCGTCCCTCCTTGATGATGTATATTAGAGTGTTAGGGTACTGACAGAGGACAGGCCTATCTGACAGGAAAGGGGGGGGGATAAGCAAACTAGCAAGGAAGTGTTCTGGATCCTACCAACTCACACAGTAGACAGGGGTGGACATGTAGCATAGAGGATTGGAGAGCCCTTCTAAGGGCAGACACACACGTGGCTCATGTGTCTGTTAATACATTAATGTTCGATGAAGGGGAGATGTGGTTATATCATTTGAACGTGTGGGTTTGATTCTGAAATTCAGTGGAACATTGTCAAGTTTCAGACACACAAATGACAGATGGAGGAAGTGGAGAGAAAGGCATTTTCTATCGCCTACATTTGACGGACACACGACAAAATGCCTTTGGTGAGAATGCACAGGTGGGTTCGGCAGAGAGAAACGGATACAGACAGAGAGAGAGAGAGATACAGAAGGTAAAAAGAGGAAGAAGGGACTCTATACTGTTAGAATGGAGGAGAAGATGGATGGGGGTAGGGGGGAGAAGGAAGGGAAACACAGCAACAGCAAAGGCAAGCTCTAAAACATAGTCATGCAGGGGGGATCTTAGAAGCAGTTATGAAGAGGCACAGTGCACCAAGGAGCCCCCAATTAAGCAGGACAGCTGGAAATCTGATCATAAAAATAGAACTGACCTTCAACCCAAATAAATAACATTCAAGGGTTTAATAAGCACCTTTTAGCTCTGGCACTGCACGGCTTCCACTTGCATTATCATTATGCCATAAATCCTCCACGTTGTGCAAAGTCAGCGGTGGCCTCGCTGCCTATGTTGCAAGAGTGCCCCAGTGTCTGCGCTGCACAGCGTCCTTCCCACCGGCAGCCATTTTGGCCTTGGACACACAGCCAATCAGGGACCTAGATTAATCACCTAGGTGATGAAGCACACCAAAAGCCAGCGCTCACACCAGCGCTCCAGTACTACAGGTGAGCGCCCCCTGCTGCAGGTGATACAGCAGGACTACATGACTCAGGTGCAGGAGACAGTATGAGTATGTAGCTTTGAGACAATGATGTCTATCCACTGAATTAAGCAGGAGCTCCACACCCTGTTGACTCCAGCTTTGAGGCCTGATAGATTGGGGGCCCTTTGGGACCCAGGTTTGAACCCGGGGAGCTCAGAAGCAAAGAGGGGTTAACAAGAGTCCAGTCAAGCCGATCAATCCGTATGCAAAAATCAGCACCAGACCGATGAATGCAGAGAAATAGGCCGAGCATGAATGTTGTTCACCAACCCCCCACTCCCATCCCTTGAACATCGCCCCCATCTAACAACAGGAAGTTGAGTCTAACAGCCTTTGCCCTCAGCTGATGTTGCGCTGTGAGTAATGCGATGATGTAATCCCTCTATCTCTGACTCATGTGATTGGCTGTTTTTCTGTCTTCACAGCGGGAGCTCTGTGTGCGTCAGGTTGGAACAACACCCGCAGTGCCCTGGACAGAAGCTGTATTTAGTCCAGAGCACAATGCCACGTTACAGCTTGTTGATTATGGAGAGTGGAGAGTACTTCCTTATGCTAGCTCTCTGTTATCTCCCGCGGTCTCTGTGTGTGTGAGTGGAGGCAATGTGGTCATTCTGCTCAGGCATGCTAGCTATCTGCTGGCCTGCAAGTTTCCTGTGTTGTGAAAGCAGAAAACATGTTCATGTGTGACTCACTGGACTATGCGCCTCCATTTAGACTGAAATTGAAAACATTCCTCACGAGTGAAGCAAAGTTACTTGTCCTTCACTTTCTTTTTCCTCATATGAATTTATCAAAGCAATAGCCTACATTTTAAATTAAAAATTAAACTTTACTTAGCTACAGTGCCCTCATGTTGGAGCTCCCACTGAAACTGATGATGTCATAATGAGCCTTGTGATGTTGACACTGCCACTTGTCTACAGAGAGTGTGATGATGTCATAATGAGCATTGTGATGCTGCCGCTGTTGTCGGTATTCAGAGGGTGTGCCTCTGAGAAGAGGGTGTGGGTTAGTGGAGGGGCCCTGCTGACAGCTGTGACTCACCGTCTTTGTGAACGCGCATGGCGGATGCTGTGATGTCAGTGGTCACGTTGAAGTATGGCAGCCACAGGTCCTGGCGGGGCAGTTTACGTATTAAAGGAGGTCATACAGGGAGAGAGACATGATGGCTCAGCATGGGGTCAGAAGGGGGATGAGATTACACCATTACACTCCAACCTTTCAGCCCACTGAGACTCATTCCTGCATTGTAAACCACATACTACTACAAGGGCTGTACCATAAAACAGTATAATACAGCTATGACTACACCTGACTAAAATGTCACACATAATGAGTACTGATGGGTATAACAACCTTAGTGTCTTCCACCCCACCCAATATAATGACCACTACCACAGCTCCCATGTCTCTTCTGCCCAAATTGCACCTCCCCACCCCCCTCACCCCACCCTGGACGGGGCTCTCACCTCTGCCTGTTTGTCCTGGAACACCTTGTAGATGCTGGTGTTGAAGGCGGAGCCGGAGAACATGGAGGTGATGGGGTAGGTCAGGTCCAACACTGTCTTAAATACAGAGTTCATGGCCTGGAACAGGAGAATGCAGAGAGAGACAGAGAAGAGGGGGAGAGTGAGAGAGCAAGAGAAGAGTGAACGAGAGTAAGGGAAAAAGGAGAGGTTGTGAATGGCTACATGCATGAGACTGAGCACTTTACAGTCTTCACTGTAGCTCTTCTTGGCTCCACTATTTCAGATTTTACATTTTTTTAGTGTAAAAATAATGTATTGATTGACCTGTGTTTACTACTTCGAAAACTACAGTTAACATTGGAAATGAACTGAAATATACTCAATGTCATTGGAATGAAGCATATACTCATTTCTGAGTTGGTGCGGTGAGGGGAGGAGAGCAGAATGGGGGGGTAGGGCATAGGGGGATCACCTTGGACCACTCGCGGGCCCTCTGCTTGGTGCGCACTGCGCTGCGCTCCTCTGCGTACAGCGCCCCGATGAAGGAGCCGATGGAGGTCCCGCCCACAATGTCGATGGGGATCCCCGCCTCCTCCATGGCCTTGATCACGCCCACGTGGGAGCAGCCCCTAAAGGGAGAGACAGTGCAGCGTGACCCATGACCTCCGCACCCCCACAAATACCGCTCAAACACAACATGCTGCTGCTTCCTCTCCCGTCTACGGTGGCAGACAGAAAGTCCAGAGGAAGGCTCGCAGGAAGGCTGTGCGTGTGTTCCTGTGTCTGTCTGTGGGCGAGTGCATCTCTTACCGTCTGTCAGCGTGAATGCAAGGGTGCGTATGTACGCATGTGTGTGTGTGCATTTGCGTGTGTTGGCGTTGGGTGCATGTTTTTGAGTGTTTGTGTGAGAACGTATGTGTATATGTGTATGAATGTGTGTATGTATAAGTGTGTGTGTGCGCACGTGTGCTTGACTGCACGCTCATGCATGTGTGTGTGTGTGTGTGTGAGACGGAGACTCACCTGGCGCCTCCACCCCCGAGGACCAGGGCGATGCTGTTCCCTGTCAGGACTCGGGCCAGCCGAGAGAAGTCACTGTGTCTGTCCGCCGTCTTCTCAAACACCTTCTCATACACCTCCCTCTGCATGCACACACAGAGTGGAAAGAGGTCACACATACTCGCAATGCTGCGAGAGTTTACAGTTACACATGGAAACTCACACAGAGGAAAGAAAAACAGATTACAGCAACAAAAATCTCACATACCCCCTAAACACACACAGAGGAAATGGTGAGGGGTCTCTCACACACACACACACACACACACACACACACACACACACACACACACACACACACACACACACACACACACACACACACACACACACACACACTCTCACTCTCTCCTGTGCGAGAGGGGTTATACAGGGGAAACACACACAGGAGAAAATGAAACATTACAACCATCAGAAACCTCACATTCTCCACTCTTGGCAGGATGTGTGAGGCTTATTTACTGATTTCCAGAGGAAAAAACAAACACTGTCAAGTGGCTGTAAGTGGATTTGCAGTGAGCACTGAGCTCGTTCTCTCAAACAGCACAGTGTGCGAAACAGGTCTATGGGTCTGTGTGTCAGAGCATTCAGGGTCAGTACCAGCCAAGTAATCAAAGCGCTGCATTAGTCTGCTTTCTGGGTCAACACCAGCTCTATTGTCCTGTGTGTGTGTGAGTATTACGGGTCGATGCTGAAAGCTTTTCTGGGCCGTGTTAGCGGGTTTCGGGTCAGTACCAGCTTTGTGGGGCTGCGGCGGAGAACACTCGGCGGGGGCACTTGAGGTGCAGGTGTCCAGAGCACCAGCTGCGCATGTTGAGCCACTCCACGGTTCTGGAGGGGCCCGGCCCATCCTCGCGGTGCAGCAGAACCAGCTGCTTCAGGGCCCGGACCGCCGTGTTCTCCAGCATCTGCTCCAGCTGCGCACAGACAGCGAGAGGGGTGGAGGGACGCAAAGGAAGAGAGGGAATTAAATTGCACTTTGAGAGAGACAGATAAAATACACTTCATAATTCATAACCTGAATCTGTGTGCCAACAGATCAAAACAGCAAGTAAGAACAGAGCACTCAAACTTACACTCCCAGGTTTAGTACTAATGGAAAGTGAGCTTTTTTCCTCTTAAACAACTCTCAGCAAACAATTTCTCGGTTATGAAAACCTCCCTTTGTTGTTGCTCAGTTCTAAATTGCTTTTGGTGACTGCTCACATCCATAAAGGTAACACAAAAAAGCTATTTTCAAATGTATTTCAGTCATTCTCTATCACTACATACACGGTAGGCTTAATTCTATTAGATCTATGACTCTGTATTCCTGGTTCCCTCTCCTCTCTCACCTGGCCCAGCACGGGCTCTTGGTTAACCCAGCCCTCTCCTCTCTCACCTGGCCCAGCACGGGCTCTTGGTTAACCCAGCCCTCTCCTCTCTCACCTGGCCCAGCACGGGCTCTTGGTTAACCCAGCCCTCTCCTCTCTCACCTGGCCCAGCACAGGCTCTTGGTTAACCCAGCCCTCTCCTCTCTCACCTGGCCCAGCATGGGCTCTTGGTTAACCCAGCCCTCTCCTCTCTCACCTGGCCCAGCACGGGCTCTTGGTTAACCCAGCCCTCTCCTCTCTCACCTGGCCCAGCACGGGCTCTTGGTTAACCCAGCCCTCTCCTCTCTCACCTGGCCCAGCACGGGCTCTTGGTTAACCCAGCCCTCCCCTCTCTCACCTGCCCCAGCGTAGGCTCCTGGTCCCCTAGCCCCACGATGAGGATGCAGTCTGCCTGTCGGATACAGCGCTGGGTCCAGGGGGTCATGGAGTTGTCCGTCTGGTACAGAACGATCCGGTTTATATCCTCCTGCTGGGCCAGCCAGCCGGACAGACGGTACTCATGGATACTGAGGGAGAAAAGAGATGGAGTAAGAATGAGAAAGTCACAGTAACAGAGAGACTGTTAGACCATTAAATCCCTGTTTTATCAAGTAGTCAGTTCAAAACAGTACATGAAAACACTGTCCTCTACGGCCAGCTGTTTTTCAGCCATCAAAGTGACATTTACACAGAATACCGCAGCTGAGATTCTGTGTAAATATCACTTAGATAACTGAACATTTTAAAATTTTGAAACAACCTTATTTTTGTTGATTTTTTGTAAACTTATTTTGTGTAAATTGAAGATACTATATTTATATGTGGCCATACTAAGAGAAATGATGAGGATGAAGGAGAACAAATGGGGGGAGGGAGAACAAAGAGGAATGCGAGACAAGATTTTATTTACAGAAACACAGAAGGATGAAATGAAGCGGACAGAGATACATTAGACGGATGAAGGAGAAGAGGCTGAGCCAACCATCCGCCTCCCAGTCAGAATCTGATTAGGTTATCTATCCTAATGGGATGTGACTGATAACAAACCAACGTAAAAAAAAAAAAAAAAAAAAAACGTTTCCATGGCGACAGACAGGAGCCCACTGACCTGTCGAGAGCAGAGGCCCCCAGTCTCTCTCGGATGATGTCACTGGTTAGCAGAAGGGTGGGGCCTGCAATGACAGACGGGGCTGAGCTTACAGTGGAGCCTCCAGGGAGCGAGTCACAATGACTGAGGGCAATTACCACGGCAACAGGGAGGAGCCCCGTGCCAGCAGGGAAACAGGAACAGCTCAGGTTGAAAAAACTGTGACTTTCCAACCAATTCAATTTGATGCAATGGCATGGTTTTAGAACAGATTGTTTCAAAAAATTGAAGAAGTTTACATCATAAGTTACATCATACAAAGGGCGGCGAGATTCAGACAGGACTGGGGAAGTACCTATGGCACTGAGGGCATGGCTGAGCTCCAGGTTGAAGGCGTTGATTGGCACTTCGTCGCACACGGGCAGAACGGCCACAGTGGAGAGGTTACTGGCTGGGTTGGTGACGTCAGGGCTGGAGGACACGTTAGCCAGGCCCAGGCCAGGACCTGGATGGATGGGGGACAGGGAGAGACAGAGAGAAAGGGTGGGTGGAGAAGGGGAGAGAGAGAAGGAGGAGAGAGAAAGAGAAGGAGAGAGAGAGTGAGAAGAGGGAGGGAGATAGAAAGAAAGAAAGGAGGAGGAGGGGAGAAGAGGGGTAGAGAGAACAGAATGGAGTAAGGGCGAGGGAGGATGATGAAATAAAACAGATCCAGCTATTTCAGACAGTGTGCATTCCCTCCATCTGGTTTCAACATTAAAATGTTGGAGACACACAAGAGAAAAAGGGGGAGAGAGGGAAGAATGAAACAGCTTGGAGAACAGAGGAGAGAGGCTGGCAGTTCAAGCCCCAGTCCAGCACAGCAAGAACATCATTGCTGTTGGGCCCTTGAGCAAGGCCCTTAACCCCACATTGCTCCCAGGGGGGATTGGCCCTAATCAACTATAAGTCGCTTTGGATAAAAGCATCAGCTAAATGACTGTACTGAAATACCAGGACAGAATCAGAGCCTGGAGAACATAAGGAGGGAAGAGAGAGAGAAAAGAGGAGGAGGAGCAGGCGTCAGTGCCAGGACAGTCTACCTGAGAAGGGTCCACGGGCCTGCTGCAGGTTCCCTAGAATCTTCTGTCCCAACAGGTGGATCAGCCGGGTCACCACCTGTGCATACAGTCACAGCGCAGACACACTGCTCAGCAAAACACAGCACAGTGCCTGTATCTGACATGCTGCTGTTCAACCATATATTAATGTATGCACACACACACATACCACCCCAAAACACAAACAGACTCCTAACTGTCCACCCACCACACACACACACACACACACACACACACACACGCACACACAAACTGACCTGAGGATATCTCCTCTTGATGTTGTTAAGCGTTCCCTCAGGCAGTTTCACCAGCTCAGTGTCTCTGACCGCATGGACCGTAGTGGCCCGCGGTTGCCGGGTCAGAGCCTCCACCTGGGAGGGTTAGAAAAGGAGGGACAGGGAGAGAGAAAGACAGGATGATGTAACAGAGAGAAGAGGACAGAGCGCTGACTCACACTCCGGTGCTCTCAGTTCTGCCTGGTAAAAGCTGGAGGCTATCCAAGGCTATTTATTTAAAATTTGGATATAATTAAAAAAAGGTTTTCAGACAGCCGTAGGCTACATTACCATTATTTCCACACCAGACAACACCGGGGTAAACCTTACGTGACAACGCTAAACTTTAATGGGACAGGAACATTCCCAAAAATAAAGCAAGCAAAAAAACAGAACACCAGATGTGTGCTACGAAACAAAAACAAAACACTAGTCATAATTCCTCACTTTTTTACGCAACCCTACATTTGTCCCCCTGGGGCTGGGTGAGATGCCAAAACGTTCCTCTAAATGTGCTCAAACTTACAGATATCTGCTACATGTATGCATCTGTTATGGGTGTGTGTTCTTTCAGGTTTCTGAAGCTCATTTACCCATAAAAAAAAACATTCCTTTTGATATTTTGCCACACAAAAAGCCAAATCAGTGCAAATTTGAGGCGGAGCCTATGAGATGCAGAAGAGGTGGAGCCTGTGAGATGCAGGGGAGGCGGAGTCTCTCACCACTCCAATGAGGTCGCCCCGCCCGTACTCCCCCACCAGCTCCTTCTTCCCGTTGGCCTTGCGGATGACGGAACGCAGGCGGCCGTTGAGAACGATGTAGGTGCAGTCTGACTGGTCGTCCTGCCTGCAGAGGGAGAGGTGAGAGGTGTGTTCATGTCAGCTTAGGGCTAGGGCAGAGTCCCAGAGTCCTGGAGGACTGCAGGGTATGCCGATTTCTATGGTTTCCTGTGAATCAGCAGCTGAATCAGGAAAAGTGTGTGAACTGTTCGGCCTTTCAGTGATTTATATGAATAATCTAAATGCTGAAGATCTAAACAAACCAGCACACTGTGGGCCCCTCCAGGACTGCAGTGTCCTGGGTTAAGGTTGTGGACAGGGCAACTCAACTTAGGGTCTGAATTCAGGGAGTAGTGCACTGTGCCATCTCCTAAACTTCAGGGGATACAGTTGCAAAAAAAAAAAAAAAAAAAAAAAAAGGTGAGCAAGCCTCTGATGAAACACGTCTCAAGGAAATACTTATGATGATAAACTACCTAAGCCGACCAATTAAACCGCAATAAATCTTTATGGACCAATCAGATTGCAGACAGCATAGGACAGGGAGGTTACAGAAGCTATTTGTCAAGTCATGACTAGCACAGCAGTAACTCAAGAAGCATGACTGATGGTTCCAAGTGTGGGAGAAAAGGGGGAGGAAATTTTTTTAAGGGGGCACGTTTGAGTGTGTGTGAATGTGTGTGTGAGAATGTGAGTGTTTGAGGGCAAAATTACCTGTACAGGGCACGGCCGGCCTCCACAGCCATCCAGTCTATGGCAAAGTCCATCTGGCGCACAAAGGCCGACATGCGGATCGCTACGGTGTGGGCGGCGCTCAGCACCACACTGGGCTGCTCTCGCATGATCCTGCAGGGGGCGACAGAGAGCACAGCGAAAAACACTGGGCCGGTTACACAGGGTCATACTTAAGTACCGTTACTTTCATACTTACTTTTAGCCACTCCCACAAACCTACTTAGCCCCTCCCCCTCCCTCCCCAGAGGTATTTAACCCGTCCCCCTTCGCCAGACTCACTCGTAGAAGTCGGACTTGGAGATCTTGAGGAAGGTGCAGTCGCGCACTGCCTTGATGGTGAAGATGAGGGGCTCTCCAGTGAGCACGGCCAGCTGGCCAACCATCTCCCCCGGCTGGGTCACGAACAGGCACACGGCCTCCTGCTTGTCAATCATCCGCTGGTACACATGCAGGCAGCCAGACAGGACAAAGTGCAGACTCACATCCTGTGGCAAAGGTGGTACACTTACTTAGTCACATCCTCATTCATTCATCCTGTGAAACACATTCATTCAAACTCGGCAACATGACACACATGTGCACCAGTTATAAAATACAGGACTCTCAAAGGAGAGATGGGGTCATTAACCTTCTAACTGGAGGGACCGACTGAGAACAAGTTCTCATTTGTGATGATGACCTGATAAGTAACAGGAAATAGGAGAGGAAGGTAGAAATGTTAACCTGGGAGAGGTAGATGGAGAGGTAGAGGAAATTGGGAAGGAAAGACGACACCAGACAGACAGCCGCAGGAAAGAAGAGAGGAGGAGGAAGGAGCAAAGAAGTGAAAGAGGAATGCAGTGAACTCGAAGAGGGGAAGGACAAATGTGGTATTCACAAAGAGATGACCAACTGCAGGGTGCAGCGGCGGCCATTTTGTGCCTACCTGGTCCCCCTGCCGTGCCAGCACAGCCCCAGCTTTGGCATGGTGAAGAGTCACTCTCCCGTTCAGCAAGGCAGGATCCTGGGAGACAGTGCGAGTTACAGGGAAAGAGAGAGAGAATGTGATGAAACAAAGGTGTGTTAACGATCCAGCTATTTCAGAAGGCTACAAGCGTTTCCTCAATCGACGGCAGCTTTCAACATCAGCTTTGCGCCAGGCCAGGCAAAAGCTGGCCAAGGGAAATGACTGATGAAATTTAAGACTGCCATCAAATTTACTGCGAGGTGGTGAAATGAGGTCGATTTTGTTTTGGACCAGTGAGGGGGTGGACGGTAAACCCTGAGGCCAACAAAAACACCAGGCCCAGACGCAGTGCTCTCTGAGGTTCTGTGGCTTGTTTGCCCAGCAGGTTACTGGCAGAGATCCAGGTGGAAAGAAAAAGCTTTTGAATTGCATCTTCAGAACGATTAATGAGTTTCAAGAGGCACAAAAACTAACACCTCTTCATAAAAAACAAAACAAACACAAAGAAAGAAAGTCCAAACTTGTATTTGCACCTAATTTAGGTTTAAACACAATTTCTTTTGGGCACCTCCTCCAACGATAATTCTTTTAGGTGCCTCTCCTCTTTTTCCACCTCCCATATTTCGTGGATGTCCAGGTGGGACGAGGGGTGTCCTGGACGCACCTCGATTCTCATGAGCTTGAGGATCTCCTTCTGCGCCTCCTCAAAAAGCGTGGCACTGGGGCGTCCGTGGAGTGGCCCGTAGAAGGTTTCCAGACCTCCCTCCTCCTCGGGGTACAGGTACACCCCCGATGGGACCTCCTCCACTGTCACAGACTTCCTCTCCCTCTGGTCCTGGGACACTGACTGAATTTGGGGGGAAGGTGGGTGGGGTGGGGATGAGAGTAGCACAGTTACATCCCCACCATACACATATCATGCAAGGACATCAACACCGATCTACCTAAGACTACTTCCTGCATTACCTCATACTGTAAACACATACATAGATGTACATCTGTGAATAGATGTATACACATATGCAAATCAGTACAGCATGTGAATACTCACTCACTCACTCACTCACTCACTCACTCACTCACTCACTCACTCACTCACTCACTCACTCACTCACTCACAGTCTGGCCTACTCTCCCCCAAACGCTGCCACTCATTTGCACCGAATCTCTCGCACTCACTCAGACACCAAAGAACCCCATTCATGCTCAGCAGCTTGTCCTCTCCTCCTATTTTATTATTCTTCTCTTGTTTAGCTTCTCCAAGGACCCACTCATCATCCAAGACACAAGATAACTTTCCAGCCCCAAGGACACCCCCCTTCCCCATCTGCCTGCCACCCCCCCACCAGCCCACTGACCCGTGTGAAGGTGGGCGGGGTGGGGGCCCCCTCCTCCGCTGAGACAGAGATGCGGCCTCTCTCATACGCCATGTCGAAGTCGGACCGCAGACTCTTCTGTATGCCTGCGCACAGAGCAGACAGCAGGCAGAGAGGTGTGAGCATCATGTTCAGACAGCGTACAGAACCACAGCTGAAACCTCCTACAGATTTGTGGCGATTTGTGCCAAAAAATGTGACGAGAGCATACAGGAAAAGTGGGCGAATTCATGGCAAAAGGATGCTGTTCTGTGGTGTGTACCTACTACCAACCAAAACAAAACCACAAATAATAAGCCATGAAAAGCAAAGCGTGGCTGAAAATGCATGCAAATTAAAAACAAAGAACAACAGTGAATAATTCAAATGAGCAGGAGAGACCATGCAAATGGAAACACCACAAAAGACACGTCTTGCACGTAGTATCTTACAAGGTCACCCCTCCCCCCCTGTTTTCATGTTGGTGGTTGGCGCTGTAGGAAGGGCAAGAGGTTCAGAGCCCAGCCGGAGGGCAGGTGAGAGTGGGATGGGGGCAGGGTGAAGGGGATGCGGGTTGGGGTGAGACAGGTACAAAAGCCCTCACCAGCAATGTCCACAGGCATGGAAATGGCCCGGCTGAGAGTTGGCACTGTGGTTCCTTCCTTCCCATGATCCCCTCCTACAAGCAGATTCAGACACCGAGAATGTGACAGTCAGGATCAACATCATCTCACACACACACATGAATACACACTCATGCACGCACTCACAAACACACACTCCTTTACTTTGTGTACCGATACAGTCAGTGTCACTGAATCTGAAGTACTGCATTCCCTGGCAAAATACCTAACCTGGCTCTCTCAAACTGCCACCTAATCATCCACCTGGCTGTTTGGCTCAGTAATGTCCTCTCTCTCTCCACCTCTGCTGCTGTGTGGGCGAGCAGTGCGTCACACTGGTGGGGGCTGCACATACACACCTGTCTTTTTGGATACCTGTAATGCTAACTAGACTGCAGCTTATTTTGTCTGGCTTTTAGTCATTTATTGATCACTCTCTGCGATATCTGTCCTCTTTTATGTCTCACATTATAACACGATGAGCATGATGAAATGATCATTAACAGGGATTACGAGATTGCCCAGATCGATGTATCATGTCGTTCTGCTGGACAGGCTGGTGTGACGATTTGCGTCAAAAGGTCAAAAACAGAGCGCAAATGAACTGCGCGTGGCTTAAGTTTTAATGCCGACTCTCACCATGTTTCATTTATTTAATCCCCATAAAAAAAAACCCTTGATCCATATGAGTGAGTGTGTTTCTACTGACGGTAGACCCATTAACAACAGAGCCATTTGCATTTTCCGTTTGGACATTCATGTAAATGCAAGCCTGCAGACTCAGTGAGCATTAGCACTGGAATGGGCGACAGGCCGTGGAGATGAGGGGGATCTGAGGAGAGAGAGAGCCCTGACACAGGAAGCAGCGGCTGGGATAAAAGGCTGCGACTCCTCCCCTGGTTTGGAGGGCGTCTCCATTATAGACAGAGGAGTGAATAATGGATGAGTCTCCTCCATTCCCCTCTGGCTCTCATCTGCTGAGATCGCAAAGCATTTCATCTGGGACCCTGCAAACCACACACATTAACTTTAACGCTTTCCTCTCGCCCCAACCCAGCAATGGGGTGGGGTGGGGTGGGGTTAGAGGAAAAAAAATAATTGGGAGGGAATTAAACCCTCTTAGTGTCCCGACCCCCTGAGTCGACATTCTAAGTTTGCTTTTCTTTTCAGTTTTTGGTGCACCAGCAGTTCACTGAACCGTTTTGATTTGCGCGAGTAAATAAATGGAGCGGTTCAGCGGAAACACAGCGGAAAGATGGAAGCCTTGGCTCAAATAAAACCACTTCAGTTCTCCCACCCTCTCCCATCCCTTTTTCTTGTGCGACTCTTTGCATGCTGCCCTCTTTACCTCCTTCTCTCCTCTTTTCCTCCAGCTTTTACAGCTCTAAGCAACTTGCTTTTGCTTTCTTACTCTCTCAATCCTTTGCTCTTTCCTCTGCTCCTCACATTATTTCATTCCCTCTCTCAAGCTCTCTCTCTCTCCTTGTCTCCATGTTTGCTCTTTCCTCTGTTCCTCACCATCTCTCCCTCTCTCCCCCCCCCCGCCCCCTCACCTTGGGCATCGGTCTTGACGGCGGCCTCGCGGTGCTCTTCGGTGACAGTCATGCTGCCGAAACGCTTGCTGTGACGGACGGGGCTGGTGCGGGACGGGTGGGGGGAGAGGGGCAGCAGGCGCAGGGGCTGCATCTCCTGTGGGGGGGGACACCTTCATCAGCACCAATGCCAAAAGTGCCATATGGATGCACTTTACAGTCATAAAGAACCATTCCTAAAGAATGAGCTCACAGGAGGATGCCCCCTGCACTGCTGAAGTTGTGGTAATGTGTTTGTGTGCTGGCGTTTACCTGTGCAGTGTGTGCATACGTGCATCTGGGTTACAATGTGTGTGTTTTTGCTAGAGTGTGTAAGTATGCATGAGATTTATGTGTGTGTGTGTGTGTGTGTGTGTGTAGCCAAACAGCAGACTCACATGGCTGAAGAGCTCATTGGTCAGCCCCAGGTAGTTGTGTAGGGCCAGCACTGTCACCCTCTGTAGACGAACCATGATGATCTACACCAGAGAGAGAGAGACACAGAGAGGAGCAAAGGTGTCAGCTTTCATTTAACATCAAACTATGAACAAAAATTAAAAATATCCTCAATTTAGCTCAGAGTTTTCCTTCTTTTCCTATACTGTATCAGTTATCTACTCCAGAACAGCTCTGAGCACTGCGACTGGGATACAGGAATCCAAGTTCGAAAACGTACAGGCGCTATACATGCACACACACACACACACACACACACACATGCCTACCTGCACCACTCGCACAAGGCTCTCTGGGTACTTCTCAAAGATGGACAGGAAGGCCTCCACAGGGAGGCGCAGTACAGTGGACACCTCGGCTGCCCGCGCCGACACTGTCCGGTATGGCTTCTGGTGGCCCTGAGGCACACAGAAACAAAGCAGGTTATCAGTGCAGCGCCCTCTATTGACAATCCTCCAAAATACAATTAAAAGCACTTCAACCACACTGTTTCATGAGTCAACTTGGTAGGCATCCAAAAACTTTAAGACCTCTGTCTGACATAGATGGAAAAAATGCCAAACAACCCAGATCCATTCTGCTTGAGTCGACATCCGTCGCTAATTCATACATTACAGTCAAGCTTTTTAGCAGACGCTCTTAGTCACAGTGCCAAACACAATAATTTCATACACTGACAATTTATCCAGTTGGATATTTTAAAGAAGCAATTTAGGTGAGGCACTTCAGTCTATTGTACAGCAACAGTGTTTGAGTTTGCAAGCCCAGCTCCCTAACCGTGACATCATACTGCTGCTACCACACTGTATTATTTGATGTTAGATTGTTGGGCCTGAAATTTAAAGATCTCAAGACGGGGTCTTAGGACTTACTGTGATGACGTCTAGGATGCTGAGCAGGCTGTGAACGCTGTCTCCTGGATACACCTCCTTCACCACTCCATCCTTTCCATCCTGCCCGACGACAAGACAATGCAGAACATCAACACATCACACCAAACAAACCAGACAGCCATGTGGGTATCACCTATCTCGCCAGCCACTTTTGACAGGAAATAACAGATGGTAGCTACATGTAAAAATATGGTCCTCATGTGCCAGACTTGTTAACGTCCACTATAAGTGGGTTGAAAGCCATGAAGTTCAGAGTGATAAAATCTACTTTGCAGGATTCAGCCAATTTTTCTTAACCAATCACAACAAACCCAGTAAAGGCAGGTCTCAGGTGAGGGCAGCAATTAAAACCAGCAATCTGTACAAACTACATCTAGAGTCAAATGGGTCAAATGCATTGCACTTTCATGCAAGGCCCTCTGATAATCTGATCAATGTCTAGACTGGAACATCTCTGGGATGACAGTGCAGCCAGTAGTGTTGACAGATGGTAAGGCGACAACGTCTTCAGATCCCTGAACTTCTGACAATCTGGGCAAGGCGAACTACTCTCCTCTCACAGGATGCTTCTCTTACTGGTCTACAATAGCACAACTGGTTGCACTGAACGCGCAAATTAAAGCAGGGTTCTCCAGCGCGGCTTTACTTAATCCATCACTTTGTCGCCTATCTGGTTCCAGTTCAATCTCAGATTATAATCATTTTCCTATTACTCAGATTAAAAAACATAATCTGATTATCTGTGTTCAGATGTTAATGGGGGTAATCACTCGCTAACAGCTTAAGCCGATGTCAAGTGGAGGCAACCTGTGAAACCAGCAAATCATGCGTGCAACATGTGAATGCTTTCAGCAACATCCAAAGGCACATGCACAGACACTCACACATACACACAATCTCCACAACTCCTCATCATTAAGCCCTCAGAAAATAATCCACATATCTATATCTAACCTCCGAACATAGTCATTGAAACACACACGTGCACACACACGCACACATACACACACACGCATGCATGCACACACGCACACACGCACACGCATGCACACACGCACACGCATGCACACTCACACACACGCACTCGCACACACACACGCACACTCACAAACACACACCTGGCCAGTGAGACACAGCTCCAGCTTGCCATCCTGCACCACATAGATGCTGCTGTCGGGCTGTCCCGGGCGGAAGACATACTCCCCCTGCTGGAACTGCAGGAACACCATGTGTTTGCAGAGCTCCAGGAAAAGGGGCTTCTCAAAGTGTCCCAGGACCCTGCAGGGTGACCATGGAGACGCAGGGGGGTTAGCACACACACAGACCAATAACACTAACCACCGCTAACATGGAAACGGTTAGCAGACATATACATACGCACAAACCACTGATGCTAACAGATGCTAACACAGGAACAGACAGACGCTATTGCAACTGACATATGCAAGGCAACACGAACACACACACACACACACACACACACACACACACACAGACGACGTACCGCACGTTCTTGAGCATGTAGAGCACTTCGGAGGGCAGGTGGGAGTTGGCCACGTCGAACTCTGTGAGGTCGGCCTCCAGCACAGAGGGAGGGGGCTCCTTCATCTGCAGGGTGGGGACCTCCTTCTTAAAGCGAAGGATCCTGGGAAACAGGAAGTGAGGAGAGATGGATAGAATGAGGACATGAGTATGACAACACAAATAATAAAAGCAGACAGGCATATTGGGAAAACAAATAAAGCTAATTCATATTAAATGAAAGTGAAAGAATATGCAACTGCCTGCCATAACCCAAAGGATGAAAGAAGAAACTAGCAAGACGCCAGTAAAAACATGCCAGTAGTATCTTTTTCTGCTCTTTTTTGCTGACATTGATTTCGTAGGTTGCTTTTTTTGCTGACATTTTCATTTTTTGTGTTGTTTTGCCCTTTTGGTTATGTGGTTGTGTTACCCATTACAATAGTTAAATAATACTTATGTAAAATTGAGAATTTATTAAATTATGTCTAGCCAACAAATATTTTTGATTTGGAGAGGAAGAAACAGGGCAAAGAGAGTATGGGAGAGACTGTTAATACCCTATCACTATGCAGTTAAGGATGGGAAGCAGTGGCAATGTAGTATAATGGTTAGGAAGCTGGGCTGGAAACTGAGCTAAAATTACCAAGTAGTCCACCGCCATCGCATCCTTAATCAAGGTACCTCACCTGAACTGGCTCAGGAAACACCCAGCAGTGTAAATGGATAATGTGTGTGAAAACGTGGGCTGTTAAAATCACTCTGTATGAGAGCATCTGCTAAATGGCTGTGATGTAAGCCCCACTCCTATTCACTTCCACCAGCTGGAGGATGAGAGAGCTCAGAGAGAGAGAGCTAGCTGCTCTTGCGTGCACATTATGGGGCTCACTTTTTGGCAATGTTGAGCATCTTCTGCTTCTTCTTGAGGCGTGGTCGTGAGGAGGAGGTGTTACCCACCAGGGAGGAGGTAGACTGGGACACCTGGGGGAGAGAGAGAGAGGGGCAAGGGACAGGTCAGCTGGTGTTTCTGACCTAAAGCAATCTGAAAAGCAAAATGACATTGGGAACTGCCACCCACCCCCCCTTGTCCCAACATGCCTGTTAACCCCCCGCATTCCCCACACTCACCTTCCGCATGATCTTGCGTCCATAAAACATGACCTTGTCCCTCTTGCGGAAGCGGTATTTTGGGGTTTCCTGCGCCTCCAGGTCTATGTCAGAGGGAGCGGGGAGAATAACACCATGGGAACCTTTCCTCTACCGACACACTGATCTCGGAACAGTTAGGATCAAAGGAGGAGTACAGTTGTGTTTATACCGTAACAGAAGTACAATGCTGATCCTAGAACAGTTAACCCAGAAGTATGAGCAAACTCCAAGAGGAGTTTCAGTATCAAGGTAAGGACACTTTTGTACATTTTTGTCCTGGCTGTTGACCATCAACCCTTTTTACAAGAACGAGGATGAAGCATGTCTGGGACCACTTTTTAGTACTTCTCAGACCTACTATCAGATCCATTAAATTAGCAGTGTAGTGGGAAACTGTACTAGGATACTGATCTGGGAGCAGTTTAAATGAAGAAACCATGACTGACACAGTACGAAAAAAGGGGGAGAACAAGGCCACAGACCCATCAACACAAAAACACAGACAGTCACATGGGTACAGCCTATACAGATTCCTCAGCTTCTGTTGTAACCAGTAGTTCTCTCCTGCCACAACTATGAGCTCCCTATAGTCTCCCAAAAGCCTCTTGCTAAAGAATAGTCCCATTGTAGTGCAGTAATCAGCTCAGTTAATCACCTAATAATCGCAATTGAAGATTCTAAGCATGTGAGTTGACTTTGAAGTGAACATGTTCTGACAAGTTTATACTTACTGTTCTCCTTAAACAGCGGGAGCAGGCAATGCACCAGGTTAAAACTGAGATTTCAAACTTTAGTGAGCTGGCTGAAAGAACCATAACTTTTTTATATCATCTGATCAGAGTTATAGAACTGTGGTGAGGTTTTCAGCAACTTCAAATTTTCATTTTACTTATTCTGTTATTATTTGCGGCCAATAAGGATATGTTACTCATTTCAGGAAAAAAATCTGCATGCCAATTATAAGGACAAGACCTCATCTGTCTTGCACATCCAGAGAAAATCTGCTGCGTGGTAAGGCAAGTTTATTTAAACCCCCGAAAAAATACTTCATGCTACTTTTTCATTATTATAGGAACTGCAGTTCGAGCAGTTAGCTAAGGTAAGCTGAAAATCGCTTGCTTTTGGGTCTTTTACATTGTTGACACTGACCTCTAACTGTGTTATAACATTAACTTGTACTGACAAGCATTGTCGAATTAACCCTTCATGACACAATTGACCTGTCACCTTTATCTATTGATTTCTGAGATCAAGTGTGAAACAGGGTGCTTATAGTGATGTTTTACCAATAACTCTAGATACACAGGTCACATGCCTCTCAGAAATTCCAACAGGCTGGATATGACATACGTAGCATGTAGAAAAAGCGACATAATGACACTACAGACAGACAGAAAAACAAACAGACGGAAAGACCCAAGGACAGGGATGTGGGCGCCTTCTTAGGGAGGAAATAGGGTCACCGTGGAGACAAGGACACATGCCGATGGTTGGAAGGGGTGGAAGAGGAAGAGGAGTTACTGACTTCGTAGCTGGATCCTCCGCAGAACAAAGAAGATGAGGATGGCGATGAGGACGATGGCGATTCCTGCACCAATCACGATCCCCACCATCTGCACGGCGAGAGAGAAGGAGGGAGGGGAGGGAAGGGATGGAGAAGTAGAGGAAGAGAAAGATAGGGAACATGCGAAAAGGGTAAATCAGAAGAGAGACAGAAATAGTTGTAGAGAGAGAGGGAGAAGGAATGAGGTACAGAACAAGGGGTAGGAGAGAGATGGAGGTATGCAGAAAGGAATGAGAGAAAGAGGGGGATAATATGGAAAAATTGAATCAGGAGTGAGAGGAGAGTTAAAGAAAGGAAGGAAGAATGGGGAGAGTCAGGAGAGTGGGGGGGTGAAGAGAATAAAATCACATTCGGGGCTTTTATGACCTCTAACCTAATCACGATGACAGAGCCACAGTTTATGGCATGACTAATGCAGATAAACATGCAGACTGGAACAGGCAGCTGGGCTGCAGTCATCTTCTGCATTAGCCACTGGTGCTATTCAGTTAGCCAGTTTCATTCATCAGAGAACAGACTTACCATGCTGGTCTGCAGCTGGTCCTCCACAAACGTCTTGATGTTGACCAGCCCGTCCTGCACACACACACACACACACACACACACAAAAACATTTTTCATGACAATATGGAACATGATTAATCAGCAGAATCTCACTATTGATGGTACAAGGAGGTATGTAGTTTCATGATATAATAATTTTGTGTAATCATATATTGCACATATATTGCATTATGTCAGGATGCTGTATATTATGACATAATTACATAAGTGTTTTGGAATCCTTAGGATCCAATTTCCAGCCCTCAGAAGCAACTGACAGCTACCAGAACCAGGAGACATCTTTACATTACATTATACAATCTTGTTTTTATTTTAATAAGGCTAACATGTTTCAGATGTCCTTTATAATTCCCTGAAGAGGATAAACTGAATCAAGAAGTTTTAACCACTCTTTTAAAAATACATCTCATACATGTCTGTGGTCCTTGGAGGTCGCAGTCCCATGCCCCTCTGTTTAGTATCTTTTATTTGCCAGTAATTCCAGCATCCAAGTGTCATGAAAACGATATGACGCGTTTTTTGGCCATCACATATTGTGGTTTTGTGACGTTAAAGGCTAAGCAGGGAAGATACAGGGTTAACGCAATTTATTTATTTAATCCTGAAGTAAGGAGTGCTTTGCAGTATGGTTATATGAGCTCTGGTTTCCTGATGGCAGAAAGATAAACTGACCTGTGTGTGTGTGTCTGTGTGTGTGTGTGTGTGTGTATATATGAGTGAGTGAGTGCATTTTTCTGAATGTGTAGGTGGTCATTTGTATGTGTGTGTCTGAGTGATGCAGCATGTCTATTTGTGTGTGACTGCATATGCGTGTGCGTGTGAGAGAGAGACAGAGAGAATGTGTTTTTATCCATGTGAGAAAGAGAAAGAATGAGTGTGTTTATGTTTGTATGTTTGTTTGAGAGAGTGAGTGTGTTTATGTGTGTGTGTGTGAGTGGGAGTGTGTATGTGAGTGTGTGTGTATGTATGTGAGTGAGTGTGTGTGTGTATGTATGTGTGTGTTTGTGAGTGTGCGCGTGTGTGAGTGTGTGTGTATGTGAGTGAGTGTGTGCGTATGTGTGTGTGTGCGTGTGTGTTTGTGTGTGTTTGTGAGTGTGAGTGTGTGTGAGTGTGAGTATGTGAGTGTGTGTGAGTGTGTGTGTGTGTGTGTGTTTGTGTATGTCACAGAGCTGGGAGAGACTGAGCCGCTACATAGCTCCATCTCCCTCACGCTTCAGAGAGTGGGATATGCAGCATATTCCCAGAGCATTCCTGCAGCCCCAAGCGCGACCCCGGGTCTAATGAGGGGCGGGTATTCAGCGCCCACAGCCCTGGGGAACGCACGCTGGGAAACACAATAAACACTGCTCGTTCAGTAACTGCCTCCTGTCTGTCTCCTCTGCTCAGGCGGTGCGGAGAAGTGGGGACTGGACTGGACTGGACTGGTCCCACTGCAAAGGTTGCTTTGTAAATGATGTGAATGATGCACAGACACTTTGCTGAGGTCACAGGTCTGCTCAGCTGAGAGGGGGAAACAGCCAGCACATAAACACTGCTCCATACACTCACACAGAGGAACGAGAAGCAGGCTAGTCTCAGCCCCAGACGCTTAATCCCCGATAGAGCATCTGTATAACTTTGTTACCCTGTCTGGTCTAAGCCTCCCTGCAATATGATTGGTGGAAGACTTCTTGATAGTGGCTTGGGTTGTCTTAAGTGGTTTATCATTTCATGCATCCACTCCGGTGCGTGATTGGTCAGGAGTCAGAAGCTATTTCTTGGTTTATTATTAAAGTAAATCCTTTCAAGGCGAAGCAGGGTTGTAACATATCAGACTCAGTCAGGCTCAGGGGGACGGGTCTGACAAGCAAGACTAGGAAAAGGCAGACACAGACAGACAGACAGAAGGACTGTAAGACAAGCACCCACAACAACACGAGACAAGCCCTGCACGTGACTTGCACTTCCCCCTTTCCACGGCTCGGCCGTTAAGTCGCGGGCGCCTTGGCACCAAGATCAGGACGTGGGCCATCCGAGTCCCTGTCCCATTATCACATGTCAATCATGCAGAGGGGGAGGGGATATTGATCCATTCTCCACTGCAGATGCCAGGCTTAGAGTGATCAGATATCCAGGGCTGTCCGTTTTGGGGGTGGGTCCTGACAGATGGGAGCAGACTGGCCCTGTCCTCTATGCGCAGGATGGTGGGAGTGGTGGTGGGGGAAGGTGGGGAGGGGGAGGGGGAGGGGGAGGGGGAGGGTTTAAACAGAGAGGGTGCATGGGGTTTACCAGCGGGGGGCTGGGGGAGGGGGAGGTGCTCTCACCTCTGTGGGGTCAGACTCTTGTTCCGATGTACTCTGTCCCATTCTAGCCCCACCTCTTCACAGGGCTGGTCCATCAACGGCCGCTGGGCAGCAATGATAGTGATAATATTCAGAAAAGGGAGAGTGGACACGCAGACTGGCCAGGAGCAGACCAACCCAGAGCAAATGTCCTTATTTCTACAGCAACTACAGCAACTATTACATATGCTACTGCTACTGCTAATAACCACTGTGGTTATAGCTGTTGTTATTGTTATTAGCACAGTATTAAGGAGGTACTTTTCTAAGCTCCTCATTAGTAGAAAACAAAGCATTGTGAGACAAGGCAGCTGAAAGTGCTGTTAATTAAAAGCCTGATACTTTCAGTATAAGGCTCATATACTAGACTAACAGCCTGCATGCATTCGAAAGACAAGTTAACATTGCACTTTGAGGACATTTAAAATAAACCTCACACACAGGGCTACTACATGCAGGTGAAATACATTTTAAATAAAACATATGTACAATACATGCACTTAGAGGACATTTAAATAAATCTTATAAAGAATGCTAATACATGCAGTTTGGAACACATTTTCAATAAAGGTCCAGTGCCATGAGGCTAATTCATGCTACTGGAATACATTTAAATAAACCTAATATACCACATCATCACATGCAATCATAAAGCAAACTTATGCAATGCAAAAGCAGCAATTACTGCAAACAAAGGAAGCATGGGCAAACAAAATCAGATTAAGAATACAGATAACCGAAGAGCAAGAAACCATATTTTATAGTCGTGTTTACACACACATCCCCACAAGCCTATAACTACATACACAGGAGGTGGGGTGTGGGGGGTCCAAACAAACCTCAGGCCATTGGACTAGTCACATCCCACAGTAAACTGCACACTTTCTACCATAAACAATAATAAAACTATGGAATGCAGGGTGGGATGCCTTCCCACGCCACCTCCTTACCTAGCCGACATCTGCTAACCACACACAGAGCATACCGGCATGGAAAACAGGCCCTACTTAGACCGTCATTATCTCCATGCTAACGGCAGAGATAAATAGGCCTGGCTGAGGCCCCCTCCCTACTCACACCCAACGGTCCACCACCCTCCATATGGCTCTCCCTGGGTTTGTCCCCTTCACCCCACCCACAATCAACTAACGCCCAGGGGATGCGGAGCTCAGGGACACCCCTGTCCACTTCATCCATCAGCTAGACATTCCAAGGGGAGTCAAACGCCACATGAGTGCCCTACCCCCCAACCTCCTTATCTCCCCAAAACCTGCTACCACAGTTTAACCCTGCCACTGCTGTTACACAGGACATAAAAACGGCTTCTCTCTCGAACACAGTTATTTAAGTTAAGTCCACATCCAAAACACACACACACACACACACACACACACACACACACACACACACACACACACACACACACATCATGCAGTATAGGGATAGTAGCGATCCAATGGAGTGCACTGCACACAAAGCTAACCTGAGATGATGCTGCATTCTCATTAGAAACGTACCCTGTACACAACCGTCCCGCAACCTAGCCCTGTTCCCAGTAATTTTCCACCACAATCTCTGCCATCCTCTTTGTGCTAAATCCAGGCTGGCATGAACACCTTCAGGCCCTGGTAGAGCAGTCTCAAATTACAGCACACACCCACGACAGAGTACCGTTTGTTACTCTTTCTGTTCCATCCACGGTTCTCCTAAAGGCCTGGAGAGTATTCGCCTACCCTTCCTCAGAAATTATGATCATACTGCTCACTCTCACAAGAACAACAGTGTGCTGTGATTCAGACTAACTGAGTTACAGAGCTAGGCCACTCAATCACGACTCTCATGAGTTCTTTCCACATGGAGCACAGCTTTACAAAGACACACAGAATGTCTACCTCACCATCCCATACTTCCACCTTGAAGCCCCGCCCACCAACTCTCTCATTGGTCCATTTCATTGAGTAGTAAAAGTTGCACCTGGGTCTGTAACACTGCAAGTCAATCTGAATTAGGGGTGGTACAGTGTACAGTGACTGCTTTCTTTTTAATGCCTTGTGGCCATTGTGAAGCACTGCAATTGGAAGCTTTGACTTTTTCGACCAGGCCAGTCAGCGCCTCCACGTGCCATTGTTCCCCCAGAACAATCACTTCTGTGTCCTGGGGCAAGCGGGACAGTCTGGGAGGAGCACTTGCTTTTTCCACACGCAGCACATTCTGGGGACTGAGGGTCACACAGCATCTCTTGGTGTGTTCACTTTACAAGCTCAGGAGAGCAGAACAGCTGAACTGCTTTGAGGGAAGAGCGTTTCTATGCCATGTCTGTCAGCATCATCCTTGAGAAATTCACCCTGGGCTAAAGTCAAGATGGTGAAAAAAATATGTACACACACACTACAGACACATATACAGACACACACCCAACACAAACAATTATCATTACAGTGACAAGACAGACTTTAACATGATGCTTCTGTATGTGATTTTATAATGAATCTCAAAGGACAACTGATGCCTGGACAGCAGACACTTCCATTCAGTTACATGGGGGAAAACATCCATTTCAGTCTTGTTCCAAGATGAAGTAGTTGTGAAAGATGGACAGAGCCATCTAGGCTCTACTCACAGGAAAAAAGATCTCACAATCCGGAGATGTGACTATCTTTGAGGACCGGGGCTGGTGTCACACAACCCTGTCGACCTTACAGCATATCTGTAGATTTCCTATACTGCACCGTTCAAAATTGTTGAAAAAAAAAAAAAGCGCTACAGCTATCCAATACCCCAAGCAGCTGTTGTCCAACAGCGCATTAATACGCTCTCATATGGGATCCTTCGTGTGATTTATAGAAAGAAAAGGACAGACTAGGCTGCTGAATTCAGCAAGATAGTAGCGCCTTGTCCCTCAGATACTACAACAACAACAACAAAAAAAACATCCCACAGACTGTACTGAGCTGTGCAGTGTTTCAGGAACTGCGATCGGTGCAACACTCACAACGCTGGTATGATGTTGGCGATTTAGTAAGGTATGAGAAGACGGGATCCTAGTTCTCTTGGTTACATGTAAGCAGCTCATTGGGCCAATTATTTATCCAGGAAAAATAACGTCTGAAACTCCTGAATAGACCTCCGTCCATGAACACGAGTCACACCAGCATCACTCGGCTTTGAGTACAATTCAATGGCGTAGTTCCGAAATTAACGTATGACCTGTTCCATTGTTTCTTAACTTAGCCGATAAGAGCAGAGAACTGAGCAATATTAATACCACATACATCTACAACGTAACGTAACTATTTGCTAGATGTCGACCGTATAGATCGTGTCCCAACCCGCAAACCAGGATGTAGCCGCATTCCGTTCAGGCCTGCTCGGAGATGGGCAAACAGGACCGTACAATAATGTAGTTATCACTAGCCTGCTTCCGAGTGGAATTATGATCGCTCACAGGCAAACACAGAAAACGCAACCAAGTTAAACATTAGCTATTTTTCAGAGAAAGTACAATCTAATACCGTCTGCAACAAATTGTATGCTACACAGCAAGCAGACATACTCCATGAAATAAATTAACAACAATCAGAGCAATATTCCGTAATACCTTGTTAACCCAATAATACCCAGTAATACCGAAGTCCACTGAAGTGCGGTTGAACATATCAATCTGGCATCAGACGGTTGGCAAGCTTCTTAACGTTTGCCACTTAAACCGGCTAGCTAGAGCCATTTAGGAGGTAGCTACAGAGATCATCCACGGACTCTCCTACGCCGGCATGGCATCTGACGTTATTTAGCTACCTAATGGTAAATAACTCGACATTTCCAGATGTTTATCATACTTGGCAGCAGCAACGCTGTAAACAGTTGTCAGATAGCTAGTTGGCTCGCATATTGCCCGCAGATGTTATGCTATGATGTTATATATATGTCTCAGTTATTTATTTGCCAACGTTTGTTTCTCAGTCGCAATATATCCTTTTGTTCCAAGATAGCTACAACCAGTCACTAATATCTGCCTGCTCATTGTAACCCGTTTCAGTGGGCTGGTGAATGCGATGATGCTGCGTTTTGACCCCCGCAGCAGCAACAACAACAATCAACACCGAAGAACATTGACATGCTCGGCGCAGCTTGCTCCCACGTCGACCTGGCAACTCGCCTTAAAGCATCGCTTACTCTCCCAGTACAAAGATAAACATCATACTGCAATCGACTCGGTTTACGTACACCCCTTCTTAAAATCAAATATGTGTTGTCATTTTCTACCAACAACATTTTTATCATAACTGCGGGTTTTTGAATGCTTAGCCCGGTATATCTTACCTGATCCAGAGCGGCTCTCGTCAATCTCTTCTGTCAAACACCAACTCCGGAAACACCCATAAAGAACAACTCCACCCCTTTGCACTGGAAACCAGGCTTTGACCAATCAAAATGTGTAACCTTCGTACCTTGACCCAATCATGATCCTGGGAGGTGGCCATTTCTTACCACCCGCCCACTTACAATATGAGTAACACTAGCCAATTGCTCAGCAGGCTTTAGAAGGGACGCTTGAAGCAGGTATATGATTGGTCAGTTATTTTGGGACTGATAGAAAACCAAGCCAATGCACTGAAGCACACTGCATTTAAGCCACACAAGATAGCAGATCCGCAGTATGTGAAGAGACGGTGACTGTGACCTTAGGCCTGAAGACCATTTCATCGGAGTGGGCATACGCCAGTTTTCATTTAACCACCATCATCGGACGTATAAAACACGTATATTCGAAGCAAAAGTAGCAACTAGTAAGTACAGAAGTAAATAAGAAAATGTATTCTAAAAAATAGGTCTGTCAAACAAAAATTGAGTTTGTCATTCAGTTTACAATTTTGTCTACAATGTGGAGTCCATCTCACCATGCTAAACCTGCTTGCTTGAAAGGTCACTTAAAATTCACCCTCTCCTTGTGAGATAGTTTATGCAGGCTAAGTATGTGATCAAGCTTTCGAGTAATTAATTTCCACCTAAGTCCTTTTTTTCTATGCCCCCTTCTTATTTGAGTTAACTAACTAAAAGACATCAATAATAGCACTGCTTCACAAGACCAAAGTCCACCTGCACACCCAGCATTGGTGTACCTGCTGTATGTGGGTTCATTTCTTCGTTTTATTGATCACTGGGTATGTCAGTTGACTTGTATGAATTCACGTTGTTGTCTTCTAGTAAACATTCAATAATTACAGAGAAAGGGGTTTATGTTTGCCTCACTTTTGCCAGTCTAATAAGAATCGGAAAACTATGCTCACATATTCCTTTGTTGATGTATTTTTTGTCATTGTTATTAATTACAAAAATAGATAAGAACCCCACAGCCAAGTACAGAAGATATTGTATCTCCATAAAACCATGTAAGCTCCAATAAATGTTCACATGAAATTATTGACTGGTTAATAAATAAAAATTAAAAAAACTGGCATCACAAGCATTTCAGATGTCAGAAACAGTGACACAAATAGACTTTATGGTGTTAATTCTTATTAACTGTCAGGTATAAATAGTGATTTCAACTACATAGGATATTTGATTAAATGATCAAGTTCACTTTCACAAATGCAGGCCACCAGGCCAGAGGTAACACAAAATATTAAAGGGTGGTGAGTTTTTCCTGTGTTTACTATACCAACAAAGAAAACCACAACTGGCTTGGACCAGTCACCAACCACTATGTACTTTCTGATAATGTAGACTCCATGGGCCTAGAAGTGGACCAATAAGAAACAGCTATGTTTACTTTAAGGTTGTGGAATGTGGAATAAGAATGTTTTCCAATTGCATTCTGCCACACATGCCTATTATGTAATTACACAAGCGTGGCAGGGAATGTCTGGATATTTTATTGCATTGAGTTTCTGTGAGAAACATTGGTAGAGTAAGGGCAAGGGACAGAAAATTTATTTGATAAGTGCCAGGTTTACTATTCCAGTGCTGAATTACAATGAATCATGCTTCTCTGACTGATTGATAACACAGACAGCTCTCAACAGTTGGGCCCTAAGCAGCTAGAGAGCTCCCAGTAAAGAATGTAGAGCACACAATCTATCTGATTAATGGGCACAGCTAAGATCTCAGTGTCCAGTATATTGCATTATGGGGTATGTTTGGCACTGTTTTATTCAGTTAGCAGTGTGATAACCTCTTCCCCTGTCTGGCATCACGGCCTGTGTCATACGGTTTTAAGCCATGAGCTCACAGCATGATTTTTATGAACTACGTAGCATCTAAACTCAATACCAGATGCTCAATCATGGGTTTGACAGCTGAAGCTGCATTGCCACTGACTCAATGCCTAAACTGGCTGTTTGGTTATTGTTGGAGTTGGGGATAGCTTGGACTTGTAGTACTTGTCAGAATCTCAGGATGCAGCTGACGTGCAAAACCATGCCATTTTTGCTGTTATGGACTGAGATCTTAAAGTATAGAAGTTCAGCACATGGCTTACTCTGGCACATTAAAATGCATCTACAAACATCAGCACACCTAGAGATCGCTTTCCTTTATGATTTTTTTTTATCTTTGTAAATTCATCTTTATCTTTGAGTGCTTTTGTAAATCTTTTGTATCTAGGGGCATTTATGTCCAATGTGTTTTAGGCATTGGTACTCCGGTTACTATTGGCTTTTTTTCTATCCACAAATCTTGCAATTAAACAACTGCTGGAAACTTGGATTGTTCACAGTGAATCCTGCACAGATACAGCGTGTGTTAAATGCCCTGTAAATCAACTGGATGGATTGTATCAATTGGATTGTGATTTACGCCCATGTCAGTCAATACACATCCTATAACGATCTGTGGAGTCCAGTTTGGTATTGACCTGTTGTTTTTCATGAGCTGTTGGCTATTCTTGTCAATTAAGTGTGTGAGATCAAACACTGTTTCATGATGCCAAGAAACGTACATGGGCAGTTTCAAGTGAAATTGTTTCTTTTAAGCACCTGCCACTACCAGGTGAAGGGTGTTAAGATCACACAGAATATTGGTGTGAATGCCTGAAATGAGTGTAACCTTGTATTATCAAATTGTTGTGGGAAAAAGATCCTTGAATGAAGGAATTGACAGAACATCCATAAGCATAATTCTCAGAAGAGGACCAAAAGCTGACATTTGGCGCCATCTTCTGGGGTATAGCAGTATTACAGAGTAAATTTTGACGGTAAATTGCCACCTTCCTCGGGATGAGAGCAAAAACATAAACGTAATGAATATGCTCAGAACACGGGATAGGACAGCCTGAAACCATTCCCTCATTATTTAATCTCTTCCCGCAACACATATTCAAGAGACTTCAAAGAAAAAAAAAACTCTTAAGACATTCAAATCAACACAGGTCCATCCTGAATACCACTCGCATTGCCTATTAGCCCTGGTTTTAAGTGGCAGAGCATGAAAAATACCCCATTCAGAGGCACAGTAGCCTTTGCATCTTCCGCCATTTACTAGAACTATTAACTAGCACATGCTGTGCAGGACCTAGCTCCTCATTGGATTATTTTTGGTTAACAAAACAGACTCCAAACCACTTGTTCGCAGATAAAAAAAAAAAAATTAATGGGCAAAAACATACAAAAATACAATGTACCGATTCAAACCCCACGCCAAGTACGTGGTCCGCAACAAATGGCAACTGTGTGCTCCCGCCATCCCTAAATTGTGAAATTACGCTTGTAAAATTTAAACTAACCTCCCAAAGTAGAAAAAAAAATGTAGACTTGTGAATTAATGGAGAGCGTGGTTTTCCTACACAGTACTGTACAGTATACATAAATATATCAGTCTGAATTTATGCTTGTTTATATTAACCGTACATGCATGAAAATAGGAGCTATTGAGACTCATAGAAGTTTAAGGAGAAGGGGTTCAGCTTGGTGAATGATAAAGTGTCTGCAAGAGAAAAGATGGACTTGCGAAAGACCTTCAGGAACCAATTATTTTCGTAAGCTGTGGACTCCCTGTAGAGAACACATTTGTCCTCACTTGTCTTAAATGTGATTCTGATTTCAAAATTTTTTTCTCACCATTATACAGTATTCCAAATTCCAAAGATACCTTCATTCACATAACTGAGACAAGAGTTCTACGCCAAAAACAATCTCTGTTTCTTGCAGGTAAGATTTTATTTGACACATGAAATGCAGGTCACACCGGTTATTCTGAGGGCAAGACAGATTGCATAACATTATGTTTTCATGGAGTTCCCCATCAAATAATTTACTACGGTCAGACAAATGACATCGCAGACATGTTCTCAGTAATGTACAGAGATTTTATTTAGAATCATATGTGATTAGAAAGGCTGCGCACGTGGACTGCTCCCACAGGGAGTGCAGGTGCGAGGGCGGGGGAGGGAGGGGGCAGGGGCGGGTGAAATTACAGTTCGGCGATGGGCTTGTGGGGCCAGTATGGGTACTTCTCCTTGTCCAGCTTGGTCTCTGGGAACACTTTGTTCAGATCCTCAATGGTCATCTGGTCGAAGGGAATCATGTCCTGTAACTTCTTCAGCTGCGGTCAGGGGGAAATGAGCAGGTAAACAGTGTACTGCAGTGCTTAGCGAGCCACACTGATCCCATTCCCAGGTAAGGCACTACCACAGAACCTCTGAGCGAGGTACATCACCCGAATCGCTTCGGTGAACATCCAACTCCATGAATGGACAGTGTGTAAAAATGTACCATGCAAGTTGCTTTGGATAAGGGGGGTCTGCTAAATACTTAAATCTAAGAGTACCCCAGGGTCTGCTGGTTTTAATTTCATCCTTAATTTCAGTTATTCAATTCAGCGGTTTCATTTGATTGTAAATTTATGAATTTTATGTATAATGAAGGATGGTCTGCTATGTTAACGTACTGTCAGACAGAAATTAATGTTTCAAAGAATATTGTGGGTGTGTGATATGAAAATCTTAGCAGACCCTCTTGGTATGTCCAGATTTCTTAGATGGGCAGGAAGTGAAGGTGTGAGGGCCTGCATGCATGCATGTGGGTGGGTGTATGTGATGACATTGGTGCAGATACGAGTGAATGTGAACCCCACCTCAAACTCAAAGCGATGAATGCGCTCTTTGGACGCCGCAATGTAGGCATCAGCACTTTTGTTCTGAGGGGTCAAAAAGAGAGAAGACTTTAAATACTTTGGAGGAAAAGGAACAATAATCTGTGACAAAAAAGAAACCGTACCAATGAAATGTTTAAAAAGAAATACGAGGTAAGCATATGCATGCAAAAATCTGTAAGAGCATGGAAAGAAGCATAGAACAGGCTGCGGTCAGTGTGCCTTGCTGCCTGTCAATGTCTCATTCACACTGCCCACTGTACCCCCGACCACCCCACTCACCGCTTCCTGTTCCTGGGCATCGATCTTGGTGGTCTGAGTGTCCACAGGCTCAGGGACCTGCAGAGCGCTGAACTGCATTGTGGGGAGAGAAGGATCAAAACATGAGTGAGACTCATCATGCTAACATCAGCTCATACTACCTGGAGCTGCATGTCCAGAATGCACACCCTCAGAGTCTGACAGAACATCTGAATAACTCAACTCTTCTGATCTCAGCTTCCAGTAATCTAACTCATGCCAGCACAGCTCTGATGGTTGTTTTGTTTGGCATCAGTGGTATACTATTTTTTTGCAACCACTCTTCTTGTGGGATTTGTCAGATTTAGTGATTGACATTTGACTTAATGACAGAGCTCAGGGTAAAGTTATGCCACATCAGAATGGCTGTGTCAGTTTGTAATGGTGACGATACAAACATTAAATTACAATTTAAAAAAATATATACACATTGGAATGGGTCAATGTGTTTGGGCCTCACCTTCTTCTCAAACTCTTCAACCAAGGCAGTGTTGGCCACCGCGGACTTGTAGAAGCTCCAGTCGATCGTAGCGGGCTTCTCTGGAAGCGAGCTCAGCCTGTAGAGACACTTACAATCAACTTCAGGTCTGTCATGTGAGTCCCCATCGCCCAATCACAGGCAACCTCACCTTACAGTGGTATAACTGAACTTTAATCACAGCTACAACCCAAGAGGAAACTGCTCTCAAACACAAAGCTCTGTATCCATTTACTTCCCTGCATTTACATTGATACACCTCAGACCAGTGAACCAATATGTTTCACAAAGATGTCCCACGACACAATAGAGGTCCATTGCTGTCTATTACTGTGAGTCCTCAAAAGACAAGGGAAAATCATGCGATAAACTAAATGTGGTAGCACATGAGCCAATAAGACTTAGGGAACCTCAGGCCCACCCTCCCTGCGGTATGTTGTCAGCTATTGGGAATTACTTGGCGGCGATGGCATCGCTACGCGTCTTCAGGCCGTTGAATATGGCCCTCTGGTTGGGAGGAACCCTCTCGGCAAACGCCAACCAGTCGATGGCTTTGAGAGCAGCGCGTCGGCCAGCCATCTTTCCAATCACCTGGGGAAGGGAAAAGACAAAAAGCTCTTAACACCTCTATAACTGCGTGTGTGCGTTTCTTAATACAGGAAGGCTGGACAGTGTCATCAATAAGGGCATTGACAGGTGGACCTAGAAACATGTCACATGAAACAAAAATGTCAAAAACAAGCCTTGCCATAACTTTTTCTACAGTTCCAACTTTACGAAAACCTCAACGTTTACCACAACAATAAAACTGTTTCCCAAATGTTCTTTATCTAAGCAATTTTAAAATATACCGTGCAACGAAGCAACAAGGAATTTGTGCATTAAATGTAAGTTTCATTTCACAAACAGAAACGCTTCCTAAAGACTGTTGTTGAGAAACGTAACGATATGCTAGCAGGCTTCCCACCTTTTTTAATACGTTGTTCAATGTTGCAGCTAGTAAAATTAGCTAATGTAGCTAGCCTGGAAGATATTACGATAACTTCATGCTCTTAATTCAGCAATTTAATTATGGATTGCTATCTAAATACACTGACTGACTGGGTGAAAACTGCAACGACCAGCAATAAAATGAAGCTAGAATGAAATGAATGAACATAACGTTCACTACTGGCTCGCTAACGTTACATGAGCTAGCTAAATTTGACAAGGTGGCTAGATAGCTAGCTTGTTAGTTGAAGGTCCTGTCTCTCAGCTAGCACAAGGTCAGAATTCAACGGGATTTAAAATTGTGTTTGGTGAGTTTGCCTCAGAAAGCTCTTGTATTACTAAAACATTATGCTTCAAGTGAGATAAAAGACGCATTAGAGTTAAGATGTTATTCGATCAAATAGGGGAAAATCATACGAAAGTGTTGCGGCTCACCTTCCGAAGTAACCGACTGGATTAGAAGAAGAGAAATATGTCCGACCGGATACGGAAGTTACGACACAGTATTAATAAGCACAGCTGCTGCCACAACAAATATGGACGTTCTCCGAAAAAAATATGTGATGGATATATTTTTGGATTTGGTTTCCCGGTTTGATATTGTCAGCTTAAATTACATATTAGGATCCACTGTACGTTATATAAGCATTCTAATGTTTTGATAAAATACTACTAGCTATCTGAGCTTTTTGGCACACATCTAACATTAACTAACGGTAATACTTATTTTGCCAAAATTATTGTGGATAATTTACAATAACAAATTGTATACATTGTATGGTTTTACATATTAGGTAGCTAAACAACGCGCTACCTACAGAATAAGTGTATTGTCATATCTATATCTGGTGTTCAGAGATGCAAAGTTGCTTGCTACCTGCTTTGAAGGTTTATTTTATAGGTAGCTAGCGCAGTATGCTAGCTCGGTTTGATTCGCTGGCTAGATTCTTTTGCGTCTACCAACCCGGAAGTTCTGCCTCCCACTGATTGATTAAATAAGGCAGAAAAAATTTAGTAGAAACCAGAAGCTAGCTAGCTAGCTTTATTCTTGGAAAAACACGTGTGTTATTTGTTTCGTATTAGTATTATCTTGTTCAAAAATAGTCTAATGCGTACAACGCACCACTGTCGACCACCACGCTGTGTGAAAACACAGCTCTGTTTACTATTCCGTGGGAATAATTAATATCTTGTGTGAGAGGACTGTTGTACAGCGAAAATATGGCAGAGCTACATATTGTTGAGCCGAGTGGTACTGGAACCATAGAACAAACCGAACATCGGGAAATCCGCGGCTCAGTTCGGCTTGCCTCACCCACACTTATGATTCCACCAAGGAGCGGATTGTCTAGCCCCGGAGTATCGGCAAGATCAGTGTTCGGATTCCCCCAGAAAAGCAACCCTAGTTCCCCGTCCGAGCAAACGGAGAAGCCAGGCTCGCGGTGGGTAAGGCTCAACGTTGGTGGCACCTACTTTGTTACCACCAAACAGACATTGTGCAGGGATCCGAAATCATTCCTGTACCGTTTGTGCCAGGAAGATCCAGATCTGGACTCGGATAAGGTAGGTCTGCGATCGTGGGCGTCTGCAGGCCAACTAACTACTACATCCAGATGTGCTTGGATACAGCTATTCACTTAAGGTTCCGTCCAACTGGGACATACAGTAGTTGTTAATAGTCAATATGAAAACACACCATGGTCGTATTTGTAACGTTTGAAAATGCGACTGATGGGGAAATTGTATTTCCAACACAGTGTGTACGGACCTACAGCTAAATGTCAACATCCATACTGCTGGCAACGGTGTAAAATGTCGTGGCTCCCGAACTGCTATAAATGCAGCACAGCTGTAATTGTTCGAGTGTACAGTGCCAAAGGCGCTCATCGCCCAGTACGTACAAACCATGTATAACCTCAACATACCAGTGGTAACTTGAGGTTTACTTCTTTGTTGTGCAAAATTAGTTTTCCGCCACAATGACAGCGACCTTGCCTTATGTCGTAGGATGAGACTGGAGCGTATCTGATAGACAGAGACCCCACTTACTTTGGGCCCATCCTGAACTACCTCCGGCACGGCAAACTGATCATCAACAAGGACTTGGCGGAGGAAGGTAATGATACTTCATGTTGCGGGCCTGCTTACCCCTTAGACAAGCCTTTGGTTTGATTCCCCTAGAGAATTACTTTGGCTGTGCTTAATTAATTGGTCGTCTCAGTTAATGAAGAAGAAATACACACCAGCAATACTAGTGGGATTGAATTTTGATGTCATAGATCCGAGCACTGTGTAACTGTTAGTAGAGCGTTATGTGTAAATATATAGCTTTTGTAATTACGCTGTTTGGCTTGCTTGGGTTAGAGTACACTTCTTGGCTCTTTTTCCTATCAGTTTATTACATGTTAATTTTAAGCAACATGCATACATTTCATTGCATTAAGCTTGCATGTTTTGACACTGTTTTTTTTTTTTTTATCTCTGTCCCTTATGTGTTGCTAATTTGTACCTATTCCTTTACCATTGCAGCTCTACATGGAGCTGTCTTGTGAGTTGTTCTGGAACATAGTGAATGAAATGTTATTGAGACTAAACAATAACACACTTGCAGGTGTCCTGGAGGAGGCAGAGTTCTATAACATTGCATCTCTTGTACGGTTGGTCAAGGAGAGGATACGAGACAATGAGAACAGGACATCCCAGGTGAGAACAGGAAGCGCAGCAGTGAAAGCAGTTAGTGGTCACTGTCATTGGTGTGCATTGTGTGGACACAATGCCCAGGGTCGGTGTGTAGGTACAGTGTAGTGTGTCTGTTAAAAAATTTGGCAGGAGTGCATTTTACAAACAGCGCCCTCTGTGGGCATCTATTTAATCAGCAGTGGGGAAGTTCAACATCATATAAATATGAAGTATACCTTATAGATGTTCCCCATTGAGAAAATATAGTTATTCTGTTCTGTGTTTTGGCCAGGGATGGGCAAACCTAATCTTGAATGGCCAGTGTGTAGCCTATACACAGGTTTTTGTTTCCCTGGCTCATGTAGCTAATTAGCTGTGTACACCAATTCACAACAGAGTATCTTTTTCTGTCTATGCTTCTATAGTTTTCCATGTGTGTGCAGTTTTTATAGATATTAGTTTCACTATTTGTTTCACTGGTGTTACCGGTTTTATTTTATAGAGCTGAATTTTTTTGAATGTCTGTTTTGTTTTCAGTGCTTAATAATCTGTATGTGTGCGTCTGTTTTAGAATTTTTATAGATCTGAGTATATGTAATTGTTGTCTTACAGCACACTGTGTGTGTGCTTTGTCACAGAAAATGACCTATGTGTCTTGTATTATAACCTTGTGTATGTCTGTTGTGTTATAGTGCACTGTGTCTGTATCTGTTTCCTTGCAACACACTGCATCATACCACACTGTAAGTGCTATGTGTTATAGCACAGTATGTATGTGCTTGTTGTGTTATAACTTTGTGTGGTATGTGTTGTAGTGTGCTGTGTACGGGTCTCTTGTGTTGTAACACACTGCACTGTAGTGCACTGTGTATGTGTCCTTCATGTGTTTATAGCACTCAGGGTCTGTGTGTGTGTGTGTTTCCCAGGGCCCAGTGAAGCATGTGTACCGGGTGCTACAGTGTCAGGAGGAAGAACTGACACAGATGGTTTCCACCATGTCTGATGGCTGGAAGTTTGAACAGGTAAGATCATCACAAAATCATTCATATCCTGCTCAATACATTTTTCACTTAGCTCTATTTTTTAATATATTTTTTCATCCCACCTCTGTCCTGTGATTTAATATTTATGGTACATACAGTAATGTGCAAATTCTATCAAGCATAACAATACTGTAGGGAATGGTTTACTTGGGCTGTCGCAGTTGCTGATTTAACCACCTGGGATGCTGTGGTTGTGCTTCTTTTAAATAACTTTACTAAATATCCACATGTTGTACAAACTGTCTCATAATTATGTAAATAATAAAACTGTGGTTCTTTATTTGTGATGCTTACCTAACCATTCCATTGTTAGTTAGCAAACTTGCTATGGTGGAAATACAGTGGCCGTATGGTTCACATACATGACAGGTATCTGTACAGTCATCTAATTGACTAGCTGAGATAGCTAGTAAGGCAGGGGGAAGATGTGCAAGAGATTTCTGAGAATCCTACAGTCGCACTCCCATTAAGCATCAACAGGACCAAAAAGTTGAGACATTACCTTCCTTGTACGTGATTTGCCACAGGAGGTTTCGAAATTTACTGTATAATTTTACATTTCCAGAGTCACAATAGGTGTGGGAAAATCAGCTCAAGTGAAGCTTGTGGGTCATTTCTTTAAAATGTAACTGACACTGGAACTGAAAACTGAGAGAAGATTTCCTGGCCAAAAATAATCAGCTTCACCCTGATGACTGCATTTGTTGGCTACAGAAACATATCAAGATGAATAAAACACATATTTCAAGCCAGTTGCTGTGGTCTCTTTGGCAGTGATGGATGATTTGACGTGATTGTGTCCTGCCCTCCATAGACATGCTTGTGAAATATTCTCTCACACCAAAGCTGATTTACTGGTACAGCTGCCTTGCCCAAAGCAAAAGGTAGACACCTGGACACGTTCCGAACATTCTGGAATAAAAAATACAGGCTGACACAGACTGCCAATGCGTCATTAGCAATGATTGAACATGGTTAGTCTTATTTTCAAGGGCAAGGGCTTCACGGTATGCCTCGAAGGACCCAACGCTCCTTATGCCTTTTAATTTACTAAGAGGAAGGCAAATGTAAGTTTCAAATCTGTAGGTCAGATTTGAATGAACGAACACTGTAATGCGCTTTGCTCACCCCAAGCTATGTCGCTGATCTGGAACAGTGTTCAGAAAATGGTTCAGACTAGGAGTGCTGATCTAGGGGAAGTTCTACTCGTTAGCTCATCGTAAATAAGGGTAGGATATAGACAGGGGAAATATGGAATCCTAGAGCAGATGAAATTCTACCTGGTTTGCCAGTATGGGCTGTGTTGCTGCCTCCTTCTCAGAGCTGGCCCCACCCCTCTGACCTTTTCCTTCTCATCATAGCTCATCAGCATCGGCTCCTCCTACAACTATGGCAATGAGGACCAGGCGGAGTTTCTGTGCGTGGTCTCCCGGGAGCTCAATAATTCCACTAATGGCATTGTCATTGAGCCCACTGAGAAAGCCAAGGTAAGGGTGGTGGATGAGACCCTTTAAGGAACACACCAATATTTAGGAAATTAGGCCCTTTCACTCACTCACCAACCCACTGGTGTCATGCCATTTTATTTTTGTTAATTCACCACTGGACTGTAGCTTTCTTTAATCCAGCTGAATTTAAGTCTGTGAGGTTGTGGGAACACAACCTAGATCCAATTAAAAGGAAGTAAGTGAGACTTCAAGACCTAATGAGTGACTGGCTAGGTATTTGGCTAGGTATGACAGTAGTATACAATGTCAGTACCTTGGGTTTAACTTAACTGAGATCATGAGATTTCTAACCAATACGTCTTGTGGTCGTATTGGAAGATTTAGCTTTTGATTGGAAGTTTTGCTCCCAGAAGTACCAGTTTGACCTAAGCTAGATACATGCATGAACCTTTGAATAAATCACCAAATTCCTGGTAAATATTTGTTTGAGTTTGAATATGCAAAAAGGAAAAAGAGTATTGTCTTGTGTGAAGAGTGCCATCTACCACAGGAATTATTTTAAAGCATTTTATGATTGCAAAGGAATGGAATAATTTATTTTTTCCACTGTCTAGTGTTATTTATCAGAATTCAAACCTCTGTGTGACTTGAGACCACTATGGTACAGAGTAGTAGTGTATGGATCAGAGTTGTACTTAAAATGGTTTGAATGGCATTGAAGTTTCAGCCTCACTAAATTTGCTTTGCTTGCTTGACCAGTCTGTGGTGTTTTTCCTGGTTGGCCCCTACAGATACTTCAGGAACGAGGATCACGGATGTGAGATCTTAACTTCCTGTTGAAGATTTTTTCCCTTCCGCTTCTCCAGAATCCCCTCCTAGTCCAACACTCTGCTTCTCCCAAACACGGTCCCCGAGCTGCATGGCTGTCCCTTGCCTCTACCCTTCCAGTTACCCTCCCTGGGTCCCTCAGCTGTGAGGGTCTTCTGGCCCCACACCCCAGCTCCTAATAGTGTACCCTGAGACACCACTGTCACTGGCTCACACTGTAACCATCTGGAGAAATGTCACTTTTATTACAAGCTGATGCTGTTACCGTACAACTGTTCAAAATGGTCATGACCGTGGAGGTGAAGAAGAGAGGGATTTGGAAGAAAAAGGGGACTATCTTCATTAGAGATTCAGCCCTTTTTGAATCACTCCACCCCCCCAACTAGCACCCAAACACAATGACATATCATCATACAAAGGACATTACAGCTGCATCATCGTTTGGGGTCATGTAATATTCATCTCTTCATCCCGCTGGGGAGTCCTCTTCCTCCCAGTCAGGTGACATGTTGCTGCCAGTCTGTGAGCCCCATGTCTACCCCCAAAACAGCATTCTACAGAGACCAGCTTATTTTCTGCTCAGGACCACAAAGGACAAAAAGGATTTGGAATACAGGACTGCATCTCTTCACCCCCCGCCAATCCATCCCACTCATATCCTTTCACAGCTGCTGTCAGTGGCAACGGTCTACATCATCTCCTCTCTGCTCTTGCTATATCTCCACATGCCCTACTTCACCTTCGCATAACCTTGACCTGAGGCCTGCCAACCAGCTGGGGCACCACTTGGCAGCCAATGGAAACAGAGCAGGATCGGGGAACTGGTCACCCGCTCACATGCTCAGCAGACTGGGTCACATGGTCCAGATGGTTGCCCCTGGTGATTTCAGGCACCTCCACTTAAGCCGCGTCTCGAGGACTTCTCTCTTGTGGGATTTTAAGGAGAGAGTGGGACAGACGGACCCCGTCTCGCATGCCTCAAGTTCCAGAAACTTCTTCCCTGCCTGCCCCGTGGCCCGTAGGCCTGTGTGTGTTTGTGTGTGTTGCTGGACGTCGTGCCCCGCATTTCTGGTCAATTTAAAAAAAAAAAAAAAAAAAAAAAAAAAAAAAAGTCCTTGCAAAATGAGTAATTTTGGAAGAGGTCCTGATTTGTCAGCGTTGCACACAAAAACAAAAATAGACAAAAATCCCCCCATTTAAAACAGGCACTGGGTGGGGGGGGTTTTGACCAAAACTTTAAAGAAGCTGTCAGAGAAGAGGAAGGGAAAGGGGCAACAAATTGAGGTTGTGTCAATTCCTCATTTGTAATCTGTGTAATCATGGTTGTCACAAGTTTAGTTGGTCGATTCACTCTGTTGACAGATAATGCTCAAGCTCTTATATTCTCTACCAATAATTTCATCCATGCGGAAGTCATGTGGCACCTTAATGTTATCCGATTCAATAATATACAAAAGAGACTTAAGAAGTCAAGGGTAGTTTTTGATGATCTTTGTACTGTTTTTCTTTTTATCTTGTTTTTTTTTTTTTTTTTTTTTACACCTTCCCCCATTAAGGGTTTTATCTTTATATTTTCTACGATCAGCAAAAACAAAAAAGATTATTACTTTCTGTTGCATTTGTAAATGCCCTGCATGAAGGCAGAATAGGTTTTCTCTGCAGAAGCTAGGCACTGGGTGACCTCCATGCTATGTTACCCATGGTCCTTTCTCCCCTAATTTTTTTGTTTCCCTGTGCGGCTCTGGTGCCGAATTTCACTCTCGCACACACCCGCAGCTGCTTCTGTCAGTCGTCGTCCCCGCTTCATCCCACAGCCAGTGTGGTTTGGTTGGCGCCTGTCCCAGGCTGGAAAAGGGGGGGTTGGTGGCAGTCATGACCAATCATATGGTCATGTGGGGAAAACCAGAGGTGGGAGTCGGGCTGTGATATGAAAATAAGCCTTCATGATTTTGTTTGTTGGTGCCACATGTCTTTGTACACTGTCACTCACATATCGGAGCCTGAAATAGGCTTCTGTGCAGAGCACATCTTGGTTCAAACAAGTCAGTGGTCAGCAGCTCCTTGTGTCTCCATCCATCACAGAGTTAATCCTCCTCCTCCCAATGTCCGCCTAATGTCAGATGGCCCTTTTAAGTGGGTGATAATGGTTGTGTACATATCGTCTGTTATCAGAAATTGAGGGGGGATGGGGGTGGTGGATTGTGCGAAGGGAAGGGAATGGGGTGGAGGCCCATTGCCATGGTGATCTGATGGCCGATACTTCCTGTGTTTGTGTACCATCCATGTAATTTACCTGATAGATTGGTCTATTAAGTCAGCTCTAATTGGCCATATGTTAAAGGCACTCGATGACCGACAATGCCTAGTCCGAGAACTAGATAAGGGAAGACTGTGGCTTCGCCTGTTTCATGGTCAGCTTACTGTGCCCTTGGTAGATACAGTCTATGGGACACCTTTCCTCCTTCCACTTGGAGAATTATGGTTGTATGTATGTATTACTAATCCAATCATTATGTTTTTCAGCTGGCACGTGTATGCATTGACATTCCATTTTATCAAAAGCATGATTGCAAAGAATGTGTTTGAATTGAAAAAAAAATAGAACAAAATTTTCATAATGGATTCATTTGGTATACCGAAATTAAAACTGGCCTAGTTGCCTGTTTTTAAAGTTTTTGAAGAAGAGAATTAGCCCTGACGCCCGCCTTTTTATTTTATTTATTTATTTCCTTTTTTAAAGTCCACCATATTGTATTGTGGGACTGTCCTAACCTGCGCTGTTGCCAGTCTCCTGGTGTCTGGTGCTGCATCGCCCGCAGAGCTCTGGCTGTGTTTTGAAGTTCTTTAAACCTGTGCCATGGCTGGGAACCTCTGGACCGTGGCACAGTCTGTGCCCTTCCCTTTGTCCTCCACTGCTGTGCCTTTCACCTGTGCTGTACACAGTTTTCAAATGTCCTTTGCCTGTGTTGTTGTTGTATGCACATTTTATTAATTTTCCTGCATTGTGTGGACTTTACTTTGTATTCACTTGCCTTTGATGTGTGCATGGGTTTTTTTTATATATCACTCACTTGTTCATTGTGTCTGTTTTAATTTCGCACCCCTGTGAAAGAGGTGGTTTTACCGAATCAACCCTCATATCTCATTTCATGGGAAGAGTTCAGGTGGTTTTTGTTGTAATTGGAGCAGTCCAACTACCCATCTTTTTTCTTGAAAACAAGAAGGAAAAACATTTCTTCCCTCAGCTGTGTAAATAGTTATTCACTTTCTTGTCCTCCCACAGTTGACTTTAGATGGATTTCATATCAAATATTGTATCAAGCCTCATATTCCATTTGAGTTTACTTGCCTATTGTTTCTTCTTTGCCCTTAACCATATCTATATGGTGTGTAATGCATGTTGTGCCATTTTATTTTTTTAAAAACTTCTGGGCTTCTCTTCCCAAATCATCAGGGCTTAATGGGCTTATATGGGCAAGCTGCTCACCCCAGACTCTTACAGATGCTCAATTGTTTCCATGCATAGCTTTGAAAAGACGCCCAAACGCCAGTACCTTGTCCTGGACCCCTGCGTTCATGTCCTGTGCCTGCAGGGCGGCCCTAGTTTCCTCACCGCCTTTCCCTCCACAGGCCTGTGAGAGAACTTGGGCCTCATTTTGGTGTGACAGCTTATGCCCCAAAACCACTCAGTTTTGGGTTAAAAAAAAAAAAAAAAAAAAAAAAAAACTTTCTGGGGATCAGATTATTATTGTTTTGTTTTTTAGACATCAGTATCTTGTGATGAATTTCACCTACATCAGTGTTTGCACTGACCTGCCATTATCTGTTTGTGACCCTATTAGGCAATTTCCTCCTCGATTTTTACTTATCCAATGCTGCAGAGTTTATCGATTCTGCTAGTGTCTACACTCTAATGCCCCACCTTTGAAGTGAAACCAGTGGAATTTGTGCATTGATGCTTTTTTTTAGGGGTTTTTGTTCTTCCTGTTTTGGAGTGATGGCAACAAAAATATTGTGACAGATGGTTCGTCTCTATTGCATAATTTACGTGTACTCTAGAATCAACATTATCATCGATAGCCAAAATAAAACGGAAGCAGTCTTTGACTCCTTATCTCACCTAATGGCTAGCACACCAACTAATAATAACATGAAACGAAGGGTCAGAGTGTCTTTCTGCCTGAAACGATATCGTGTTTACACATTTACTCTATTTTATAAAAAAAAGGTAGCTCGGAGCTCTTCTGGCTTCAGGAGTAGTTTGTGTCGTATTAAAATGTTTCCTTGTGACTAAATAAGGGTAGGTTTCTGGAGGTGGGATGAGTGACCCCACATAGCTGTTTGCCAACAGCAAGAAATGGGGCAAGAAATCACGTTTGGTGTATATAAATAAGCATAATTTGCTGTGTTTTTCAGGGCACTGTATTTCACAAGCTCAATTACACATACTCGGACTCAGCTAAGCCTCTTTTGGGCCTGGAATTGATCAGCATTCTAGTGACCTGGGTCAGTTTCCATAGAAACAGCGACCGATTAATTCAGGTATAGCGTTAAAGCTAACGTTGCGCAAGATGTTGGAAACTTGGCATCAGTGCTCACAGGCTCTGTTTTTCATATCAAGGATGACAGTACAGTTCTAGTGTTGCGTGTATGACTTTTCTAAGAATGCATGTTTTAAAGCACCTCGAGTCTTGTTTTGTCTTAGCCATTTATTTCTTTGTAACAGACATTGTAGCATTGTATTTTGTTGTATTATTACTGTCGCAGCACTCTGTATATTTGACCCCGAGTGACCTCTTGATTTGCATTAGGCTAGAGTATGTCAAATGTTGAAGTCATTTCAGCGCTTTATGTTACCCAAACATTTCTCAAATACTTGGTGAACCACAGACCAGAGATGTTTGACATTTAACTTTTGAGAGTCTTCAATTGCTGCAAAAAAAAAAAAAAATAACAAGAAAGGAGGATTCTTAGTGATAAGAATCAATTGAAAAAAAGACGTTCTTTCTGTGAGTACAGATTTTGTTTTGTCTGTCATTTGCAAATATAATATATTCTGTCAAAGTTGTGTTGTTTTGTATATCTGCAAAAGATAAAAAAAAAAAAAAATGGAAAGAAAAAATGTATTCTCTGGGTAGGAATGCACAAGCGCATGCTGTGTGGAATTTGGGGGACCTTAAAATTTTATCTTGGAGATACGCACGACTTTATTGTGCAACAGTTAGCCTAACCAGAGAACGTGCGTAGGATGAGAGGGGTGGTGTGGAGTTTCCCCCGAGCACAGAGAGTAGGGTCACATGGTGCTGCAGAAGTCATATTGTAACTCTCCGGGTCTTTTTTTTTTTTTTTGTCCAAATCCCTTATTACTTAATGGTATCAATTATTAGGCTTCATTAGACAGAATGACCGTGTGTTCAACCATCTGTGCTGTGACTAACGGGCTCAGGGGACTGAACTCCTCTTGCCCTCCGTCTCTCTATAATGGGCTAAAGAGAGCTCGAAAAGTCTTAACACCTCACAGCTCTAGATATCACATAGTACTGGACACAATAAAGGAAAAGGGATGCTTGTACAGTCTCTTGCAATCCAGTTTGACAATTTAGTTGAATGAGAGCCAACGCTTAAATCAACGCAAATGCCATGATGCGACTTGATAAATAATAATAGAAGTAGGGTGGAGTTTCCCTGAGACTTCCCTCATTGTTTATTGTGGCCTGACCAGCTGGTGTACACACATGTGCGTCCATCTTATTTCTGTTTAACAGTATTCCAGAGCAAACGGAGGAGCCCACAAACGTGTACACACACACACACACACTCCAGGAGACCCCTTCTATTTCTGCTGTGCTATTAAGTCGTTGAGACCTGCATGCTTTTGTTTGCGTACACATTGAAATGTGTACAACTGTAAAACTCTATAAACTGTTTATAACAGTTGTTTGGGGTGTGATATGTATTTATTTATTGACAGTATTGATGTCAGAAGGTGAATTTTGTCTGTGGAGACTGCAGCTCGATATTCTGGAACTGAACTGTCTAAGGTCTGAATGTCCTTTTTCATTTTTTGTTTACTTGTTTTTTTTTCCGAAGTTTGTCTACTGATGCATTTTCTTTTTGTATGATGTTTAATGTAATGTAAGGATTTAAACAAAAAAGTCCATTTTTTATTATAAAATGTGTTGCTGTGTTTAAAAAAAAATGAGCGTGATTCATTTGTTTATCAGAGAATGAGACAGGTTAGTAAAAATGTATAAATGGTAAAAATGTGGATCAAAGCAAGAAATAATCCAACCAGATTTCTGTAAAAAGTGTCGCAGCCAACCATAACAAGTATGACAGTGAACATGAACTGAGTTTGGAAACAGAAATCACTAATATTTCAGCTTGTGCCTGTTTGGGTATGTAAACATGCATTTTAAAGCTTTCTTGTTGCTTCAGAGAGAATTTTTTGGCTGAAACATTGGTCAGTCTATGCTGGCTTCCCTTGGGAAAGGGTAAAATGCTTTGTGTTTTTACAGATTAAAAAGTCCATAGTAACCACCCTTTTAGTGAATACATTTTCAGTAAACCAAACCTTATTGAAGTGTAAATATTACAGGTTTTACTGTTAATATTTTTTTATTATATTGAACATTTCCTAATTAGATCTTTATCAAAATTGCAATTAATTAAAAATTTTCATCAGTGGAAATATAATGAAAAATAAGATTCACTCGGATTATTCATTGAAGAAGATTAGTCATTGCATTCTCTACATTAAGTATCCTTCTGTGGCGAAGTGTAAAAACCTTTACATTTCATTGATGGCATTTCCTTGAGTAGCAACTTCAGTTCACTATTTTATGTAGGTGCTTATCAAAGTTCTGTATCTGCTTTCATGTCTTACATACAGAACGGCTTCTACTTTGTGGCTTTTGATAGCTTCCTTACATGATTAAACTTTCTTCAAGTCCTGTCTGAACATTTGAATATGCACCTATAATATTTTAAATACGTCTTGGATAATCTTAAATATAAGTATTATTCTTCTTTGGGTATTCTGTTGTCAAGAGGAGGACCGTTACGTCAACATATTACCGGGACCTCAGACTTGCTACGATCATGTTAATTTCCTTCTTTTACTTACTTAGGGAAATGTGACCCAACCCTTAGGCAGTCACCTTCACTCTGGTTCTTGTTTTCAGCATTCACTTCTGCCATAAGAACAGTTAGGTGAGTAATGCAGGTTAGGTGAGTTGGTCCTCAGTATGAATTGTGCTAATTGATCCATTACAGGCTGCATAACAACAAAAACCAGTACTCCTTGTAGCTCTCTATAACCTGGGTGGCCTATTCCTGCCACAGGTTACTTACCGTATGTAAATTTTAACCAGTTACAACAATGTGGGTTTGCATATAGCAGTTTGTTATTTAAACTCCTTAAAAGACATAATTATATAATACCCTGGACATACTGACCTGGCGACATTATTACTTACTAGCATGTGTTTTATTTTAAAAAGGTTTGCTGTGGATATTTTACTCACAATACCATTTTAGTAACTTACCACTACTTCAAAGGTAAAATAGAAAAGGAAAGGAGGATGTCTCATTAAAGAAGGGTGCTTTGCATATATGCAAAGTAATTGCTTATATTCTTGATACCATGAATTTTTAAGTATCGGGTATCAGGAATGTAAGGAATCACTTACATTCAGAGCCTCTTTCCCTGAGCTAAATACTTTCAGTCATCATGAATTACTTTGTGTGTCCGCTGAGAAATGTGTGGGGGTGTCTTTTTTCCAGACATTTCTGAATTTAAAGTGCACCTTGGCAGACAGACTCTTACAGTGTTACCGGGCTGCAGCAAGACAGACCAGTATTCATAAAGTGTCCCCGAATATGAGTGGCTATCTAGGATCAGTTCATGCTGTCAGCTCATCATACAAAAGTTGAGATTTGGACGGAGAAAACCTGATCCTAGATCAGCACTCTTCTATTTTTATGAAAACCCAACCACATTTTTTAGTATGCAGAAGAAAAGAGCAGGAAATACCACAACGAGTTTGCTTTGTCTGGATCATTCAGAGAAGAAAATGTAACGATATATGCTCTTGTGCTTCCTGGCTTTCTCAGTCCTTATACTAACGAGCCCCCTTTCTTTCCTTGATATTTTAAGGAGACTATGAATTCGAATTCATAATTTCACTATTATATATGTACCAGTATATGACCAGGCGAATTTACGCAGAGCTTTTCAGAACTCATGGGGTTTACAATGATCCAACTGTGTCACAATACGTTCTTCGTACAATACATATCCTATCCCAAACGCAAAGCCAATTCAGAATACATAACGTAGTCACCCCTGTATAGTGAATTTCAAGTTCCCCCTACTAACCCCACAACGTTTGGCTCTCTTCCAGTTTCCTTCACCCCTCCCATTCCTTCATTCTACGCTCACATTTTCACGGCAGTACATGTTTTTGCGATAGGACTGTAGCGAATTAAAATAAAATACAATTAAAGTAAGAAAAGCCGGTTATTTCTCTGAACATCTTAGGTTATTATGCTTTCGCAATTTTCTGTATTGTAACTTCCTCCACGCTGATTTTAAGACGGATAGCAAGGTCGCATCGCTTCCTTTTTGTCTCCTCCCATACAAACACGATACTGACTGTTGCTGCGTAATGCTGGCGCTGGACTATAAAGTGCAGTTTGAAATGGGCGAAGCCGGTTTGTTGCTGTTCCGAACCTGAGATCTGAACCTAATGAAGGTGAGTGGTTGCGGAATTTATGTCCGTTCTCTGCTCTATCTTAACTATGACTGTTTATTGTTGTACACCTATGATGGAATTACTGAGATCGGGGTGGTGTCACAAAAGTCATGCATAGTTGGCTCTCATGGGGGCTTCGACGTGGTGTCATGAATTTCGACGATTTACATTATTTTGTAAACACCGCGTTCGAAACGGCCTTGGTTGTCAAGTGTAAGGTATTAAGTATTTGGATGTAATTGTTTTATTCTCCATAGATTACATGGTTGTTTTGTCGGTGCATAATGTCAGTTTATTAGCATACATAGCTGCACATACAAAGCAGATAATTTTACCAGTAGTCAAATCGGAAGTCACATTACGGGACCAAATTGATGAGGCTATCTGGCTTTTCGATTTTGTTAAGACATCACATTTGAGAGTTACACTACCACATGCAGTACCCTAAATGTTGATTAATATGCGAAGATGTATGTCGTTGTATGTGAAAGACATTAATAGCCTGACGAGGATAATGTTGTTTGCCATGTTAAAGGAGACCGAGTTACTAGAATAGCTAACTTTAAAATACCTCGCTGAGATTTGCCACGTGGGTTGTTGTGAACTGCATTCCAAAAGTTCTGAAGAAAAAATGATCAGCTGTACGAGAACCATGGAAGATGTTAACGCAAAGTGGACAAGTTCAATGTTTGTGTCAGTGTCGAAGGGTGTACTACCACGCACACATTTAAGATCATGTTGTCATGCTGAAATATCGTGTCATCGTCACCTAAAGCATACAATGCGTGTTGTATCATGTACAAAAAATTATAAAAATGAAAACATGTATGGCAGTGTAATGCCAGTAGCTAGATGGATGTGTTGAGGAAAAGGACGCCTACAATAAGGCTGACATAGTTTCCACGCTTCATAATATGTGCCTTGGTTCTGTATTTTAGCATGGTCAGGCATTTTTTGTGAAACTACTTAGACTTGCAGGAAATAACACGTTCACCCTTACCCCAGTCCCTTCATCTGCGAAAATGAACAGAAAACAGAGCTATGTGAACTAATTCTCTTCTTCATTCGCGTTGATCCTTCATTGTACCTTAGGTTAGGCCAAGTTTAGCTCTGTTTAAAATGGGTGACCGAGAGCTTGGTTTGCAAGTGAAGCATGTCAGCTACTGTTCTTCAGTATATTATTTTCCCTTATTACTCTCTTTACTCCTATTGTGTAAACACCATCTAGTCGTACAGTTTGGCAAGTAATTTAACCCTTACCACGCTTATATCAAAGTCACTTTTTCTATGCAATGCATGGTCTTCGTAGGTTACCACGTAGTGTCTTTCTGAGAAAGACCTGTTTTGTACCATGTCAAACAGTGACGTAAATACACATCACACTGTACAATGAAAATAGTTTTCGCAAGCAGACTCAGGGTTTCTTATGTAAACATACATTTTGTTTTACTCAGTTGTAGAGTTTTGACATTTTTCATCTAAATGTATTCAAACTGTTGGTCAGGAATGCAATGAAACATTTGAATTAATGCAAAGATGGAGGTTGCTTAATTTAAATATAAAAGTCAAGATATGATTCTATTCAAATGTGCTTATTGCATTTCATTCGTAATTAAGGTGTCAAGGAGGTTTATAACTCAATAGCCACCTTTTGTCCAACATGCCTCTGTGTGCGCGCCCTCTTGGTGATCTGAAAGGTATGAATACAATAGATGTCTCCACCTGGAGCAAGAAGAAGAGTCTTACATTTACAATTGGGACCGGTTCAACAGATGCGCTGTTATATTGTAAATGTGTAAGCAAGACACGTATTACTGATGTAGACCTATCTTTTATTTATTTTTGTTGGCATTGTTTTTTTAATTCATAATAGTATGTTGGGAAGGACCCTGCTGGCATTCCCATGTTTGACCTCGAGGCAAAGGGCACATTATGTATTGATGGCATGACATAAAAAATTAAATACTGCATTGTCGGCTTAAAACAATACGAAGTAAAATTATCACTGTGACGCTATACATCTTTCTTTGAGCAATAAATACAAAGGCATGAACAGTATAACACATATCACAGAGCATGCATTTAATTGAGCATGTGTTTTCTATGCAAGGTGCATGTTTTATTCAGCCTGTGTTATTCAGTCTGTGGCTGGTCTGCAGCTTTTAATTCTAAATTTTCATTTCCTTGTTTTTGCGCCATGTTGAACTCTTGAAACATTGCTTGTGTATTTGTTAGAAGAAATGTTTTCTGAAGTTGCCCCTGTGTGCAAAATTATGTCCTGTATTTAGATAGTTACTTAAAAGGGACAGTGCACGACAATAAACATGTAGGCATGAATGGAATTAGTGGCAAATTTAGCTGCAAGCTGATGTTTAGCTTTAGTGCCTTGCAGGTGATTCCTGTTTGTATGATGAAGCTAATGGACCCGCTACATGTTAACTGTCTTTAGCAGAGGAGACAGATGCCAGGTAGAGGGACCACAGCTGAGGATGAGGCAGAGTGAAGGCCACACTGCCACCAACAGGCGGAACGGTAGAAGTGCAGGCGTGGCTGTGGGCCCCGGCGCCACTGGGGCCTCCCTGGGATCCAGTAGCTCCAGCATGGGACACCAGACAGAAGGGCCCGCCGATGGCGACTCAGAAGAGCGGAATGAAGGGGAGCAAAGGAGTGTGTCACCTGAGGCCCTGAACAGTGCCTCTGGGGAAGGTTCAGGGGGTCACGCTGGCCAGCAGGAGGCGCCAGATGGCGGGTGGGGCTGGGTGGTGCTGGCGGCCTCCGTAATCGTCCTGGCCCTGACACTGGCCTTCCCATCCTGCATCGGCATCTTCTACACGGACCTACAGACGGACTTCAATGCCAGTAACAGCGAAACATCCTGGGTGCCCTCCATCATGACAGCAGTGCTACACGCTGGAGGTAACGTTTGTGGTGCTTGGTAGAGTAATTTTTTTCTATATTACTGCATTTTTAAAAACATTCACATGTGAGGCTACTTACTTTAGACTTAGTTGAGGAGGTGCACGGTGGGGCTGAATACATTGTTTAATTTGGACTATGTAATTAGCGCCACCTCACAAACCTCCCCCACAGACTGAGAACAGTGGTGATTTAGGTGAAAGCTAGTAACCTCCAATTCATGTGATGACTAGATTTGCTGTTTTTCATTCTGCATTATATATTGGTTATAAATTTGACTATGCTGTCAGTGCATCACAGACTCAACATATGTACACTACAGGCACCTGCAGGTGACTGGCTGGCCAGAGAAGGTTACCAAAGAGGGATAAGCCTGACATAGACATTCAACCAGTGTACCCACTATTTAACCCGGCGATGCTCAGCTGCTTGTTGCCCTGGCAACAAACGTGAATCTCTGGCCATAGCAAGCAGTTCAACTCCCAGCTATGGAGAAGCTCAACTTGATTTTCAAACGTGTGCTTTAACTCCATTCACTGCACAATGGAAATAGATTTTTGGCTTGCTTTGCTGTGATGATGTCACAATACACCGGTGCCCTTCCTCTATGTGTCACCATTACATCGTGGTATGAGAGGAGGGGTAAAGTGGGCATCACTGCTACTCCCGGGAACGGTGTGAGACCAGCCCAAGGCCGGAACCAAGGTTACGACTGGTTGTCACGGGCATGGTGGCGCTGACCCTGGCCAATGATTAACTCGGCGCTCTGTGTGTGGGCCAGCCATCGTCATTCATACCAAGCAGCACTCCTGCGTGTATGTAATGTGAGAAAGCTCTCCTTTATTGACAGAAGGGGTGCGTAGCGATTGGGGGGTGAGGCACTTCCTCTTTGCCCCATTCAGCTTTGCATTTTACTTGAAAGGAAAGCCTCACTTGTTATGCCCACAGCACTTCTTTTGTTTCTCCATATTAAAAATGAAAGGGCTTATAACCCGAAGGCCAGCGTTCTCAGGCCATCTGTGTGGGTGAGTGAATGGCGGCAAACTGAACACCATGCAGGCCTGGCCTGATAGATCGCATTTTTCCCATTGCCTCCTGTCAGGCAGATGAGAACGTCTTGGTTAGAAAGGAAGGTTTTGGGGCAAAGGCATTGCAGTGGCTTTAAGTTAGGGAAGCATTAAGATGTGAAAACATGTATCTGAAAAAAGAAAAAATCCTCTGAAGCATGAACAGCCAATGATATTTCTGCAAAGTGGAGATACGGAAGTACAAGTGTGGGGGAAGGGTGGGGGCATGAGAGAACCGCCCAGAACCGCCTGCAGATGATGGCATCCGTTTCATTGCAGACAGCCAGTGACAAAATAAATCAATACGTGTTTCCCAGATGCTCAATGAGAGATTACATTACATTGAATTACAGTCATTTAGCAGATCCTCATATTTACGGTGATTTGCAATATGGGCGGACATTCAATATGAAAATACTAGACCTCATTAATAACACTCCTAGACCAGCAAATATTTGTGTCACAATCTTTGTTATTTAAGAAATATTTAGATTTATAAAAATATTTATGTAAAGCACTAATGCAGGTTATTCCTAGCAGACTTTGTGAAGAAGTAAAAAGAGTGAAGTAAAATGCATCATAAATGCTAATTATTAATACATCCATAATAAGAGCTGGTTATAAAAAACATAAAACCATAAATGCACCATAACCAAAGCCATAAAATACCCCAGCCTCAGTCTGTAGAAAAGATGAAAGCTCTAGAGGGAAGAGATGGGAAGGGAACTGTGCTGCAGTCCTCAGTCTCCATCAGAAGAGTGCAAAGGCCATTCCACCAATGGGAAACAGGCTAGCACAGATGCGTACCATGACTATGCAACCATGCAGGGTGGAGTCAGTCTGTGGCCCTGATGGTGCAGAACAAAGAAATTTGGTGTAAGGTCTGAAGATTGACTTGAGGCGCGTGGTGGAGCTGTTCCATTACCTACCCTGATGGCTACCACTGGGGTGTTAAACTTATGAAGTGAAATGAGGAGACATGTGACATGAACTCACTGCCACTACATGGGAAGAGATAGAGAGTTAGTCATTTAAGGTTACCTGTAGCCTACTGTCAGTACGAGTGAGCGCTCATGTGACCTCTGCATATGTGTGAGGTCTTGCAGTGGTGAGGAATTGTCCATGTCAAGCGCCTCTGTCTTGGCCAGGTTGAACTAAAGGTAACAATCTGCTGTCCAGGAAAACTTATGCTGTAAATTATTGTGACTTTTTGCAGGTTTGACTCCTTGTCAGCCTGTTCACCTCTAGCATCAGAAGTCATACATTTTTTGGATGTCTGAATGCAGTTTTCACCGTGAGCTTCCAGCATCAAGCATGGGATGTCCTTTAGGCAAGATGAGATTCACTGTGAGACCTACAGACAGAGAAGAAGAACCAGCTCTTTCTGTTCTTCCTGCCAAAAACCCACGGCCTTTGTTTAATAAGCATCTCAGAGTGCTGAACTGGGATCAGGTTTCCCATTTTCCATACCCTAATCTCACAAGCTGAAAGTACATGCTGACAGTATAAACTGGTCCTAGCTTGGGGCTCCTACTCCACTCGCAATATTTATGAATATCGGCCCAAGTCATGCTGTAGCATTCAAACACTCAACATAAATGTCCATATACTAATGTGCACAGTAAATACAGAAATTTTCCTGGCCAAGACTAGAAACAGAGAAACTCCCATGCCTGTGTTGGTCAGCACCTTTAACCTGCTTAAGTAGCCCGACACGGCCTGGCTCCACATACAGAGGTCTGTTGTTTTGAAATGCTTGTGAGGTCATGCGGTATTTGCACACTCATGGTGAGTCTGTACCTGGCACACACGCTCAGTGCAGGCCCCCACGTCTTGTGTCTGGATAGCAACTGCTCCTATGGCTGCTTGCTTTTCTGTCCTAGGGGAGAGGAGACAGAAGTTGCCACATAGACACAATAACTTTGGACACGCCACATCACCAGGAGTAGCGTTTCCAGTATGGCCTGATGTTTGGACAGCCAGTTCTGGGTCTGAACGTTGTTACTCTGTATTGAAGTGGTCTGTAAAAAAACATGCAAGGGCACAATCGTTTCAAAAGGAGAATGCTTCAGTTAAAACCAGAGTCCTACAAGCAAGAGGTTGGGCAAATCATTGGAGTGTATTTAAGCATTAAATGGCCTTACATTCTAAGATAAAGCGTACTGTTATCTCTCTGTATACATACAGTACGTGTATCAGTTTATGTGTTAATGCATTACATGCTGTTTTCAAGGGCAGGTTTCAAAAGATTTGCCTGACGGTTAAACACACCGAAATGCAAACATTACACATCACCTCACAGCTGTGCTTGTGAGGAATTGTGATAGAATCGTGACACAGCATAAAACGCATTGTAAAGTACAGTTCAGTGGTGGATATGCAGACAAGCGACGTGCTGTTCCATTTGTATAATTTGCCTAAATACTGAGATATTATGAGTTTGCTGTAGTAGGTCTTGTCATGTTTGTAAACTGTCGTGTGGATACATGCAGGAGTGCACATTGTACACCTTTTAGGTCCTTGTTTGTGTGTGTGTGTGTGTGTGTGTGTGTGTGTGTGTGTATATACATGTATAGGTTGTGTGTTGATGTGGTCTTTCTGTGTTTCTTGTCTTCCCAACAGGTCCTTTGTGCAGTGTGCTGGTGGAGGCTTATGGTTGCCGAGCAACAGTAATTGTGGGCGGGGTTCTGAGTGGTTTCGGGATGGCAGTCAGCTCCTTCACCAACACCATCACAGAGCTTTACATCACTGCCGGGGTCATCACAGGTCAGAGGTCACTCACACATAGAATTCACACCTTTGCCACAGTTCACATAAAATTGTTCATGTCAGAGAAACAACCTGGGGGATGGTGGGTGAGACATTACATTACATTACATTACATTACAGTCATTTAGCTGATCCTTTTATCAAAAGTGACTTAAAGTTGTTTATGCTAACTAAGGGCCAATCCCCCCTGGGAGAAAGTTTGGGTTAAGGGCCTTGCTCAAGGGCCCAACAGTAGACTGGGGCTTGAAACACTAACCTCAGGGGTCTCAGTCATGTACCTTAGCCACTAGACTACAGGCTACCCCCATTATGTCTGTTAAGGCATTGTTATGTTGTGTGGATGGGCCCTGATGTCTGGTATTGAATCCAGACCATGTCAGCGCCAACTGTGATTGGCCAACTGGTCAGAAGCAGCACATGATTGGCTTTAGCGTCTCCCAGATGGGGGAGGGATTGAACAGGTGGAGATGTCTGTGTCTCATTACTCAGTAGCAACTATTGCAAGCCACATCCTGCCTGCACAAAGCAGCCACACTTACGTGTTTCACCGACTCAGGTCTGTGCAAGCTGAACTTGTGGTGTGACAAGACAGCTCTTGGTGTGAAGAGGAGCAGCAGCTGCTGTCACGTGTTTCAGTGAGCGCATGCATGTCTACGCTCAGCTGAAATGACAGCAGAGTTTATAGCAGTGAGCTCGGTCTGAGAATATGACCGGACTGGAAGGAAAGAAGGGGGAAATGTTTAGTTATATTTTTGTTTCATAACAGAAAAAGTTGAATATATTCCCTTGTGTGATTTCCAGGACCTGCTGTTCCAAGTCCATTGTTTTCTTGCCATTTTCTTGCAAGACATCTTGGGTTCCTTACCTATGAAATAGCCAGGATAGCCCAGTGGACAACTTAAATGACGTTTGGTGAATATATTGTATATGCTCTCTTATTGCAAAAGGCTGTCATTAAGGAGTACCATAAATGGACCCTGGCCTACAGTTTTTCCTTTTGTGAATGTTTCCTTTATATTTCCATATGTCTTTCAGATATGAGGAATCTTGATTGGTTTACACACCCTTTGCAATCTATTGGTGTGTACAGGTCAAGGGTGTGTACAGATCTAGATTATAATGAAATCATAATTCTGACCTGCCGACATGTCCTTTTATGATAAAGAGGCATAGAGGTAGCTGTACTATTATGGTAAAAAGTCAATACTAGTGAATACTAGTATCAAAAGTCAACCATTACTCAGCAGTCCTTCAGCTATGGTGACAGCTATGTGTTTTCTGAAATGGGTGTAGGTCAAGGGGGCCGAAAATGTGCGTGTCCCAACTATGATCCAAGGCTTATCTTCTCCTGAAGTCTGAAGACCAAATTTTAAGATTGAGATGGACTTTTACACTCATATGTCAGAACTTCGGCAGAACAGCAACAAACAAAGCTTAGCGGGGCATAGGGTTACGGTTAGGGTTGTGGGTTCATTGCATGAATTTGCAGGTGTAGCCACCATATAATATGTTACATAATTTGCAGGAACATGCCTCCACATGCCTATTGATTTCCATTTGTTTTTGGTGTTTTCTTAAAATTTTCAAAATGATAAACGTTAGCATAATTTGAAGGAAACAGGTGGAACATGCCTCCACATGCCTATTGATTTCCATTTAGGCCTTTTTGCACCCTGTGTTTTCTTAAAGATTCATTTTGGCATTATGTGGCTTATTATTTTTTTCTTTGTTTAGACAGAGGGGTATAGATGAGAAGGGAGTATAGAGAGGAAATTTGGAGCTGATGGTTGCACTACCCACTGAGCTATCCAGTCTCACCGACCTGAGTTCTTGCAGTAAATCTACAAAGCGTTCCTGCTTGTTTTGTTTTGTCCCAGGACTTGGTTTCTGCTTCAGCTTCCAGCCAGCGGTGACCATCCTGGGCCACTATTTTGTCCGGCGCCGCGCTTTTGCCAATGCCATGTCGTCCACGGGAACTGCCATTGGCCTGTCGACCCTCCCCTTCCTGGCTGACTACCTGCGCGACGAGCTGGCCTGGCGTGGGAGCTTCCTGGTGCTGGGCGGGGTGCTGCTGAACTGCTGCGTATGTGGGGCGGTGATGAGACCAGTGGGGCCCAAATACCGCCACCGCCCGCCACGGCCCCAGTCACACGATCAAGATGGCCTACCCTCACCAGGAGCTAAGGAGGACGGGCCGAAGAAGCGTGCGAGGGCCTGGCTGAGCTCGCTGGCGGCCAGCCTGCAGAGGAACATGGCGTTCGATTTGTTCTGCAGCAACCTGCGTTTCCGCATCTACTCCCTGGGCATCACCTGGATGATGCTGGGTTTCGTGGTGCCTCTGGTTTTCCTGGTGCCCTACGCAACGGCCAATGGCATGGAGCAGAGCCGGGCGGCCCTGCTTCTCGCCATCCTGGGCTTCGTCAACATCTTGGTACGCCCTCCTGCCGGCCTGCTCTTCGGGCTGCCGTGGTTCCGGGGCCGCCACGTCTACGTGTTCGCTGCTGCGCTGCTGGTCAACGGCCTGAGCAACGCCATCTGCGGCCTGGCGGCCTCATTCCCCGTGCTGCTGACGTTCGTGATAGCCTACGGCCTCTCCATGAGCGTGGTGGGGTCCCTGCTCTTCACCGTGCTCATGGACATAGTGGAGATGAGCCGTTTCCCCGCTGCCCTGGGCCTGCTGGCCATCATGGAGAGCGTCACACTGCTGGTGGGACCCCCCCTCGCAGGTGAGAGAGTGTGTGTCAGTGAATGTGTGTGTGTGTATGTGTGTCAGCAAAAGTGTGTGTGTGCCAGTGTGTGTGTGTAAGCAAGTGTGTGTCAGTGAATGTGTGTGTGTGTGTGTGTGTGTGTGTGTGTGTGTGCAGTGTGTGTGTGTAAGCAAGTGTGTGTGTGTGTGTGTGTGGAATGGTGTTGCCATAGTGACACCTCACCTGTCATGTGTGTCCACTGGAAATGGTACTGTACCCACAGTGTGTCTTCTGGGGGAGTGTGTGTGTGTGTGTGTGTGTGTGTGTGTGTGTGTGTGTGTGTGTGTGTGTGTGTGTGTGTGTGTGCAGACCTGGGCCTGGTTCTAAATTCTGTGTTTGCATTCTGGTAGTCAAGACTCTGCAGAGAGAGTGTGTGGTAAATATGCATTGCTTGTTCTGGCATAAACTGCCTGTAAGCTTAATAGTGCTTTCTCTGAGGTTGGATATGGTCAGCCCTGAAAGGTTTGCCTGTGTCTACAGTAAACAGAAAAACCACCGAAGAATAACCGTTTCAGATTGGAGACTGTGAGAGAGAGACAAGTCAGAAGCATTAGTCGACCATTTTATTAGTAAAGACCATGCCTAAAGTTTGGTGGTGCGATGCCACGGCAGACACAGCAGTTTGTCAGACAAACATTTAGGCATTTAGGAGGTGCTCAGTGATAAGGTAGCCTGCTGACAGCTCCCTGCCTAGGAACTGAACCTACACCCTCTGACTTACAAATTCTGTGTGTATTCTGTGTGTGTTTGTGTGTGTGTGTGTGTGTGTGTATGAGTGTGTGAGTGTGAGTTTGTGTGAGTGAGTGAGTGAGTCTGTGTGTATGAGTGTTTATGAGCGTGAGTGTGTGTGTGAGTGTGTGTGTTTGTTTGTGTGTGTGTGAGTGAGTGAATATGTGAGTGAGTGTGGGTGTGTGTTAATGAGTGTGAGTGTGTGTGAGTGAGTGAGCTTGTGTGTATGTGTGTGAGTATGAGAGTGCTTCTGAATGACTGACATTAGGACATTGTGCCCTTTGCCAGGGGCTAGCCTGTGCTCACTGCAAGAGGTGTCTCATATTTCAGCACCATGACAACTCAGATGTCACAACTGAGAGCAGCTTCCTCATGCGTGTGTGTGTGTGTGTGTGTGTGTGTGTGTGTGTGTGTGTGTGTGTGTGTATGTGCCCATGTACGTTCATTGTAATGTGGCTTGCCTTGTTTCACAACCTGACAGTTGGAAAGCCTGTTTTATGGTGATGCGGGTGCAACATTTCACTGTGACTGGGTTTAATTTTCCCATTTTCTGCCAGTTTTTGTCCCAAAGGCCTGGAGCTCAGACTAGGCCAAATCCCCAAGCTCTCCTAACTCACTACCCTGGCTGGTGCTTCTCTGTTGCAGGCATGCTTGTGGACAGGACTGGGGTATACACTTACGTCTTCTACAGCTGCAGTGTCATCGTGGCCTCGTCTGCCATCTTCATCATGGTGGCCTTTTACTTGCTGGAAAGACGGGCCAGGGATGTGAGGACTTCCTCAAAGCCTTACACCCAACCGCCAAAACCTGGAGTCTCCCTCACCCCTGACTGCCAGTACAGCAGTGTGCCAACACAGGGGAGCAACGCTGCCAACACAGAAACAGTGTACATCACCAGTGTGTGAACATACACAATTAAACACACACACACACACACACACACAACACACACACACACACACACACACACAAATTGTCATTGGTGATTGTGCACTCAACACAGAGATAGTGAACATCAGTACCGTGTTAACACACACACGCACACTCTTGCACGTGCACACCATAACATTCTGCACCCAGTCCAGAGATGTTGCATGTGTGAAAGTAGTGAAAGTAAACACTCCTGTACGCTGGTGTATGAACAGAAACCCATGCACAGGTAGGCGTTTCATCAGGAAGACTTGCACTTGAAAAATACCCCCGACACTGTCCTCAAACATCCCATGTTACAAAATACAAAGCGTGGGTCTGCGACCCAACAGCTTATAGTCAAATTCCTATTGCTGTATTGTCTGTCAGACTGCCTGTAATAACCCTCAATCACCATTGGCCAAAGAGCTCACTGCACCTCGTCTCCCTCACACAAGCACTACTGAGGTATAATGAGCATTCTGGATTAACAGAGCTGTGGTGTCTCTGCAGCTGGTTTGCTGTTGTTGGTGACTGATGAGTTTGATGACTGATGAGTGAATGGGTAATTTTCCCACAAGCTTTTAACTGTTACAGCTACTACAAACACTGGTTCACATGCAGACAAGCATGTCCATGCTTATATGGAAAACTGTATTGATGTGTAAATATTGCATTGCAGTTGTTCAATCCAGGTTTGGTCAAAAGATAAACTAAGAGTAGGTCAGTTTGTCATTTGTTTTAGTTTTTTTTTTAAAAATCCATCTGCTGTTTAAGATGAGAAAATATTTTAAAAGGCGTTCATAAAGTAATCCTGCTGCATTTTAAAGTCTGTGTGAAGTCAGAGAGCATTTTAACAGATTATATCACAGTCCGGTCCGTGTTATGAAATGGAGTGCAAAAATTAAAGTAATCCTTATAGGTATGTGTCTGCTTTTGTTTGCCTGGGACACAAATCTGATACCGTAACTTAGTGTCCTTAGATAGTCCTCAGCCAGTAGAACACTGACTTTTCCAGTGTTGCTAATGTTGACAGTAAACATCACAGTCTGTGCCCCAGGCAGACTTTATGTGTTTGCTTAAAGAATCTGTACACCCACCAGATACTCATTGGATCCCAGCCATGGTCCTGGAACCCCTGTGTGAGGTACTTTTTGTTCCAACCAATATCCGGATTACATTTACATGTATTAATTTAGCAGACATTTTTATCCAAAGAGAGTACAAGGAATACATACAATCATTGATTAAAAATCGTAAATGCAGCAACAACAAAAAAAAATCAATAAACATTTTTATAGCAATAAAATCTATTAAAGTCTATTAAATAGTCATAATAAACCAACAAGCATAGAACATAAAATACATAACCAGGTAAAAATAGTTTATACAATTATACAATTAATAAGATCATTCTTAGCGAACAGTGTTGAAAACAGGTACCTGTGCTGCGTAATTGTACTGAATGGTAGTTGCCACAGTACAGTCCTCTGTTCCTTTTTTTTTTTTTTTGAAACACAACAGACTGTGAGTTTTTCTCACATTGAAAAAGGTCTTTGACAAATGTCTCTGTTTACAGTTTACATTTGTTCCCCTGCTGATCCAGAAATTCATTTAAACTCATCAAATACAAAGGGACCTCCTGAGTATTTTTATGCAGTCTGCATTTATGTGACAAGCAAACTAGTTTTGTTTTAGTTATTACTTTGTTGGTTTTAAGCACCTCCTCACTTTTGATATTGTGAGAGATCATGCTGGTGTCAGTTGTGCTAAAGTTGTGATAATTTTCAGAGACGGTGTGTTTGGTGGGTCTACAGCAGGGATTCTCGACTCATGGTCCTGAGGGACCCACAGTGTATGCAGATATTGACTGTAGTGAGACGTCTTCAGTATCTGTGGCAAAATCTGATACAGAATTTGCACACTTCCTTTCTGTGCCTTCCCAGTGAACCCAAAACATGTTGTTGAACCATTGTTTAGCTGGGTACATATGACTGAGAATGTATATAGAATGAAATATGTACAGCTGTCAACACGGTTGGTCGGCATCTTGCTGTATTGTATATTTGAGATGATTTTACTTTTTTTGTAAACATAGAAAAAATGTAATTTTCTTGTAATACATTTAGCAGTGTGTTTTTTGACACTGAGGGAACATGGTTAAATACTTTAAATATGAATGGCATATTTATACAAATTGATGTTTAAATTTGAATTAAAGTGATTCATTTGCAGCTCTAGTTGCTATCTTCCTTTTTTCTTGAAGATAAAATCTCAGTGCTGTTTTTCCCACAAATGCACACCAGCAGTGGAGATATACACTTATGCAGAAATTATGACAATTACATGTAGGTAAGAAACTGTAAAACTCAGTAATGTAGTAAAGTCATAATTAATAACTTGGTGTATGGATAATGTCTATCTATATACTGCTTACCCAGGATATACTACCTATATGCTACATATACTGACAATATCACTATTAAATGTAGGTGTCAGAAATTACATAATTTGGGCTGTGCTTCAGCAATGTTTACTAATAGTGGCATTTAGTGAACATTGTTAACTCTTCTGTTTTAAATGTTATGTCATTAGCTACCACTACGTTTTGTATGACAGGACTAAGTAAGTCATGGCTGTGCTGTGTGCCTCTGAAAATCACACTCTGCACATATGGTGCTCAGTTGATATTATCATGTTTTTTTATTTTTATTTATGTAGTGAGGTGGTATGACCTGTTTGAAAATCAGATATGGCAAGTCATAAGGTGCTCTTTAGATCTTATCATTTTTTGTCTTTCAGCATATGCTGAGGGAGTGGTGTGCAGCGGTGTGCAAGGGCAGCGGTGTGCAAGGGCAGCTGTGTGCAAGGGCAGCGGTGTGCAAGGGCAGCGGTGTGCAAGGGCAGCGATGTGCAAGGGCAGCGGTGTGCAAGGGCAGCGGTGTGCAAGGGCAGCTGTGTGCAAGGGCAGCTGTGTGCAAGGGCAGCGGTGTGCAAAGGCAGCGGTGTGCAAGGGCAGCTGTGTGCAAGGGCAGCTGTGTGCAAGGGCAGTGGTGTGCAAGGGCAGCTGTGTGCAAGGGCAGCGGTGTGCAAGGGCAGCTGTGTGCAAGGGCAGCGGTGTGCAAGGGCAGCTGTGTGCAAGGGCAGCGGTGTGCAAGGGCAGCTGTGTGCAAGGGCAGCTGTGTGCAAGGGCAGCGGTGTGCAAGGGCAGCTGTGTGCAAGGGCAGCTGTGTGCAAGGGCAGCGGTGTGCAAGGGCAGCGGTGTGCAAGCTAGATTTCAGTGGAGTCGTCTGCAAATTCTGGAACTTTGCAGTTAATTTGAAAATAACTGACATGCAGCCAGCAAACCAGTGTTCAGTGGCCCCTTCTCTGCTTCACACAGGAACTCAGTGTGGGTCTACCCACTTGTGGAGGTCAGTGTGGTCAGACCTGAGCCCACACTGTATGCAGACAGCCGGCAGTGGGCTACACGAGGGAATATTTGCTCAGAACCCTGCTCTTAACTTGAGGCTTCTACTTCCCACAATCACCTAACCCTGATTTCACGGTTCTTTTTATTCATTTCTTCCCCTCGTAACTAAGTGAGTGAACCCGGTGGTTTCAAACTCAGTGCAATGGAGAGCTAGGTGCATTTTGGTTTATACGTATAACTCAATCTGAAATTAGTTATTTGTGTTGTCAAAAAAAAACCATCGCGTACATTCTGTGGTTTATTACAGTTACATACATATGGCTAAATTATAAGTTTAACGGATTAAGGCAGCATTAATTGTAATTAAAGTCAGTGTTGGAGTTTTAGACTTCCGGAGTGGTCCTCAGTCCTGATCCTGGGGTCTGCAGTGTCTGCTAGTTTTGGTTTTTATGCTGAAATCAGAAACCAATTCAGACTGTAGAAACCAGATGAGCCAAGTTGTTGATGACACAGTCAAGCTGTGTCATCAACTGCTCTTAATCGATTAAGTGGTTAGTAACAACAAAAACAAAAACCATCACACCCTATTGTGTGATTTTGTAGCTCCAAAATTCTGGATGATGTACCAAGAATCGGAAGTTTCTTGTAAACCATTTGGACCAGGCTAGTATCACATTCCAGTATCTACTTACAGTGTGGAAATATTTGAATGGGAAAGTTGTTTGTGTACTGCAAATATTTTAATAGACAATATAAACATTTACACTGACAGCAGATAATGAATGTAGTTCACTGAAACGGTGTGTGTGTGTGTGCATGTGTGTGTGTGTGTGTGTGTGTTTGTTCAGGACACCAGGAAACCCTTTACATACAGACCTTTCCAAAGGATGTCATCTAAAACACAGCATCACCATCACGGCACTGGGGTATTGGGCATTCTCTGGACCACAGGAAAATCTGGCCCTTCCTGGCCCTACAACACCACCTTCAACAGTACCTTTATTTTGTCAGGATGTCTCCTATTCAAGGAATGACCTATCCCAAAAAACCTTAAAAACATAAATTGTAGTCTTACACAATATCCATTGTGGAAGATATTAAAGTTGGCAGAAAACACTAATTTGCAAGGGTGAATAGTACTATTAATACTAGTCGGTAAATGTTTTAGTACCTGTTTTATTGTCTTGTCGTCCATTTCCCCAATAGAGGGCGCCCATGGTTCATTTTGCAAAAAGGGAGCTAAAGGAAAGTAAATCCGCGGTGTTGCGTCTCTGATTTAGTGCTGATAAAGTAACACCTCTCAAATGCCACTTCGGTGTGGAGGCTGTATCCAAAACTGTACCAGTTACATACACTAATGACACAAGCAATACTTGGTTTATTACATCACAAAAAATACATAACACTTTATTCTTATTTATTATTAGCCAATTGAATGAACCCCAATAGACACACAATGTATATATTATAAAATTGGCTGCTTTCTTTCTTTCTTTCTTTCTTTCTTTCTTTCTTTCTTTCTTTCTTTCTTTCTTTCTTTCTTTGTAAATCATGTTAAGATTTGTTTGATTATTATCACATTGTTGTTTGTAAAGCTAATATAATCACAACAATTTTTTTACATTTTTTACATTTTATTTTGAGTTTATTAACTTACAATTACGAACAATTACATTTTATTTATTTTCTTATTAACTGGTGAAACTGTTACTTAAGGATTAGCCATTTTCGTCTTTTTTTTTAATTGTGACTGCCAAACCAAGCAATTGAACTGTGAGTCTGAAATGAATGTGTTTTAATGATTTGTCCAAAAAAATTAAGTTTGTATCTTCGAACACATGCTACTGCTGCTTCAGTCAGCCAACAATGATTGCTGCTGTTGCGTGTGTCTGGCGATTGAGCTGAACCATCACTACTGCTGACGTCACTCACAATGCATTTTCTATCCCTTCTCAATAAACTCCTCTTAAATACTATATCGTTGTCTGAGAGTTCATATCACTGAATGCTGCGAATCGCGCTCAAGTTCGTAGCGCGACCAGCAACTGCGCACACACCTATTATTGGCTAAACGAAACCAAAAGTGAAAGGAAGAAGACGTTTATGCTGGCAACTGGTTATGCACATTTGTTATATCAAAGGTAAGGAATACATCCGGAAATTCGCGATTGCTATACTCAAAAAAGATATTCCCATGTTTAAACCTTCGAAATCTTTCATTTTAGCTAAACCTTTCGAACCCTTGTTGTCTTATTTCGCCACAGATAGCTACAGTGTTATGTATTTTCATCTAGAATGTAACTTGCCAGACCTTAACTGGATATTCTGTGCTTGCAGTGTCGACATAACTAATAAACTCGCAGGTTGTATTCGTAAATCAAGAGATTAAATGTAGGTTATCTTATTCAGGAGCTATGTACAACTTGTCTTTTGGATCACAGTCTTAAGTTAAGGCTACGTTTGCTAACAACACGATAAAGTGTCGCGATCAAAAATCGTCGGACACTGCTGAATTTGGCAGGAATTGTCGACGGACATCCTCCACGAGATCATTCAACAATTCTGTCCGTACTCAGCCGCGCGAAACTGGTCCTTGATACATGAGTGCAAGACCCGTGCAAGACCAGTGAACTATGCATGACCAGTAGAGACTCACAGGAAAACACCCACCGTCGTTCATGTTAATATAGTTTTGTGGGAATGCTTCTTTATAAGCCGTTGATGCGTATTAATAATTTGGTACCACCATTCTTGCGCCTCAGGTTTATACTATCAAAATAGAACCAGTGGATTATGTAGTTAGACCAATGTCAAGGTACATAATTGGGACACTAGGGACATCTGTTTTGTCATTGAAAGGAACTAATTCATGTCACCTGACCCTGTCTGTCTCAATCTGTTTTTGTGCTTCCAGGGCAGGATCCCTTGGACTGCCACTGACCTCTTATTTAACCCCATCCTGCCCCACGTCCCATCCACGGCTGGAGGAACATGGCGGGTGCAGCCGTGGGAGCGTATGGCGCAGTCCTGCTCTGTGAGCTGGCCCTCTGGGTGCTGCTGTGGGGTGGCGTGGTCCTCCTGGAGTGCCCCAGCAGAGCAGGGGTGGATTTGGGATTGTTGTGGGTGCTGGGCGTTGGTAGGTGGGCTGTGCTCCGCTGGCTGTCCTGGGTGGTGCCGGGGGGAAGGGACCAGCCCGTGCTGAGGCGCTGGGTGGCGGCGCTGTGCCTTCTGGGCCCGGTGTTTGAGAGCGGCAGGGCAGCCCTCCAGCAGGAGAGGACCCTAAGCGGCCAGCTCCCCGACCCTGGCACGGTGGCCACAGGCCTGGTGGCCTCCACCGCAGCCTGCCTCTTCTGGGAGCTCACCTTCCCAGAGGCCCAGAAGGGGAAAGGGGCCAAGCAGCAGCAGGCTAAGGCCATGTTCATGAGGGTGGTCCGCTACTCTGCGCCGGACGCCCTTCACCTGGGAGCTGCCTTCATCTTCCTCAGTCTGGCTGTTATCTGTGAGTGCAGCACTGTGTCAATGAGCAGCTACAGTGAATGCATGACTGTTTTTTACAATCAATTATTAATCCGCCCTGTTCGATAGTAACACTTTAGTGTAATAGTGCAGTATAGTTGCACAGGGAGCTGGCTTGGACCTCAGAGATTGTGGGATTACCTGCTAGGGCTGAAGCTGTTCATCATAAGGTTTCTAAGGTTTCTCTTCACCTGAGTTGCTTCCGTGTGTCCAGGTGTACAAATATGTAGTTTGTATAAAAATGGACACTTCAATTTGATATAATATAATATAGTATATATAATGATGCTCTGGACAAGAGCATCAGATAAATGGCTGTAATGTAAACTTAAGCTCATGAATGACACTGAATGACATTGTTGTGGTCATAAAAAGCTTTGTTGTGGTCAGAGGTACGTGTGAACCGTATGACTCTCAGGCTTTGACGATGGCAGAGGCTGAGGTTTAGGCATTCCTCTTGTGTGTGCAGGTGAGATGTTTATCCCGTACTACACTGGGAGAGTGGTGGACATCCTGGGCTCACAGTATGAGGTCAGCGGCTTCCTGTCTGCCATCGGGCTCATGGCCCTGTTCTCACTGGGCAGGTGAGCCTCACCTCTCCTTGGCTGCTCTCCTTCACAGCAACTGAATTTTATTAAAGTAATGATGAGTTAATTTGACACTTATCCCCTCTTGACGTGCGTTGGTTTTATAGTCACAACCCTTTTGTTAGGTAATCTACAGATTTTAGACTGTAGATTGTGGTACCATAGCAGCTGTGTGTATAAATCATTCTTACCGTGTTCAGTTTTCCATGTTTGCTTTAGATACACGAACCTGATTCTCAGTTTGTAATAATGATTTTGTGTCTGCATGCATGTGTGTTTATGTGCGGGTCTGTGCGTGCGTGCATGCGTGTGTGTGTGCTGTGTGTGTGTGTGTGTGTTTCAGCTCCCTGTGTGCAGGTCTGCGAGGAGGCATGTTCATGTGCAGTCTGTCCAGGCTCAATAAGAGGATGCGGCACATGCTCTTCCACCAGCTGGTGCAGCAGGAGATCGGCTTCTTTGAGCAAACCAAACCAGGTGAGAGAGATGCAGGTAGCCCGACACAGAGTTTGAAATACAGCAGGAGAGGGGACCCGAGAGGCTGCCGTTTCTATGATTTTTCTTCACTGGCTTTGTAATGGTGATAACTTCCCCTCTTCCTGTCCCGTTCCTGTATGCAGGTAGCCTTGCCTCTCGTCTGTCGTCCGACACCAACAAGATGGGCCTGTCGGTGGCCATGAATGTGAACGTGCTGGTGCGGAGCATGGTGAAGGTGATGGGCGTGCTGGGTTTGATGGTGGGGCTGTCATGGCAACTCACCCTTCTCACCTGTGTGGAAATGCCCCTCCTCGCCGTGCTCCAGAACAACTACAACACGTACTCTCAGGTGAGCCCTGTGATTCTGTCAGACAGACTTAGCCTCAATGTACTCCCATAGGCACTGCAATACAGTACAGGTATTCAGCATATCTGATCCAAAAGTGACTTACAATGCAAAATGTGCAAGTTAGGGACAACGGTGCTGAAAGAAATAGAGGGAAGTAAAGCTCCAAGAGCCAGAAGTGACAAAGGACCAAATGATGGAGTGTGCAAAATGGATAAAATGGCACAGAATAACATTTCAGCTCATTGATCTGTAGAAGGAATATGGAGGGATTTGTGTGTCTGTTTTTCAGGCAGGTTTGGGTTTATGCTGGTGAGAGCTGAGCCATGGTTCTGTACTTTCTGTTCCTCTCTCAGGCCCTGGCCCAGCAGCTCCAGGACTGCAAGGCAGAAGCCCAGGAGGTGGCAGCGTCTGTCCTGGGGGCCGTGCGCACGGTGCGCAGCTTTGGTGCTGAGAGCAGAGAGGAGAAGCGGTACCAGGAAGTGATGTCAAAGATGCATAGAATACAGACGCGCAAAGGCGTCATGAGCGCGATCCACCTCTTGCTTCGAAGGGTAGGGCATTACGCACTGCCGGTACATACTGTGTCACTGTGTCTTGTTGCCACGGCACAGCCTGTGTGGCTAACACTGCCGCTCTCTCTGCCCAGATGGTGACGGTGGGAGTGAAGGTCCTGATGCTGTACTATGGGCGTCGGCTCATCGGTTCAGGTCAGCTGACCAGCGGCGGCCTCCTGTCCTTTGTCCTGTACCAGAAGGACATGGGGACCAATGTAAAGGTGAGTGTTTTATCTGCCAGAAGAAAATTGAGTAGTTATAGATAAAGTTCAAATTATCATATACTGGCAAGACATGGGCTCCAGCATCATGGGCAGTGAACAGCACACCAGGAAGATGGCGATTTGCGCAATAATCGAATGCAGGTGTGAAAGAGTGGATTGGGTTTTTTTATTCTCATTTTGCAGTGTGGGAACTGTGCTGCCTCTGAGCTCAATCAGTGATGCAGAAATCATCTGGATCAGCTGATCTCATCCACTTCTCCGCTTCAGTCAAAGATCAGCGTGTCTGTGTACTGTAGATCCCAAATGTGACCTAATGTCTGTGCCTCAGAACTGGTGTACATCTGTGGCGAGATGCTGAACAGCGCCTGGGCAGCGGGCAAAGTGTTCGAGTACCTGGACAGGAAGCCCCTTCAGAAAGAGGCGGGGCAGCTGGAGCCCGCCAGCCTGAAGGGACACCTGACGTTCCGCAACGTCACCTTCTGCTATCACACCAAACCCGACACACCTGCACCTGCACCTGCACTGAAGGTGAGCTCTCACACAAACTCCAGTGCACACAAGGGAGGAGGAGGGAATCTATGTAGTTGAGTATTGCGATAGTTCAGTTCCAACAGTACCCTCCAAAAACAGTGATGGCATATGGAACTGCATCGTCTTTATAAATAAATCACTTTATGGTGAAACTAATTTCATATGATGACAGGTTACCAGAATCAAGTCAAGCTTTGCAGCATCTGTTTACAGCCTGAGTATGTTGCAACAACATTTTGATAAATCTTTGCAACTTTGCAATGGTGTGTATATGTATCATATTTTTGCAGTTAAATAATGAAACCTGATATGTTGAGCAGCATTCTATATATTTTAATTTATATATAATGTAATGAAATGTAGCAGAATGGCATGGTTAAGTTACAGGCATGAGCTATGTACAGAATACTAAAGCCTACCAGCTGCAGTAACAGACTCAGTCACTGTTATAATCAGTAGGCAATTTGAGGGAGGATGGGGGATGCCATCCCCCTTGTTAACCTGCCATCCCCATTTTGTGTGTTGGTTGGTGGCATGGGGGCAGGGGGTGCTCCCATTGGGCCATCCCCCCTGTTACAAATTAATAGATTGTCTGGTTATAATGGACCTGGTGTTGTGATTCTGCTTCCTGTGGTGACATCACTCACCTTTTTATCAGGGTGTGTCCTTGGAGGTGCGCCCTGGGAAGATGACGGCGCTGGTGGGGCCCTCTGGTGGAGGAAAGACGTCCTGCGTCAGCCTGCTGGAGCGTTTCTACGAGCCTCAGGAGGGGGAGGTGCTGCTGGACGGACTGCCCCTGCACAGCTACCGCCACCAGTACCTGCACCGCAAGGTAACCCATACTCTTACTATTACCTGTGTGGTACGGTAATCACTCACCTGTAAGGTAACTGATATCTATACCAATACCTGCATCTTAAGGTAATCAATACTCTTACTATTATCTGTGCTTTAAGGTAACCGTTACTCTTATCAATACCTACATCACAAGATAATCGATACTCTTACTATAAATTGTACCACAAAGTACATTACCTGCATTGTAAGGTAATTGCTACCTACACTATTACCTGCACCACAATAATTGCCACGATTACCTGTATGGCAAGGTAAACTGCACTGTAAGGAAAGCCTGTATCCTTACACCTTACACCACAAGGGTAATGGTAAAGAGAGCATCAAGCAATGGAATACAGTAACATCAATAACGTTTCTGTTTGTCTCCTACCCTCCTTTGTCTCTCCCTCCTCTCTCTCTATGTATCTGACTCTCTGTGGTCAGATGGTGATGGTATCCCAGGATCCCGTGCTGTTCTCGGGCTCTGTCAGAGACAACATCGCTTATGGCCTGGAGGACTGCTCCATGGAAATGGTCACGGCGGCAGCGCGCAAAGCTAACGCCCACGGCTTCATATGTCAGCTGGAGCAGGGCTACGATACAGGTGCTTACCTACTGTGCACCTTAACATACACACAACATAGGTACTCCCATGACCTTATGTCAGTTCCACAGCAGAGGTACAGCCATGAATTTTCTTCTTCCCTGACCCTCTCTGTGTGAGCAAGAAGCCATCTGAATATAGTTTGGAATTCCATGCTGCAAAGGATTTCATTTATTGAAGTTTTAAAAATGCATTGCAGTTTGTTTAATTCCTGATACCCTGTGTGTGTATGTGTGTGTGTGTGTATGTGTGCATGCGCACGTGCATGCAAATGTATGTTTGTGTGTACATCTGTGTTTTCGTTTGTGTGTGGGTGTGCTTGTCCATGGACGTGTATGTGTGTGCATGTATTTGTATATCTGTGTGTGTATTACAGACGTGGGGGAGCGCGGGGCCCAGCTGTCGGCGGGACAGAAACAGTGCATCGCCATCGCCCGCGCTCTGGTGCGGGACCCTCAGATCCTCATCCTGGATGAGGCCACCAGCTGCATGGACCTGGACACACAGCTGGCGGTACGGACGCTCACCTGAGCTGGGGTCAGGCCCAGTAAAATTCAACCACTTCACCTGTGTGGATGCGCTGCAGTTTACTGTGAATTTAACAGGATGAATATTTTACTGGAGTTTATTTATTTAAGTCAATGGGACAATGCACATTGATGTAATTTGATTTCTGTAACGTAACACGATTTGGTAGTCAACTCCTGTGGTGCCGATTTTTTTTTTGTGTAATGTGCTAACCTTTTCAGGTCTAGCTGGTTGTTAACAGTGCCCCCTACTGTCTCAGATGCAGCAGGTTGTGACCGGAGCGGAGGGCCAGACTGTGCTCGTTGTGGCCCATCGGCTGAAGACGGTTGAGGAGGCCGACCACATCCTTTTCTTGGAGGATGGGTCCGTGGTGGAGCAGGGCACTCACCAGCAGCTGATGGCCAAAAGGGGGCGGTACCACAGGTTGAAAGAGAAGCTCTTTGCTGATCTGGACAGTGCCGAGGACTCACTGAGCGGGGCCCACGGAGGTTCCCAGCCAAAAGCACACACGAACTGAAAACAACTAATAATTAATACCTCAGAGCCACAAAGAGACATTCTGGTTATGAGGAAGTGGTCTTGGGAGGACTCCAAGAGAAAGGGTTCTCTCGGGCATGTACAAACTGTTGAAAGATATTGCTAAAATGTTCACCACAGTGTAGCATAAAGTGTGCAAACATACATATATGTACATGTACACATGTACACGCACACTGCTGACCAGGACGCACTCCCAGTGACAAAATGTTGAGATCACACTTAATACTTAATTGCTGTTAATTGATTTTCATTAATTTAAAGTATTACTCTCTTCTCACCACATTGTCTCAGAAATAGATGTTCATGTGAGAAATAATGAGCTTTATTTATGGAATTTTTAAATTCCAGTTGCATCAGGTCAGTAGACCTTCAGCAGAAAATCATAGATGCTGAAATTGTGGACATCTGGTGATAGAAAGTGATTTCTGATAAATTTAAATTTAAACATAAAGTAAATGGTATTGATTTGCTAAACCATCCTTGTGGTTGGAACTGTTTGAAACATCCTTGTAAAAAATCTGATTGATTCACTGAAGTTTTTATACATAAAATGCTATGTGTGAGCTTTTTTGCTTTCCACTGATTTGCAGTGCATGTTTTGGTCCACAAGAGGGACACAGAGGATTACGGAACATGAGGGGTGTTTACACAAATATGTGCCTAAGCCAAAGGAAAAGCGTACACCAGTGGGTTTTAATGAAAGACATTCACATGGAGGAAGAAATTAGCAGCGCATCCTGTCAGGATCAAAGCATTTTATTTAGGATGATGCATAGCAAAGGCTGTGTTCACACAGCAGTGTTTTTCAAAAAGCAGGTGCTCTTTGCTGTTTTCCTGTAGCATCACGCTGTGGAGCTTGGGGCGCGCTTCTCTGGCCCATACCATATGCCCTGCTGTATTTTATAAAGTTTAAAACCTATCAGTGTTCCCATGGGGTGAGCGGTGAAAAGCATAGGGTGTGCGTTACATCTACAGCTGACCAATCAGCGTTGAGCATTAACGTGCGGATGAAGGACACACAGGATCTGTGCGACTCGTCTCGTTGTTGTTTTTTTTTGTAAAGGAGAGTGGCCAAGCCACCCTCTTTATGTGTTTTTTCTTTATTCAGACAGTAGGAAGGCTGAGAGGGTAACAGAGAAGAGGAGGCACAGATAAAACAGCCAGAGCCCAGACCTTGAACCCTGGTCTCCCAGGGATTGACATGTGGACAAGAAAGCTGCTCAGCAGACAGAGCTGCCTCATCTTTCAGCACAGCTCACTTTTTTGCAGCTTGCAAAAGCATTGTGTGAAGGCAGCCTAACATTATATGCATTAGTTATAATAATCCAAATAGTATTTTGAGAATGAGGAAAAAAGATGTCTGAATTCATGCACTGAAGTTAGAAATGCTACATTCTTGTGTAAATCATGTACTGAACCGAGCTATATCGGGCCAGGCTGGAATGAGTCAAGATGAGTTAAACTGGGCTGGGTTGGGACAGAGCAACCCTGTACAGACTTGTGCCTGGAAAATGTGGCCACAGCACCCTGCTACCTCCAGACTGCCCTGCACACAGCTCCATGCCTGCATCAGGGACTAAAGGCATCCAGCAAGAAGGTGCTCTTCAGTGCTGCTGCACTCAAGGACAGCTTCCACCAACAGCTGATGGAGAAACAGAATAACAGTCCTTTGGAGGACTACTACTGACCCCTGAGTACCTTGATTCACATGCTGCACTCTGCAATTTAAAGATGGAAAAATTAAGAAAAAAATAGGCAAAACGTGGTATTTGTGTTTTTATTCTTTCATTAGATGTTTATTGGAAGTGAAAAGTAGAACAGTTCCTCAGAACAGACTGTAAAGTAATAATGCAAATGTGTCAATATACATTTTAATATACTTTAAAAGGAACAGAGTCCCGTAGCTTCCCAAATTTGGAAGGCCCCATGCAGCAACTAGACCTCTCGTCTTTCCTACCTCTGAAAATGTGACTTCTAACTCAAAATGTGTTGTCTTGTCACGTGGCATAGGCGCCTCTGTAATTAATTTTTCCCCAGCTGAATACAGAAAATATTGACCAAGAAGAGGAAAGTTGGAACAAGACATGAAATATCATCTGAGGTTTTACTGTCCAGGTTTGGGTGTCAACACAAGTTTTCCTCACTTTGTTTCAGTTTATATGTCTGACCTAAAAAACCTCTTGGCATATAGCACAGAGGAAAAGAAATATGGTAAAACCAGCTTCTTAAAAGTCTTCCTTAATACACAGGGGAACATCCCAAATCTGGCCATCCTTCTCATTAGTGACATCATTCACATTTTTCTATTATTTTCCAGCTATGTTCTTCTGTTTATGCTGTGATATGATTATGAGCTTCTCACAAATGAATGTAGTTTCTTTATGAATTTAACAGATACGTAGGCAGGTTTTGAATAGGGCAGCCGCTGAATTACAAGAGACCAAGCAATGGCTAGACATGCTAAAAATAATGCTGTATTTAATACCAGTTTTGAGTATTACATTTTTCCCTGTATTATTCTGTAGGGTAGAACTATCAACCTGACCCATACAATTGGTTTCAGTGAGTCAGATTTCTTTAAGATCATGATGGTAAAGAAAGTGGGCTGGAATAACTTTCTTTAGCTGTTATAACAACCGTTGGCCTGATACTATTTTCCTAGGGAATATTGGAACGAGTTCTGCTGTGATCTGGAGTCCAACGTCAGTTTTGAGCCATTGTCACCATCTGTCCTATCAGAGCCCACTGTCAGTTTTTTGATTGTCCTTAGCTGAACTTTGTTTGTGTGTGTTCATCTTCGGTCAGCAGAGTCCGTGAGGAGAGAAGGAAAGAGAGTGAGAGAGTGAGTCATGTCTCATTGGCCTCATGCTTTCAGGGGGTTTTAACAGTCTGAGCGCAACTTTCTCACAGGAAGTTTTAACATGAAAAGCTTACAATGACCCATATTAATAAAAAAAAAAAAAAAATAGAACCTTCCTGAAGTATTCCGCTTGCAAAGGCAGACGCACAGGCTGTTGCCATGACAGCAAGTGTTGGGGTCCTGAGAGGTGAGGGTACATGGCTGGCTGCAGGTCGAGCGAGAGAGAGAGAGTAAACATGGCTGCCTGACATGGGAGACACTTGAGAAATTCCTCAGCAGTGAAAGGGAGGATTAGAAGAGGGGAGTTTGTGTTTGTGTGTGTGTGTGTTCATTTTTACTTTCTGCAAAACTGCAAGAGTTTACATCGTCACTTTTACTTGTTGCAATGTGTGTAATGTGTGTAATGTAGGTGACTGTGTGTGTGAGAGTTTGTATGTGAATGTGTGTGTTTTTGTGTGTGTATGAGATAGAGAGATGTGAGATAGGGATCACATAGGTGGACAATGTTGAAGTAGCAGATAGCTTTGCTTCCTTTCTCTGCACACGTTAGCCGGTCCTCTGGACCATCATCCCTAGCTTCTCCTGTGGAAACAGACAAACAGGGGAGCCAAGTTAAACAGCAAGGCCCTAACCCAGTGAACCAAACCGCTGGGACACACTGTACCAGGACCTGGGGGTGAGAATGGAAAACAGACAGGCGCTACAGACAGAGGATACTGTGAGGAACAAGGAGGACCTGACTGAAAAGGGCAACTAGATGAAGGGTGGGAGGAGGAGACAGAGAAAGGGAAAATAATGAAGCAACCATCCCTATTAGATTCTTTTGTATAGTTTCATTGCTAAGTATTGTTATTATTCCTGTTTTATCTATTTTGATTGTTAATGGATACCCTCTGAACTAAATCTTAATAATTATTGTTGTAATTTGTTATTTCTGGTTGTGCTGAGCATTTTTATTCTTCAGCAGTACAATGTTTTATAGTTTCCATGCAGATAAAGCTGATTGAGAGAGAGAGAGAGAGAGAGAGAGGAAGAATGAAAGAATGGCGGGGGAGGGGGGCGGGGGTGGTTTGAGGGGAGGTTGGAAAGAGGTTGAACTCCCAAGACTCCAACCAAGAATCCATGGTGCCGTCCCAACCCAAAACTGTTCCTGTCCGGGGCCCAAATACGATACTCTCTACCAGGCCCAAAATGTACTGTCCCAGCCCAAAAATGTACCTTCCCGTCCCAAAACACTTAATCCCCCAGCCAAAAATCATAACATCCCCACCCAAGGTTGTGCTGGCCCAGCCCTAGATTGTAATGTTCTGGCCCAGTGTTTTGCTTTTCCAGACAGGGCATAAATTCTTTCACCTTGGACCCATGCTCTGTTACAACCAGACAGACAGAAACACAAACTGGACCACTGAGCGAGGATACTTGGGTAGTTCTCTTTTCATCACACTGCACACTTGAGCCTCCTCCATTTTTCTGTATTAAACTGAAAAAATGCATGAAAATGGCTGTAAAAATAAAGTAAATATTTTATGTATTTTATTTTTTTCTTGGTTGCTTTTTTTTTTTTTTTTTTTTGCATTTTTAAACCTTAAACCTTGAAAAATACCTTTTCAGACAGGCATACACAAGTCAGCTTATTTCCAGCGGGAATAAGCTGACTTGTGTGTGCCTGTATATGCGGAGGGCAGAGCGCGACCGGGCGTCTCATGTGCCGCAGGGGCCTCCAAATCAAACAGCTGCACCTCTGGGAATGCCATCAGAACCGGCGGTGTTTTGTGAAAGAGGCTCTTATGGAGAAGTATGTGTGTGTGTGTGTGTGTGTGTGTGTGTGTGTGTGTGTGTGTGTGTGTGCGCACAGTGTTCCAGTGGCTGAGCGTCCGGTCTGTTCACTGTTTTGGGTTGGGGAAGGGAATAGGGGGTCGGGAGCGTGGGGGGGTGGGTCCATTTTGGCCTTTCAAAGGGTTTCATAGGCATGTATGAACTGCAGCCACAAATATCAGTTCTGGTATCGGCTTCTGTCTGGAGCTTGTTTCTTTTAGTTGTGAAAACATTATTAGAAACCCTTTGTGTATTTCATAACAGGTTTGATCTGATTTGGTTTGATCTTATTTGATTTGACAGAGAGAAATGTCATAAGAGGCAGATTTCATGGTTGTTGTTTTTTTTTTGTAGTTGGATCTGTTGTGCACTGTTAGGGTTAGTTTGACTTTGCTTTGTTTTTGGTTTGTATTGTCCTTGAACGGCCTGACTCACAATCTGTTGGGAATGCTGAGGTTACTGTGGTTTGGCTATAGGGTCTTGATTCTGATTGCTCTCAGTTAGCTTGGATTTGCTTGTCCTAAGCTTCTGCTACATGATTCCAGGCACTCTCACACTGAACATTCTTAGCCTACAGCTCTCTTGTCTTAACCACTTTTCACACTCTCATTAAGGCAGTGCTTAGTGTTAGCCAAGGGCTAAGGAATCCCACTACACTCTTTTAGGCCAAGGGCTAAATGTCCGTTAGAATGCATGGCCAATGTTTACATTCTATAGTGACACAGAACTAATTGTTCACTTTAACCCTGTCAAAACAAGTCAACAATTGGTTCTTGGGATGATTTTTGGGACTTAACTTTGAAAAGTTGGGGCTAACCTTGCTTGGGAGCAGGGCCACCTAGCCCTGGCCTAAAGTTTGGGTTTTCCCACTTTGTTAATTGAAAATGTGAAATGAGGCAAGTAAGCTTAGCACTAAGGCACCAGAAACTAATTAAAAATGTGTAGTGTGAAAGCAGCTTCCTGGGTCTGGATTGGCCTACTTTGGCCTGTGTGGGACTCTTGGATCACTGTTGTGCAGGCTTGTAAAAATGGCCGTTGCATCTCACAGAGAGTGTGCCCTGACCTGGCACTGGTTTGGCCTGCTTTAGCCTGTGTGGCACTCTGTGGTATCACTATTGAATGCCCTGCACTGGTTATCATGTCTGGTTACCTGTTTAATGGCGTGCCAGCTTTTTGGTTCTCCTTGGTTGCTTTGCCTTGCAGTTGCTGAAGGCTGAACTGTCCCTGACCTGTTTCCCTCTCTGCTGGGACGGGGCGGCGCAGACTGCGTCAGGCCGGGCGCGACTGGAGTCCATCCACCTGCAGGGAGGAGAGCTTTAGAGAGCGGCCCAGAGACAGGCTCAGAGTCCTGAACACCTGGGAGCATGTGAAGGCCTGTCTGCCACAAAATGGCAGGTGGGTTTATCAGGGGTGTTTTCAGGTGGGACACTCCTGATATATCCCAGGAGTGTGTGAGTGTGTGAGTGATTGTAGGTACACACACATGTTTCTGTGAAAGGGGTATTGTGCATCTTGTCAATGCTACTGTCTGTTTTCTGTGTTCTAGCAAAGATCGGACCATTAAAGCAAACCCCTGTGAAGACTTTGAATGAACCATCTCACTTCCCTTACATTAGTAAAATATGGCAACGACTGCACTGATTTCCAACTAATCACTAAAGATTAGTTTTATGTATCAGACAAGAAAAGCAAAAGTTGTTTCTTTTTGTAAAACATCAATCACTAAAACAAAATTATTGGCTTTTAGTTAGGTGAGCATTTGTAGCATGAATAGAGTTTTTGTGTCTCAGGTATTGTCTGAAAATTTTGCTGTCTTTTGAAACTACCAGAAGTGTCTTTTTTAAGATATTGGGAGGTTCTTTTCTACCTGTTTTCAGGTGCACCTCCTCACCTGCGCAGAGGGGCCAGCTGGCAGTTGCAGTTCCAGGGATTCCCAGACAAGGTAATGTTCTGCAGGGTGGAGTACTCCAGGCTGCGCGGAAGGCCTCTGAGTTTGTTGTTTTCAATGTGCAGTGACTTGAGAGCCGTCACTCCAGTGAAGGCGCCCTCTGAAAACTGCAAGGACAAGTGCAAACAGGAAGAAACGTCTCACTCTTAATGTGAAAAAAAAAAACTCTGATAGAGATTCAGCTCAATCTATAACCTCAGAATGGATCAATACACTTTGTGTTTTCACATTATGTGGAGATTCAGGGTTTTTTTGTCATTGCTGAGGAGCTGGGTTTGCAGCTCAGATATTGCATATTTGAATCCCAGACAGGGCACAGCATGTTTCCAGAAATGTCCTCAGTAAATACCTTGCAAAAATTTTGCAGTAAATGCATGTAAACTCTGCAAGTTGCACTGGGTAACTTATTTTCCTAGATGTCTAAAATGTGTTTTGAATGAACCGTTTCTGATTCATTCAACCCATCCCACTCTCCTGTGGGAAAGGTGCAGTCGGGGTCCCTCCTGAAGAGAGAAAAAGACAACAAGTACAAACAGTCTGCTGCTGGGGCTCTACCAGGTGCAGAATGTCTCAATCGGCTGCAAGCAGACCTCCTTTTCAGCCGTTTATCAGAGGAGGTGCTGCTGAGGAAAGGCGAGGAACGGAGGGTCCAGGAGGGGGCTCTCACATGAAAGAGCCCACTCATTCACAACCCCACCCACCCCCTCCCTGCCCCCTCCTCTGTCCCATGTCAGTCCTCTGTGACACGGTGCGCATCTGCCCGCCTTCCTCTTCTTCATAAGCATCTGTGAAAATGGTCAAAAGCCTCACAGCAGTGCAAAAATGAACTGATCCTCTGGGTGTCAAGCTTGCCCCTTTCGCACAGGAAGAAGGCAGGTTGGGATTTTGATGTTGGAAGGGTTTGGGAGGGGGGGGTTTGGGTAGATTAGGGCAGGAGGTGGGGTGGGAGGGCTGGGAGTTGGGGGCAAGGTGTTGCTGCCTTATGTAAGTCCATAAGACATATGGTTTATTGAAGCCCCGTTTTGGAAATTTCCACTGTGGAAGAGTAAAGGGAGGGAGAGTGTGGATGGAGTGAGACACTGAGAGAGGGAGAGAGAGAGAGAGGTGGAAGGTCTGGTAATTTGAGGCAATGGAAGATGGATGACCTCCAGGTTTCAGGGTTGTTTTTCTCCTGCTCCTCCTTCGCCTCCTCCTTCTCCTTCCCCCATCTCCCCTTTTTCGATTCCGCTCCTTTGCCAGCGTCGCTGCTAAAGAGCCCTCTTGTCCATTCACCTGGGCCAATGGCAAACCTAAAAATACCCCCTCTTCATGGCGTTAGGAACACCCTGCCTCTGTTTACCCCCGGCTCCTAACCCTTCCTGACCTGTTTACTGGGGAAAATAAAAACATGGCTCTGAAAATAACACTTGTGTAATAATTATTCTGGGCATGCTTGGCAACGGACCAGCAAACAAACATGCCTAAAAATACCCACTTTTTAACTGGAAGGGAGCTTTTTTCAGTCCTCCCGCTTCACCAACCCACCCCCTCCTCCAGACCCCTGCTGCTTCTCCAACATCTTGCACTGGTAGCATGGCTACAGAGCAGATGCTTATTACTGCTTATTATTTCACTTTGTTTTTGCTGGTAGGCTCACACTCTCATTGGCGTGGGTACACGTAGTGGTCGGAAAAACACACCAGAGGAGTTTAGGGTAGGGAGGGAGACTAAACACAGGTCGTTCTCTCTGCCCAATGAGGACTCATGTTGGGTAGTGCACATGTTGGAGCTATCCTGGTAGTATCTGGTTGATCTCATTTGTGTCTCATTTGTGTCTCAAGTTTATCTTGGGTTGGTCCCAGGTTTGTCTCATATCTGACTCTAGCCTCTGGTAGGTCTGCTCCACTATTGTCTCGGGTTTACCTCTGGTCCATCTCAGAAGTATCTCTTGCTTTTCTCATACCCTTCTCAGGTCTGTTGCAGATCTGGGTATCCGGGACATCTTTGGTTTGCCTCAGATCTCTCTTTGGTTTCTTTCTCATGCCTCAGTTTAGCTTGGAGCTGGGTGCATTTGCAGCAGTGAGGCCAATGTCAAATGCACCAGAAAAGTATTCTGTGGAATGATGGGTCTGAACCTCAAGTCATTCCCCAGTGGAGGTGTTGTTCAGCCTGCCTGTAATGTAGCACACCGCACACCGGTCCTGTCCCTTCAGTAGCACAACACCCGATGGAGTACTGTAAGCTATCAGGGCCCAGCTAAGAGCGGCAGGTGCACCGCATGGAGGAAATGCATCTTTCATACTGTAGGAAGATTCATTGAGCCTTGGGAAGCCTCACATCCTGTTGGTTTCCCACAGACGAATCTGTGGAGCGTTCTTACTACGACTCCCCCCAAGATGAAAAGAGTCGTGTCATGCCGCGGATGTCTGAGGATTTATAGATACCAAAACACTGTGTGTGAGTGTAAATCCACGTGTGCTTTTCATGAGTGTGTGCATGTGTGTGAGTCCCCCTGCGAATGGGGTGTGTGCATGTGTGGATGAATGCATGCCTGAGAGGGCATGTGTGTGCATGCAGGTGCTTTGTGTGCATGTCTGACTATGTGTGTGTGCATGTGTATGAACATGTGAATACATGCTTGTGTGTTTGCATGTGTGTGTATGCATGCATATCTGACTATATATGTTTGTATGTCTGTGTGCATGTGTACACACATGTGAATGCATATTTGTGTCTGTAAATGTGTATGTGTATGTATTGAGGGGTTTTCCTTGAAGGAGAGCGGTCACTGCAGGTACAACAATCTGCTTTCACGGACGATGCAGGGTCACATACGCAGCTCGGCGCACACCAGTTCGTGCGCTGGCAGAGTCTCCTCGGGTCAGTTCCCCACAATTCCCACACAAAGCTCAAGTCCCCGCAAGTTCGACAGTGAATACCTCAAAACACCCTCTTTATTTTCCTTGAAGCTCAGCTCCTGTGCGCCAGTCCTACCTCACACTGTGCACAAAAGCACACCCAGGGCGGGGGAGCTTGAGGCACAGATATATTGCCTTTGTCTGGGGCTTTGGCCACAAACCATTGAACCAAGATCAAAGAGGGCTGACGAGGAGCTTGGGGCACACCAGCCAACAGCAAAGGGGCTAAATCACACACCACTGTAGCACATGTGTGCCCTGACTGAAAACACATGCAACCTGCTTTCATCTCCCTGCTCATTGCCACGGGCTTTCTCATAAAACATTTGGGCTTCATCTCTAAATGCACCTCGCAACCCAAAGAGCCCCAAAAAAAAAAAAACCCATCGATCAACATTCAGAACAGGCATCCCATTCTGTTTCACGTAGTGGCGGGCTTGAACGATTCAGAAAACCGAACAGCTGCTCTGACATTTTAGTCTCTTGGCCCCCCTCTGTGTTTATGGCAATCTCCCATGCCTGAGATATTTCAATAACAAAATGCACAGGCTGACCAATATAGCAACCCCATTATGCCAGGGCAGCTCACTTTAGAGGAGTCACAAAGCAGACAATGTCATGACAGTGTCATTACTGCACAGTGTGACAGGTCCTCTCTCAATGGAGCCTGGCTTCTGACTGAGCTGAGAGTTAAGGGCAGGAAATGTGGTATCAAGATGGGTTAAAGATGCTGTATGACTCTGGGCTTGCAGGTTCAAATCCCATGTGAAACACTGCTATATATTGACCAAGGCACACACTTACAAGGTAGTACTTACTAAGCTTAAACACCTCAGTAAAAATATCCAGCTGGACAAGTGTGTCCCCTAACCAAAATAAATAATATAAAAATAAGTAATGTGCTTTCGTGTAAGGGTAATATAAAGCTGGTATTTGTGTGTGAGATGTGCATGTTTCCAGATTAGTCCAGACATACCACAGCTGCACTGAGAGGTTTGTGTATGTGGGTAAGTGGGTGGGTATTCCCTCAGCTTGAGCTGATCAAGATGCCGTATAACTGCTAATATTAGCATTCCTGTTGTTTCTCACATATTTTAAATGTAATGACTCCCTGTCTCTGTTTGGAATGATGCTCTAAAATAAACCTGCAAAACTGGTTGTGTAACTTAATGAATAGCAATACGGAGAAATGTGAATTTTGCTGAATAAAAACTTTTCCAAAAAAAAATGAACCCAGAGAATTTATACTGTTCCTGTATACATTCCAAACCTCTACACTGCACAGGTAAATATCTCTACTTTAACCAGAAAACATCTTCATTGTTCATATTAACAAGTTATACGGCTTTGAGATTCTCAGCAAAGCCATGCAATGCATTGCAAAACAACACAGTATGACACAATCTCTCCAAAACAAGATCAACCCCTCCACTGTCTGCACAGGGCGACCACAGATCACAACACACATGTTCTCAAGCACCACACCCCCTCAGTGCTGTGGTCTGTCCTCTGTACACACACACACACACACACACACACAAACTGACCTTCTCCAGCCCCATGTTGTCCAGGTGCAGCTTCTCCATGTAGCGTCCGAAGCTCTGGAAGGCATTGTCGGGGATGGTCTTCATGGGGTTCTTGGACAGGGTGAGCTCCTCCACCACGCGCAGCTTGCTCATGGCGGCGCTGGGGTAACTGGACAGCCGGTTCGGTCCAGGTGCAGGATGGCCAGGTTCTCCACCTCGTCCAGCGATCCAGGCTGCAGAAGGGTCATCTCGTTCCCGCTCATGTGCAGCCAGCGCAGGTCCTTGGCCCCGGCGAAGGTGCCCGCCCGCAGCTCCCGGATGCGGTTGTTGTTGAGCTGCAGAATGAAGAGGTTGATCATGGGCGAGAAGATGCCCCGGGCGAGGTCGCCGATGCGGTTGTTGTCCAGGTAGAGGTAGGTGAGCTCGGTCAGGTCCTCGAAGGCGCCGGGTTTGATGTTGCTGATCTCGTTGTCGGATAGGTAGAGGTAGATGAGCTTCTTCAGGCCCTTGAAGGCCCCGCTGGAGATCTCCTTCAGCTGGCAGTGCTGCAGGTGCAGGGAGATCAGACCCTTCATGTCGCTGAAGGAGCCGGGCGGCAGGAAGCCCAGGCTGTTCCGCTGCATGTTGAGCAGCCGCGTCGTCTCCGACACGCGAGGGATCTTCTTCAGCCCCACGTTGTCGCAGATGACGTGCTGCAGGTCACCATGGCAATGGCAGGGGCTTGGGCACTGGCCCGGGGTGCCCCTCACCATGAGGCTCAGCACCAGAACCAGCGCCGTCACCAGGAAGCTTATGTCCCGCATGCTCACTCTCTGACCCTTGGTCCCTCGGTCTGTCCGACTGTCTGTCTGTCTGTTTCTGCAGCTGCTTTTTTTTAATGGGCAGGTACCCTGATGAACAGTGCCCTGGGAAAAAGATCCTGAGAGAGAAAGCGAAAGAGAGGAGAGTTTTTGAGAGGGAAGGAGAGTGAGAGAGAGGGAGAGGGAAAGAGAGTGTGTTTATGTGTATGAGAAGGAGAGAGAGGTAGAGGTAAGAGGTAGCGAGAGTGACAGAGAAAAGGAGGGCAGTGCAAAAAAAAAAAACAGATTCACTTGGGCTTTATGAAAGAAAGACTGCAGTCAACAGAACACAGCACTATTTATAACATTTATTTGAGAAAAAAAAGCAGAGGGCAGCCAACACGTTACGTGGAAAGGTCTGTGGGAGGAAGCAAAGTGTCTCGCAGATTTAACCCTGCGTACGCTAGGCTGCGGCGGGGGTGGGGTTGGGGGATCTCCCCCTGCCTAAAATACTGAGCGGTTGACTCATTGCATACTACGATTTAACCATTACATAACACTCTCTCAGGAGATGCTCAAATCCAAAGTGACTTGTAAAATGAAGCGCAAAAGTTAATTAAAATCAGTGAATAACACCTGTACTAAATACACAAAAGGATAACAGACACTTGCTACACTCTCACACAGTCACTGAGGGATGGTATATATATTTATATAATATTATGTAATATTGTAATATATATATATATAATTATATGTGTATATATAATATTAATATTGTATATATATATAACTATATGCCTCTTAATGTTTTCCTGCTCAAACTGATGTGAGGAAAGGTGAACTTGACATCTAGTGTGAAAAGAGCGCCAGGGATAGATTGTTTATGTTGTTAACATGCCTAGTTTACTTCTAAAGTTGTGACTTTAATAACTTCAGGTAGCCTCTCTGTCGGCCTGAGATGTCTCTATTGTCTTTCTGTCTGTGGCTGGAAGGGAGAAAAAAAATGTAAAAAGCCACTTTCGTGTGGCTGTTTTATAATGCATAATCACACCCAGATGGTTGGCGCAGTGGAGTGATTCTGTTTCAAGTCACAACAACTGGAAAAGGGTTCCATTCCTTCCTCCCATTCTGCAAACGAACAGGTCAAATTCAGGGGTGCATTCCTGAGTGCATGTGGGTCGGTTATTATTTTGTTTTTGTTTTAAACATAAATACTGCCACGTGTCATATTTCTAAATTTGGTTGAATATTCTGCCATTGTCAAGACTAATTTTCCCCCCACCATGGAGGAGAAATGGGCTGAGAGAGAGAGAGAGAGAGAGAGAGAGAGAGAGAGAGAGAGAGAGAGAGAGAGAGAGAGAGACGTGGCAATGGGGAAGACCAAGGCTTGTCTGGCCAGGAGGGCAAGATACTCTGTGCTCTTGGTTATGGTGGCTGTAGGGTTCTGCTGGTTGGGCAAGATAATGGGTACTGTATCCATGGTGATGTGCAAAGATGTGTAATGAGAGATGATGGGGGGATTGATGGGATGGGAAACTTTTATGGGTTGATTCTATGGTGGGGAAAAGGGAGAAAACAACAAGAAGGGGTTGAAGGAGCGTGGTGGATGTACTCCTCACACGCAGTTGAGCAGGAGATAGAGGGAGAGGGAGAAGGGGGGAGAGCCTCACCCCACCCACCCCTGCGCTCCCTGGCATTGCTCCTGGGACGTTTTGGCCCTAGGTGCACATGTTTACGAGGCTAATCGTTGCCGAGCAGAATAGGTGGAATCTGGTGTTTGCTCAACAAATTTAACATTTTAATGGGAAGGTGTTTTCTCCAGATCCTCCAGGTGAAGACCCTCACTGTCCCACCCGATCCCAGGCTGCAAGTCTCTTTTATTCTCCCCTCTTCCATCTCTTTCCCACTCCACCACTGCAAGCCTCCGGTGCTCTGCTGACCTCACACACCAGTATAAAAGAAAAATATTTCCCCAGAATGCTGCTCTTTCTGTGGGGGCGGCCAATGCTGGATACCAGCCTGCAGAACCCCAGCTCAGTGGTAGTCTGAAAGCACATGTGTCACTTTTATAACAAATAAGCATTATCAGCGGTCCCTCGGTCTGACTGGCTCAGTGATCCCACTTTGAGCTGGTGCGCTGTGAGCTTCCAGGCTGGTTTCTGTGTATCGCTAAGTCAAAGCTTGGTGGAACCTCACCAGCTTCTGAGGTAAGATTCCGTTCACTGTTATGCATTTTTAATAAAACTATAATTTAATGCTATTGATCATCATCATCATATTCTTCTTCTTCTTCTTCTTCTTTGTTTAAAAGTAAATGGAGAAAAAATGAAAAAAATAATAGTTACATTACATTGCATTACATCAGACAAGTGTCAGTCATAAAATATTTTGAAAAACTTTATTAGTCACCAAATGAGCCATGAAACATTGTACATAAATAATGAGTCAAGAATTATATGCACACATCAAAGTGGGCAAAATGGATGTGAAAGTTTGGCAGCAATGAAAAAGTGAGCAAATCTTTGTTTTCTACCTGAGATAACCCCCCAAGCTTTAGTCACCTGCCCCCCAAAACAGCCTGCTGTTTCAATGGGAAAAGGAGTGCAGTCCATGGTGACCGCCCCCACAAGTGTGCCATTTCTCAGGTGTGCCCCACATACCTCACCACTGTCCCAGCCCCATGTCTGCCTGCTGACTCAGCTGACTGCTTCCTGTGAACTCCAGCGGGGAGAGGGACGGTTGTGTCCACAGGCCTCAGGTCTGCCGGCCCCGGTGCCAAATAGCCTGCAAATGAGAAAGCCAATCTGTTTACCTGTGCAGGATGTGGGCGACCATGTAAAAGGCGGGTTTGAGTGCGATAGCTGCCTGAGTTCTGATGGGCCTGGTCTGAGCAAACAGCAACTAGAGGGGGGTTCATTCGTATAATGATTTTTGTTATATTACAGGGGAATCATTCTCATTTACATTTTATTTATGGGGCATCTTCTTGCATACAGCTTGTAGTTGTGTTTATTCTTTTCCTATAAATGCAAAAACTGATGTGTATATCAACCTCCAGTACACTTCTTTTCAATGCACTGTTCAAGTGTGTGGATGAACTCCATCCAACCCCATTTAAGACTGTGGCAGTGCTCACCATGGTTGGCAACAATGTGTGCCCCAGTGTTGCCCAAGGAGGGAGGGATCTCAGTTGGCAGGAATATCTGCATTCCCATTACTCTCCAATGACCCCTACTGGTCATTTGGGTTCCCACAGTTTTCCTGCAACAAATACTGAAGGTAAGACTGTCTCCGTCTCAGCTCTGCATGAGCTCAGCTTGTGGATTGTTGTGTAACATCACGGTGACTAACATCATGTGTTCTTGGCAGAGAAAAAGAACTGTATTTTCCACATACAGTGGAATATTTTCATTGAGGTCATCTGGCATTAAAAACATTGAAAGATGCACAAAGTGAAACATTTGACTCAATGTGTATAAAAACACTTTTAACACTGCTCTTGTATGATATTGGGCCATTTTAAACTGGGTTCACAGCAGTGAAAGCACAATTACTACAGAGAGCTTTTCTCAAGGAGCTGAGAGGCTAATGTATTGGACACAGAGTGATGTTTTTGTTTATGTCATGGCTGAATTTAAAATCAGTGCTGGTGAAGTAATCTTGTTTAATGAATCGGTCATCTGTGCAAACCCAGAAAGCATACCTCACAAACACCCAGCAGACACCACCCTGCAACTGTCTCCAAGGTCGATTGGGGGTGGGGAGGATGGGCTAAAAAAGGGAAATGTTGACATGAACCCAAACCGCGTGTCCCTAGACAGGAGGGAAATTAGGCAGACTATGGTTAGTTGATTTAATAAGTGCATAAGTGCAGCCATGAGTCACCTTGCCACTCCTGTTCCAGAGGTTTTACTGGCTGTTTATTTGACATGTTTGTCAACAAGCTCCAACCACTCAACAATTACTTTAATAACATGGAGGGGTAAAGTGGTCCTTCACCTACTGCCCACCACCACATGGTAAATAAACAAGACACCACCTTGTTTTAATGTGAAATCTCTGAGCTTGCTTGGATTGCTTTAACTTTTCTGGCAAAGTCACTCTCTAACATGATTGGTGCAAGCAGATTTCTAAAGGTGGATTTGATTGGTTGGGGGAGATTTATAACCCCCCCCCACAACAAAAACTGTAGATTGCTAGCTAGCTTATTGGTGTCTACAAGGGTGGGCTTTGTCTGCCAAAGTCTACACTTCTCACTGTATTTACAATACACCAATGGAATTTTACAGAACTTGGGCGCTGTTACGCCACTAATCAGAGGCTGTATTTTGACAGGCTCATGGTTATGAATGTGACAAGTGTAGCTAATCACCACCAGATTCAACACCAGAGTGAACATACAGAGACAGCAGGGGACACACAGGAAGCAGGAAGTGCAGCAGTGTCTGTGTAGGACACATGTAACCCATGTGTGTCCCGTGTTGAATAAATCTACATCATGTCAAGACATCAATCTGACCTCTTCTCCACTCTGGCCCCCTAGTGCTGAAATGAGCTAATTGCAGTCAGGGCTGTTGAATCCTTATCTACCTTCCACTGCACACTGACAACACCACACCTTGAGTGTCGCTTAAACTGAATCATCACTAATTCAGTTGGGTTTAACAGGATCTCTCAAGCCCACCTTGGGGTTAATATGCAAAAGCATACAGTGGCTATAAAGCCAATGCATGTGACTGTTCCTTTTTTAGTATGTCAATGGATTTACACATTTGTTTTGAAAGATGTGTGTTTATTGCGATTTTTAAATTGCAAATTAAATAATCAACACTTATGAAAATAATTAATCTTAGTATAAAACTGTATTGCTCTTTTCTTTAATGGCAGAGTAGCAATCAAAGATTTGGTGAACAGTTGGTTTTACCACCTCAACGCTATTATAACTGACATTTTTAAGTGTACATATTTTGAGCTAAAGACAGTTTTTGCTTATAATGTTAAGCCACACTACGGTTTATAACTGGTTATTTTATTATCATAACTGGTTATTTTATTAAATGCCTATAGGAAGGTGCTGTGGAGGATATGCACTTCAGCACAGTTTAAGGGACCAGATCACAAATAACACCCTTTTGGGCTGCCATCTCTTTAAACGGGTCCAAAGGTGTACTACATCCAGGTGCAACAGCAGCATTAAATGCAGAGGCGCGTGCCGGTTTTTACCTGGAAGGACTCTAAAGATCCGCTCTAAAGCTTGCTAACCCTCCGTACCTGTTAAACACCTGTGGCAGGTTGTAAGACCCACTTATCTCCATTATTATTTTTCTTTGTGTGAGGACATGGAAGCTTAAGGCCTCCGTTTTGGCACACGAGTCTTTGGGAGCTTTGTCACACGGAGGCCACATGTGCAGTCCACCTGACAGCTCATATGGGCCGGAAACGGGCTGGATCTGCATTTGGCGCTGGAAGACTCAGCCCCAACGGTCCATGGAAAATAACAACAGTATCCATACAGTAATCACAGACAGGCTTGTGGGTGTGGAATGAGCAGCATTTGTGACAGAGCCAGATGTTAGAAGAACCTTACACACAATACTTTATACAAAAGAGGCACCTGCACAGAGATGAACACAAGATTCTACTAGATTACCTTTACTGAGCTTCATCAACCATCTACACATCACCCTCATACATCCTTTTGATTTAAAATCAGTAAACGTTGCTGGTATTTAATTGTCAGTAAGATGTAGAGTACAGATATCTACAGATGTTTCTACAGCCAAGTGACAATCTCAGTGGTTCCCAGTTTGTCTGCCTCTTAAGACCAGAGAGGCTGCTTCCCTCTTGTGGCAATGAGAGGTATTGCACTCACAGATATTGCACTTTAAAAAACCTTCTTTAAAAGGTGTTAAATGATTTTATTTTTATTATGAACTTCTCATTTACAAAAAAAAAAAAAAAAAAAAAAAAACACCATACTCTTTTTTTAAAATTGCACCAGATTTACAATGCAACCACAAACAGTTACATTTAACATAACAAACAATTCATTAGTTCTCATTATGACACAGAATTGGTTAAAAAACAGCATGCACAAAAATATTAGCATATATCATTCATTCTCTTAAGGACAGGAAAACAACGTGTTTCAGTATATGTCTACCTAACCTGAAGAAACACTCCAAACAGACACACCTGTCTTTATGCTGCGAGAAGATGAAAGATGATGACACCAAATCAATCACCAACCCCACATGTTTCCCAGCTGAATAGGCCAGGCATGCCTCTGGAGGTAACAGTTCTCTTCTCTTTTGAAATACCCAGGGCATCAGCATTTCAGTGTCAGAGTGGATGACAAACTCCTGTTGTTAAGACGCCTTAATCCATTAATAAATATTGACAAGGGCAAATGACATGCTGTTCCAGTAAGTGTGTCTGAGCCCCACAAAGGGGCCGGAGAGCATGCTGCTGTACACTCCATCTCTTCTGTGTGCAACATTATGCCGTGATGGCTCATAGCATTGCTAGCTAGCTGGCATTAGCCTTGGACTTAGACTGAGAGTGTATTTCAGGTTCGACGTCATTCATGATTATTCATGAATCTTTTTGGCTATATTGAATACAGTGTCGAAACCCAGGTGGTAAGCCAGCCTACTGCAGTCTCTGACTGAGTCACACCCCTGGTCCTGTGCTTGGTCCCTGTTGCTTAGTGACCGTCTCCAAACCTAGTTCTCGGGGAGGGGGATCCCCAGTGGGGTTTGTGTGTGCCCCTGCAGCTCCCGCTCAGCCCTCTCCACCTGCGCAGGCGTGCAGCAGTCCTGCAGGAAGATGCAGGCCAGGTTGCGCAGACGGGCGCTCTGGGACAGGGAGAAGCGCAGCATGCACTGCAGAACGGCGGGGCTGGTGGTGTGCTCCCGCGACGCCGCCGTGGTCAGGTTCATCAGGGTGGCCACCGCTGACAGCACTGTCTCCTCCCGCCGGCTGGACAGGCATCCCGTCACCAGGGAGATGCCGCTGCTCTCCAGGATTTGGTCACGGCAGCCCCGGTCTGCACTCAAGTTGCAGAGACCCCCTGCAGAGCACAAAGATACACACACTTAGCGACCAGGAAGTGAAACTGCATAGTGCAATGGTTTCACAGCAGTGTAGTACAATGGTTAATGTACAAAGCAGTATTGGGGGTGTAGTCTGTAGTTAGCAGTATAGTACAGTGATTAGGCGGCAGTGTATTATAATGCTGTATAAAGATTAGGCACCACTATAGTAACAGCCCAGCTAGAGTGTGGCCTACTGGTTAGGGACTGTAGTACTCAGGCAGCAGTGAAGCTCTGCAGTACACATATCAGCAGTTACAAAACACAAGCTAACCTAGGAGCAGTCCTTTTTCATACAAGAGTAGCACAGATGTTGGCCCATTTTACAAAGACCACTCACCGATGCCGAACTCAACCAGATTCTCGCTCTCTTCCGTCAGCATGTCCAGGAAGAGCTCCGTCACTGCAGCCTACGCAGGTCCTCCATGTTCCGGGGATCATACGAGAAATTGGCAAGGTTCGCCAAGACTTGCTCTTTAGCATCTGGAATTCATCAACATGAATACATATTTATTTTAAATTAATAGTATTATCATAAAAATACATAACTTTGTTAACAACTAGACAAAGGGCACCGAGACATTGAAATGACCAAGAAATTGATTTATTGCAATCAAACAACATAAAAAAACAGATGTTAAGGATTACATACAAGTGTTACAAAGTCAGAAAAGCCTACTTAATATTTCCACATACCTGGCAACGCTAGGATATAAAATCAATGCAATAACACGAGAATACTGCATTTAGAAGGATGGTCTGTCAGGAGCCCCAAAAAAGGTTTAGCAATGGCATCTACATCTGATGGGCAAAAGTATTTCCTAAAATACGATACACATACCACCGAAGACATTGCATACAAACCCTCAAAACTTTGCTGGCTCGCTGACTAAACTACATCTTACATACCTGCACTGTCAGTGTCCTGGAACTCCGTAACCAGCGCCTGCAGGTACTCGAATCGGTCTGACCCAGAAAATCGACTCTTTCCTGAAGACATTATTATGGGTCTGCCAATTAACTACCGGTAGCCAAATTGATAACATTAGAATAGAGGGCTATCTACAATCCAGTATTTTTTAGATGCAAACAGTAGCATGTGCCCACTTGTCTTACCAAGAAAATGTTACAGACAGACAGAAGGATATTGCTTTTTGATTATACAGTGGTGCACATTGCACAGTAGTTGCCATTGAACGCGCCTCAAATGTTTGTTTTCTGTTCCGCTTTCCGGTCCTTGCCCAATAGTATTCCCATGTCTCCGCTGGAATTATTCTGAGTTCCGCTTTAAAATATTTGTTGGATAAATCAGCGTCATTTACACTGGGTGAGAATAGTTTAAAATAAGTGTTAATTGTGCCTTACAAATCAATTCAGATACTTCTTTTATTCCTTTGTTTATCCAAATGATGATAAAATTATGTGGAAAGTATTTTGTTTCGTAACCAACGGGAAAGGAAGTGATGGTACGTGTGACTCGTGCGTATCAGTGAACGCAGCTGTGTGGAGGTCAGTAGAATAGCACAGCATAGCAGGGCAACCAGGGGGGTGTGCGTGGTGATTTTATAATGTTTTGACGGAAAATTGTCTAATCTCGTCTACAGGAAATTTGACTATCCTTGTTTTCATTGCTTTGAATCCGAAGACGCCATGAAGCAGCATCAACTTTCGGCCGGCAAGCGCTTTGCAAAGCCACTATTATTTGGAGCTTTACTCGTCGGTATGGCTACTGCCTTCTATAACAGGTGAGATATCGCAGTAATGCCCATATATTTGATCTAACGACCGCGACTACCAGCTAGTTATTAACACTGTCTAAAGGTGCACTTTATTAGGCAGTTTTCAATAACATCTTTGCAGGGAATCTGCTGACCGGCATAAGTGACCATTGCAGTGAATTGTTTGGCTCAGCACAGTCTTGATTGGATATGTTAAATGTGAACTAGTCAGTCACTTTTGGCACAAGTTAAGTAGGTGTCATTGAAGTCTCATATGTTGAACATCTAATCATGTTACCTTAAGCTGCATTATGTTACATGGGGAATGTATTCATTATTGTCAGTGAGTTAAAATTACTAGAGTGTTCAGCTTTCCATATTTTGCTGAGTGTTTCTGGGTCTTACACTTTTATACACCTGTCAATAATATGCAGTGACAATCCCGGAGTTAGACGACAGATGGACTTTGACCTCCGGTTCCTTTATTTATTTGTTTGCCAAGGTGTGGCACATAGGTTAACTTGCATTGAACACATTATGGATTAAAACAGTGTTATATTTGTTCTGTGGTAGAGCCCCCCCCCAAAACAAAAAAAGAACCAGGAACAAAAGCTGTTTAATTTATAAACTAAAACTTGGTTGTGGTCCCCATTCACTAACCTATAATCTTCGCTGCAGCAGTATCATACTTTGTGTTCTATGTAATAAAACTCCCCTGCAAACTACTGAAGATGAAGATGTTGTCCAAGAGCCATGATAGTGTTGCGTGCTCCTCTGTCCTGCAGAAACGCGTTCTTTGATGACATGGCGGAGAAGAGGGCTCAGGAGCGGGCACGGAACGATGCCAGGCTGATGGAGGTTCTGGAGCGGAGGCAGAGACAAATGGAAGAGATGGCAGTGAAAAAAATGGGTGGGGAGGGCAGGTGAGGGGTGGCAGCGCCCAGCCCGATGAGCAGAATGGACACTGGCCAAGGGGGGCGTGGCTCACCTAGGTATTGGGGACGGAAAGCTGAATGTGGAGAAACTGTTGAACATCGGTGGGAGTGGGCGGATGCTTTTGTAGATGACAGCGGATGGACAGAAGAAAATCACATGATTGGGGGATGGGGGTGGGTAGCATTATCATTTATATCCATTGATGTATCACTGGAACTTTTGAGTGCCACATCTATTAAACGAGCTGGAGAGATGGAAGAGCTGGTAGAGCTTTGTATGTGTATGATAACTAGTAGGACCTTGATGAAATTTTCACAAGCTGTGAATATACAATTTAAAAAATAAGTTGTAATTTTTTAAAAACAAAATCTTATTTACAGATTAATGGGTTGTGTTTTTTGTGTTCCCACCCACATAACCTGTAGGTGATTCTGTGCAGTATGTACTCGGCTGTTTTTGCTCAATTGGTGGATGACTGTTGCCTTGTTAGCCACCTGTACATGTTACTGGTGAGCATGTGTTTTCTGAGGGTTGAATACATCAGGTGTGACCTGTAAGTGAATCCCTCCTCCTTTGGATATGGATTTTTCTCAGTACCAGCAAAGATTTGCATGTTGTGGGACATCCTGTGGCCACACAGTTTTCATGAGCAGCTGTTAGGCAAATAAAATCAATCTGGTACAAATACTGTCAATGAACTGGTGATTGCTATTCTCTTTTGCTTGAAGACTGAGTATCTGACCAGTGCACTGCATGTTCAATACTAGGTTCTGGTAATGCAGAGCGTGACTTGAACACAGTGGGATTTGTCCTGCAGGTGGTAAGGATAGGTTTCAGGCAGCCATGGTTCCATTGGTTCTAGATCTATAGATCTATATTAGCCTCATTCGTCATGGTAACAATTATGACGTGTTGACTTTCTCACTCCACTGTGGTCTTGGTATGTCGGGCCAACATCCAGGAAGTAAACCATCCGTCAGCTTCTGTTTTCTGATGAATCCCAAGTATTTGTTCAGTGGTTTCTTTGAAATTACTGCCCACCAAATCCATACTCATAAGACTGCAGCGAGCTTCAGCCAGAATAAAAAAGCTATCCAGACATCCTTGTCAGAGATTTTGTATAGGCAGTAGACACTGGTGCTGTTACAGTCCATTGTATAATTCCCTTGGCACCCACAGACTAACAGTGTTTGTCAGTGAGAGACAGATTTATCTTCCACTTAGCGCTAGGCAGGCCCATCTGTAGCAGAACACTGGGTAATGTAGTCTCTGGCATGCATGAGGAGTTCACCTGAGGACAGCATGTGACTCTGCTTCAATCCTCATTGCTTGGGCTGAGGGCAGCAAAGCAGTGACTTTAAGGCAGAACTGGCATTTTAAAACTGGGGAGGGAAAAAGGATACAACATTTTTCCTGAAACAAAAAAGGAAACCATCTGTTCACAATCAATCTGCTTCATTCAAGAATTTATAAAACCAGAACAAATATCACATGCTGAGAAAATTGAAAAGGTTTGTATAGCTTATTCCAAACATTTCTTTGTTTTTTGATTTTTTTAAAAAAATTGTGCAAGAGGAAAAATTAGAATCCCTTCTGTGTTGTCTTGTTTTGGTAAACAGAAGTTTGAAACCAATATTAAGGTGAAGACATTACATTTTGAGTCTGGAGAGGAGTTGCTTCATCTTCTATTCAGTACTAAGGAAAGATAATCACCGCACTTGAGGGTGCACTATTAATGGTTTAAACTAGGGGCTAGTGTGGAGCAGTGGCCAGAGAACTGGGTTTGCAGCCAGGCAGTAGCCTCACTTATTGGGCTAATAACGGAGGAAGGTTTGGATGCTCTGCTGAACACGATAGAGTATACCCATGCATTGTTCTAGGAAATATTTCACAAGGTATATTTATAGATTTGTTACTTACATAAAGGGAAATAGCAGAGACTGTCCTGGTGCTCTGAGGTATGTAAGAACAGGATATGTCTGTTTACCTAAATCTAAAAAAGAAAACTTATGTCTTTTTACTATTGACAGAAAGTTATATTCATGTTGACAAATAGCAATGATGGTCACACTATTAACTTGTGTTTTAGCGGAGTTTTCTTTTAACAAGACACTCTTGGTCCTGCACGCAGAGCCATTATTAACCACCAGAGGGCGGTATTGTGTAGAATTTAAATCAGTTAATAGGAATAGAGACGGTAGGTGTTTGTAAAGGATTAGAGTATCCCCAAAGAGTTCCTCTGATAACATATGATTGTTTTACCCTCAATATTTACACAAATGCATGCATATATTTGTATGCATTTGCATGTTTTGTCTGATTGATTGATATTCCAGTCACAGACACTGTTGTGAACGTACACAGACATCATGGTTTTTGAATATCTTTATTATTTTCAGAATTAAACATATTAAACAACCAATTCTACATCATGATATATGATCTTTAACAGATGTATTATAATATACACTTTCTCATCTCAATACATGCCAAAAAACAATCTGAAATAAATAAAGCTACAAAGCCCAAGTTTCTATTTATATATATATTTAAATATATACAAATATCCCAGGCTGTTACAATGCTTACAAACCTATATACACTGGAGCAAGTTGACAGGCAATATTGTGTTTTAAGGGAACAGACAGGAGTTAAGTGAACATACAATGAATTTATTTCAAATAAAGGTGGTAAGATGCTTCAAGTGCTCCAAACTATGGCTCCAGAGAGGTCAATTGGTGGAGACAAAAGGATGTAAAGGAACCCGCCTACTTGGGGAACAGTACTACATTTAAACTGTGCAGAAAACAAATAAAATCAAATAAAAATTAAAAAAAAAAAACTCATCTGTTAAAAATGAAAAGAAAAAAATCTTAGAGGCACAGTGAACGGTGAGTGAATTGCACAAATTACAAAGATTTTATCAACACAAGAAAATTAAAATTCAAATGGCAAAATGGTCACAACACGTCTAGCTACAGTATACCAATTCATATGGTCAAAATTTCGACAATCTATAAAACGATCAACATGACCAATACTGTTTCACCGTTTGAAAGTACAGTTGCCAGGCTGGCTGGGGTGTTTTGGCCCCAGTCAGTGTGATGAATGTGCTCAGAAGAATGGTGTAAGACCGTTTTGTGTATCAGGACAAGGGATGACATGAATAAATAAATAAATAATTACAAAAGAAAACAAACCAAAAAAAAAAAAAAAAAAAAAAAACGAAATGCAAAACACGTCACTTCAGATGGCTACTAGAGAAACATACACAAAGTCGGACCGAATTAAGATGGTTTTGCCATCAAAGATTTCTGATCAACCATTTAATGACAGAAATGATGTTCAGAGCAAAACCTACGTGGTAAACACCCGTTCCAGGCTGTGTAACATTGAGCGCCGTTTGCACAGACTCATTGCACCTTTTACTCCAGTTTACTCCTGGTCTTAAACATGAGAATTTTGCAGAGGCAGGATGTAAAGTGCAAATGTGGCTCTGAGACTTGTTAAAGTGATTACGGTTGTCTACATGTATGTCCACTTGTGTAGAATGTTCTTCATCATCCTCATCTTCTCAGTCACCAATAGGAGATAAATAATTACAAAAATGTATTAGAATATACAGTATAATAAACTCAACTGATTAATTAAATCCCTTTATATGTTTTGGGAGTATGTTCCAAAATATTAAATATTTTTACTTGTGCAACATAGGAATAAAACAGGTGCAGTATGAGGACCTTTGTCAGATTTGTGTTTATTTTTTTTTTGGTTTTTGAAGGGAGACATAAGATATTAAGGGTCCACTTCAGCTCAAAGGTTCCACTTGCTTATGTCAGAGCAAAAACCGAAAAATGTGCGTGTTTTTTTTTTTTTTTTTGTGTGTGTGTGCATATCTACATACATATGGGTATACACATACTGTACACACATGTACACACGTACATGAAAGCAGGTATACAGTGAACCGTGGTTAGGAGGCACCCTGGGAGGGGTTGCTTAGACACCAGACCAGGCGAAGTGAAGGCTGAGCAAGGGTGAGGGGCGTGTGAGTTGGGAGGGGCGGGGTTTCTTGATGCTGGTCCAGTCTGTCCTGCAGCCTAGTCCTGTCCTGACCATGTACCGCTGTCCGTCAAGCCTCAGGCCTGTTCCCTTGTGAAGCGGCGGTGGTGTTGGGGTGTGGGAGTTTGTGGGAGGGGGCCGGGGGGACAGGGAGACTCCGTCACACGCTGAGGGGCAGCAGGCCAGGTGGGGATGCGGAGCGGGGTGCAGCAATAGCAGTCAGGGCACTGGGGTCCAGTCCATTCACTGCCCTGCTCCACAAAAACAGCACAACACAGCACAGAGGTTAGAACCCCTCCCAAAACAACCTACAACCCAACCACAATTTCCCATTAGTGACAGAGTAGGAGAGTGAGGCTTCGTGAGCCCTAAAATGGGTGGAGCTACACCAACCTCTCAATCACAACCTTATCTGAATCAATTACAATGATTTGTACAAACCAATGAGTAAATGATAAAATATGGTATGGCTCCAAAAATTATGTCTTTCACCCATTTCTGGATTCAGTCCTCACACTCCCCAATCACCATGTTTAATTTGTAATGATTAATGATTCGATTAAAGGTGCTAATCAGGGCTAATGTATCTTAGCATGTGGTGAATGGTGGAGTCAGTTTAGCATCTCCTTGATAGCCTGTCATGGCCAGTCCGGCAGCACTCAGTCCTGAGGCTCCCTGCCTCTTTCCATCAACACAAAGGGAGGGGGGTTTCAGAGCTCTCATTATTACTCGAACAGACAGTTTCCAGCGATCAATGCCAAAGGGAGCAGGTGACTATAGCTACACTGGGTCATCTTTCACTTATTCTCCCCCCCCCCCGTCTATGACACTCTCTCCCTCTCTCTCTGCCCTGTGTCACAGTGTAGCTGCGTTTGAAATGTCGACACTGTTGTGACCGGTAGGTAACGTGCACATGCCAGCGTGCTGGGGTCTCTGGCAGAGCAATTGGTCTAATGACATCCGCTAACCCGCTGGACATACACATCTTCACTTCAAGAGCCAAAGCTATATTTTGCTATATTTATTTCCCCATTAAAAAACAGACACCTGATGGCCTTAAAAACAGCTGCTCTAAAAAAAACAGCTATATGACAAACATACACATTTGGATGTCTTGGCCATGAGCTGTACCTGTGTGCTGTGTGAGGTCACATTTCCTCTTTGTAAGACAGCTGCACTTAGGTTCACCAATGAAGACACATAATCTAAAACTCTAGAATTTCTAGATTTATAATTCTAGAATTTTATACAGAGTAGAACTCTTCAATATGTCTACAAAAGCCTTTCAGACAAATACAACCTTGTGCTCACTTGTACAAATATTGCCTATTCATTATGCTACTTAACTCATTAAAAAAAGGTCTGTTAAAGTTATGTTTTTTTAAAGTGAAACTTTTTATTGTGACTTTACAGTGTAAGGTTTAAGTCAATATTGTATTGGTACTCATGTAACCTGTGGGCCTTCGATATGCTGTCGGCCGCTCTGGATGAGGATGTGTGCTGTGTGAATAATGTGTAAGTGTTAGCTGGTGCTCCCAGCGGGACGTACACACACAGAGGTACACACGTGCGCACACAGAGGCCTGTGAAGCCATGCATGTGTCCTGTGCCCCGTGCAGTGACTTATTCATTGTTTAGGGCAATATTACAGACATCGGTCACCTTTATTGAGCGCTGTCCAGACCCGGAGCACGGTTTCACAATACTCCACAACCATTATCTGGAGAAGAGAGATTCCTGGAGACCAATTCAAGGTCATACTTTTTTATGTTAGATGGGAAGAGAATGAATCCGAAAGCTATCCTGCGTGATCTATTTATGCTCAATAGCTTGCTCTCGTACTGTGCAACCCAACCCATCCCTCTCCCTCTCTTTCTGTGCACTCATCCAAACTGCATCCATCGATGTGCCCTCTCTCACACGCAGCAGAAATACGAGCCGTCGTTTGACCTGCACTGAACCTCAGCACAGTCCGTACTGTTAAGTTTTGAGAGTGGGACTACGGAAAGAACAAAGCACAAACACAACGCCTTCTTACAAATGCCAGCCAGTTCCACATTCATGTGACATTAACTCTCAGCTAATACTGTTTAATATTTCATCCTCAACAGCCTTAGAGACGTGCATATTTAATAAAAAAAAAAACGCAATGAATCAAACTTCAAACAGATGTGTTTTTGCAGCTGCATGTACGCTCAGCTCTAATGAAACTCGGCTAATGTAAAATGCACTGTATCAGCACCCTTTCTGTGTGCTGGAGCTCAGCCACGACTGAATCGGCATCCAGCAGAGCCCTTACTGAGGAGACACACTAAGCACCGCTCTCAACCAATCAGAGAAAACCAGGTACCCACAACACCACCAAAGATCACCCCCCGCTGGCCCCATGTGACACTGCATTTTGTTTATTTTTTTGGCTTTTCACCACCTCAGGCACCAGTTGTACCCAGGGCCTCATTTCTCCTTCCACCTGAGCTTTTTTATTTTTTTTAGGAAAAACAGGTAGTGCATTTGAATCTCTGAATTATCCCATGGTTGAGGTCTGGGGTGCGGCTTTAGTGGCCAGATTACTGCGTGTGCACTCTGGGTGACTCACTTATGTTTCCCCCACGGGGCCTGACCTGCTCTGTTTACTAAATGATGCAGCTCCAGTTGATGAGAAGAAGTAACGTTAAAGGGATTGATTTCCAGACTATTCTTTATTCCACGTTCTTCTGTCAAAATGGAATGCCCACTCTCAACTGCAGACTGGATTAGAATGGTGCATCATCAATTGAGGAGGACCATGTAATGTCAGATGCCTCCTCTTAAATGTCAGTGGCCACTGGCCATTTCTGTCCACTCTCCAATCTCTGGAGAAATGTGGAATGCCCACAAATTATATGGATGGAGTGCAGGTACCCGACTGACCACGGGGGTCACTGGTGAGTATGGAGGGACAGGCAGCTTATGGTGTCATCAACACCAAGTCTCATCCATCCCTGCTTTTCTCCAATGGGATTATGTTCACAGTTATATAATGTAGTGTTATTCGGCTAACGTCCTGAATCACGAGACCGCCACATTGGGAGACACACAGCGCCGCACAGGCTGTAACAAGAGCTAAGCAGGTTCACCGTGTCACGATTGGTCCCTGACCAGGTCACATGACCGTGAGACTGCAGCCACACCCGCTGACAGACAAACGCACACCAGCACAAAAGGTTAAGAATAAGCTGGGAGAAAGGGAAGAAATACTGCATAAAAAATGCCACCACCCAGCGCAGTTAGTGTAGATGACAGACTACCACTATGGGTTACTGAACCCAGGTCTAGGATATGGAGGGGGGGGGGAGTCAGGGGTAGCGAGGGGGTTAGGGGTGCATGCATGTGGCCCACGCTGTGGGATTTCAGATCTTTACCCAGTATAAACGCAGGGAAAATGACCCTCTCTCGCCTGCCGGGAGAAAACACAGGGTCTGAAAACACAGGCCTCCCTGCTTGTCACAGATAAACACATTACAGAGCCTCCACATTCCTCTCACCCGTTACCTCTGAAACAGACGCTTCAGAAAATCCAGCTTGCTTTGGGCTACGATTGGATCAGCTCTCACAGGGGGTTCAAATAACAGTACCACTCCAGAGCTGGACCCATTTCTACTACCACAATATACCAAGCATGCAGAGCAGCAAAACCCTGATAAACAAAGAATACGTCTGTCTGACTCGCCTACACGTAATGCAAGCATACATTGATATACAGCTGGCTGTTCGTGGGCTACATACTGTCCCACCAAATATCAGGGCATATACAGAAAATTAGCATTTTCTCCAGTAATGTTGAATTTGGGGCTTATTTAAATCAGTGACACATATCATGTGGTGCTCCACTACATATATTACATAAAAACATTCTGCTTGCTTGGAATGCAGTTAGTCTATTTTGATTCTACATGCATGCATGTGGTCAGTGCACCTAAAGGCATTCTAAAAATTAAGCCAGACATGTTAAAATGCTACATTTTTTTGCTTCATGTTTAGCTTCATAATCACACAATCACAACCATTTGTTGCTGACTGGATTGTGATCGCGTTCAATTATATGCAGATCAAGGACATTTTTTCCTGCTTTCACTGAAGCCACATTCATAGATACAGGCTGCTTCACTGAAAGACAAAAATCCATCCCTGTCTTGCTGAATCTAGAAAAAAACACAATGTGCATGACCTAAACTAATAATCTATATTCAGTGCAAAGCTAATGCTTTTCCTTTGAAAGGCAGCAGGAAAATAACAGACACAGTAACCATTTGGCCTGAAGGCTAAAGCAGTGAGTGTGCAGTTGGGCGGGGGGTAATTGCCTGTTTGCCCTGTTTGAGCCTGAATGTGGCCTTTGGCTATCCCATAAGTGCTAAGTTCAGTCTCACAGGGCTGCAGGTCTGGGTCTGGGTGGGGCGAAGCGACAGAGGGGAAAACTCACGCTTTGTCGAAGTAGGTGGTGTGGAGCGAGTGGGAGAACTTCGTGGCATTGCTGTTGAGCAGGTTGCCGTTGCCCGTGGTGTAGGTTTTCCTCGCGCCTGGTCCTTGGCGAAGTTTCGGCAGGCTGCTAGTTTGGACTCTAACGCCTGGGAACACACATGGAAACGCAGACCTGTAAAGAACCTGGTTTGGCTCACCTCTAACTTCAATAGACTGCTGCATGGGGTCAGGGGTCAAGTCGTAACAGGCATGTTTATGTTATGCTTGCACAGAAAAACAGCAATAGCTCACAAGAGGTATTTGCAGTGCACTCAGTTCAGTGACTTTAGAGGGTTTTATGGCCTCTGTGGGGCAGACTAATTTATTTTCATGAAAAATCACATGTATTCTCCTGTGCTTTTTTTTCACAATTAAGCCACATTCACTGATGAAAGCAGTGTGTTGAAATGTCTTGTCTATACTGTAAAACACACTGAGAGCAGACCTTATAAATGTGGCATGCTTTTCACGGTTTCCAGCTTACTGAGACAGAGGATATTAGGAGGTGGGTCACATTCAGAGTACACTTCTGGATGTGTAAAACACGTGTAGTGTGGCCTGCAGAGCCACAGCTTGTGACACCGCAATAACAAACACTGTATGGGGAGAGGTTTTTCCCAAGCCCTTACCCCAACTTTCCGTAGTAGATCCCCCACGATATTGAGAGCTGATATCCTTGCAGACGGAGTGAGCGGAGAGCTGCTGCAGCCATTGGCTAGTGCTGGGAAGCAGAGAGGAAAAGTTAGCATTACGCTAGTGACTCATTGAGACATTCATCACAGGTTATGAAAACTCGGGTTGTATAAGAACAGAAACAAAGAAGACATGAGAGTTAACCTTTCCCCACATCAGGAACTGATACAAAAGTCCAATTTAAGTCCACTACCTGGCTGTACTTTTGGGTTTCAGGACACAACAACAGGAAAAGAGAAAATCAGCAGGGACTGGTAGAAGGGCTACAGGGTTAAAAAGGATCATAATTTTCCTGTTCCCTTGTGACGTTCCAATACGAAACTGCTCCCTGGATACAATTAAAATTTGTCCTCATGTATGACTCATACCTAAATTGAAACATTAGCTTTTATTCTTTGAAAACAATTACATGAGTTGATTTCATTATTACTGAACTCACTGTTGCAAAACCAGCAAAGTGTTGCGAAAGACCTTCATAATGTAGGTAAAAGTTGAGGACAAATGTTGATTGAACGTGGGCCTGAGTCTCCTTTTACAAAAGCAGGAGTCGAGCATTGCTGTCTAACACAATGGTACAGGCAGAGGTGGGCGATGAGAAACTTTCCAGAGTGAGGAGGAAAGCGAGAGGTGACAGAGGAAAGGACCAACCTTTCGTGTTTGCGAAGGCGTTTTCCATGTTCTTGGCGATGGGCGTGGCGGGGAGCGACAGGGAGGCCTGGACGGCAGAGTCCATCTTGTCGTTGTCCAGCGTGGGCGAGCTGGGGGCCGACATCCTTGTGACGTCCGTGTTCCTCTCCCGCACGGCCAGCTCCTGCCGCAAGTCTGGGGGACGGACAAACGGGAAACAGGAATTACTGACCAGCTGAGACTAGTTTTGACAGGGTTAGACTTTTGTGCTGATATCAGGAAATGTATTTTTCCCACAGCTTGTTGTCAATGCTTAGAACAGCTCACAAGACACACTTGGCAAACTTACCCTTTGGGATTAATGAAGTGTTTATCTGTCTGTCTTTCTGTATCTCTCTGTACCTCTCTGTTTGTCTATCTGTCCATCTGTCTTTCTCTCGATCTGTCCGTGACTCTCTGTGCTATCTGTAGCTCCCTGTTGGCTTCTATTGCAGCCTGTTGAGTCCCCTTGGCCTTCAAACCCCCAAGGGTCACTATAATCCTGTCAAACCCCGCAAGGCTGCAGTTTCCTATCACCTCTGTACACCTGCCAAAGTGATGGGCAGGAAACAGCCACGCGGCTTTACCCTGCATGTCACATGCGCACGGACACTTCCCTCTGTTTATAAGATCGGATTTTGCTAATGTCACACAAAGTGGGAATGGGAAGAGAAGAAAGGAAAAAAAAAAAAAAAAATTTTCACAGGATGAAGGGAAGAGAGAGAGGAAATTAAAGACAGTGAGTACCCCTGGCTTCATCCTTTAATCTCTGCACAGACACCAGCAGGGATTCCTTCTCGTCCAGCTCGCTCTCCAGGAAGGCGTTGCGCTCTATGGCCTGGTTCAGCCTCTGCTCGAAGTCCTCCAGCGACACGATGGTGGCTCTGCGGGGGAGTGGGGGAACTTTAGAACATGTGACCTGTCACCTAGCAGGGGTGCGAGGCTCCAGCACTGGATGGCTGTAGTATCTGCTTGTGGTGTGTCTCAGTGCTTAGGGCTCAGTTTTGGCTTTCCAAACTTGTGGACATAGTGATACACAAATGCCACGTTACACTGAATAATTGCTGCGTTATGTATTTGAAAACCCAGATTTGTTATATCCGTGTCAAGGTAAAGTATATTTGATAGCAGTTTGGAATTTTAACCCTTGCAGCCATGTCAGTGTTATACATGTTTTGTGTGAGACTGATACCACATGGTCTATGAATAAACATTAATAAACCTCCATACCAGGATTACTCCTGCTTGCCCTGGTTTTTGTTTTTCATCTTAAAATCAGTCACCAAGCCCAAGAAACCAGGTCAGGTGAGTTAACTGTATAATTATGTGTTTTAGTTGATTGACTAAGTGCTGAGAAACGACCATCACCTGCACAGCCCAAAGCAGTCCAGGGAAATGACTGGATATCACTGACTGCTACATATCTACTGATGCTCAGCTAATCAATGTATGCCTCTCCCCTGCTGAAATTGGATCTGATAAAGTCATTCCCCGACTTAACGGAGTATAATTTGATCTAATCACGGCAATTAAATCTAATTGGACAAACAACCCTAACGTAATCGGTGTGGAATCGGCAGATTGGTTAACCAACAGGTTTCTGTGTCGCTTTAAAATTGTGCCGTGTCAAATGTAAATCAACTGACTCCCGGAATGACTGGCTGGTTCTGCTGCTTGTTGGCATGCTCGACGCCAGTGTGAAGATACGAGGCTGAAAATCGACTGCTCTCCATCTGCTGAGGGCGCAACGGTGGTTCGGAAACTTGGCTTGGAACCAGACTGCTGCAGTCTGAAGTGGTGGGGCACTCTAGTTGTGCCCTTGAACAAAGTAGTTAACCTGAATTGTTTGCAGGTTATATCCGGCCATATGTATAGGTCATGAGTAAAAATGGATCACATGTAGGCCTTGATTAAATGCTGAATTTTTCTTTAGTCTTTGCAATTTATTTTAAATGTCACATTCAATTTATTCTCACTCTTTTAGTACTTGAATGCTTCCCAATTATATTTGCTTTATTGTTGTCTCTATGGTATGACGCACTGAATGCATTTCATTCATTTCCTTAATGCCTTAATTGTTTCTCCTTTTTGTGCGTGAAGCCTTCCAAACACAGCGCCTTATTATTAGTATGGTTATAGAATAAAACTGTGCGTGGTGCACGGACTGCAGGGGACGCTGTGACAGTGCTGACCTCTTGGCCCTCTCCAGGTCGTCGTTGGCCTGCTCCAGCTCCCTCACGTATTTGTGCAGCTGCTCCTTGATGCCCCGCGTCTGGCCCAGGTCGTCCTCCAGCACGGAGATCTGCTTGTAGCTCTGCGCATACTGCTGCTCCAGCTTCTCCTGAGGAGGGCATTGAAGAGATCATCAGCATGCATTTATCCTCTGAGAGAGCACCATAATGGCTGAGGAGCTGAGCTTGTAACTCAGAGGCACGTCTCATTCTGTGGTTGGGCCCTGCCATTGTACCCAGAGGCATGGTGCCACACCCAAAATTGCTTCGGTTAATTTCATGCTGTACAATTGGACGGTTTCAAAAAAAAAAAAAAAAAAAAGAAAAGTAAACTGTGAAAGACTGGATAAGACTAAAAACATGGTTCCACCCTCTTCTGGTTTCATGAATCGTCACTTCTTAATCATTCCATTAATTTGGAAAGACCTCTGAAATATGAGATTAAAGGTACTAGTTTGTTAGAGATATTTCATCTTGGGATGTGGTGAATGATAGAGTCAGTGAAGCATCTTCTTTTTTAATGGCGTATCTCCCCCCCCCCCCCGATGACTTCCCTTACTCACACATGTAATCACAGTGGAGAAGCAACCACTGTTAACCTACATTCCCATCATTTATTTTTCAGAGGCTCGCTTTGCTCTCCCTGCCGTTCTCAGGCGCACGAAAGTGGGCGTGACCCAGATCTTGGGCTTTCTCTTTCCCTCTCTGCCGGTTCAATAGCACAGCCGCCTGCCTGACCTGAATCTGCACGCTCTCCGTCTCATCCCAAATCCTCCCCGAAAGCACTTTGCTCTTATCACTATTTCATCAATAAACCACAGACATCTGCGAGGCTGGGTGGAACCTGCTCCCTTTTTGAAAACTGTTTTGAGCTAGTCTGAATCAATACGCATGTTAATATGCAAACAGAAACGTGGTCACTGGAATCATATGCAAACCATTCTGTAACAACCCAATTTGTTTTTTTGTTTTTTTTTTTTTTAACACCCTGCTTCCAGAAATGTTTATGCTTTACAGTGTCAAAATCTGAAAATATTATTTGGTTGTTTCTCGCCCAGCAACATACAAGGGAATATTGAAATATATCTATGCTTTTGGCCTCCATTCCATATTTCAGCCTGACAGACGCATCACAGAGCTAAGTCTGCAGTTCATCTATACATGCCTAGAGACAATATTTCAGCTTTGACAGGGCATCCACTGGTTATGACACATACCATGGTAAGAGGAGTGAAATACTCCATGCACCATAGCGATAAACATTGTCCCTTGAACAGAATACTCTTGTCTCTACACCCTTTTAGAGGTCCTGTGCTAAGATATCATCCCTGTGGTATGATGCTGTAGGACAGTCTTTGAAATGTAAGTGTAGCCTCTAATTTGGGCCAACGCTAAGAGAGGACCAGGCACTGTAATTACTACAGCGAATGCATTTGCGCTCCTCATGCGTGTTGTTCTCCAGAGGGGAATCACTCTACCCTCAGCCTTGCTTTTCTTGCAAATAAATGCGTGTCAGTTGTACCCAGCTTCCTTGGCTGTGCTTTGCCAACACACTGTGAAACCTTAGAAGTAGTAGTTGGCCATCAAAAGGTCTGGGGTGGGTAATGTGAAATGATTCCAACTTCCCCATAGAAACCCCTGAACCAATCAGATTTCAGGAAGCCTTTGAGTGGACAAATTAATGAAACTATCCACATGCACTATCAGATAGTAAATCCTGCACAGAGATCTCTCAAGTGGAAAACGTGCTGCAATCACAAGAGGGTGAACTGAGCAGATGCTTTGAATAAATAATCAAAAAAAACGCATTTCCAGAACAGTGTTTGCATTCCACACGCAAAACAAGAATTTGCTGGAACAATTGCCGACAGCTAAAGCAGGTGAGCAGTCAGGCGGTGCAGGAGTGGAGCTGTGTGGGAACTGAAGAGCTATGGTAGGGGTCTGCAGGTGAGTGAACTCTGGGCTGTGATCTGATTTAGGGGTGGCGATAGAAAGCCGGAGGAGGTGGGGGCCAGATTTCAATTACAGGCCCGTGGCCCTCTTCCCTCCATTTTCTGCCCCTTCACCCTGTCATCCCATTACAGAGCATCAAGTGCTAACATGGGAGTGAAGTGCTTCATAGCTGAGCCAGCCAGCCAAGACTGGGTCCTCTGCAGCCTCACCCACTGCTGTCTCTGCCTGCAGTGCAGCTCATAGGTATGAAGGCATTACAGGAAGTAGTTTAGCTTACTCAGTCACCGTGAATAAGAACTGAGTTTGCTATTGAGGCATTTATTAATTAAATCAAGGAGAGCAGGGATATCCGGACTGGTGTGTGACTGAGCGACATAGCTGGCAGAGGATACGGGAAGCAGTGACCTGCTGGGTTAAAAGGGCCGTCCAACTCCCGCTCTGTCTATCAGACAAAAATAGCACAACCCCCCAACCCCCCACCCCCTTATAACCCATGCCACCCAAGCCCCAAACCACCTACACACTCCAGATCTGTTGTACAAAAATAAACAATTAAATCTTTTTCCTCAATTGACAAATTTGAACTTGTTTACCAAGGCTTTGTAGATCAGCCTGGATAATACAAAGGTTGTACTATAATTGGAGTGAAAAACCTGACATTTGGAATTTCAGTTCAAGGTCTCATATTTTAGAATCAATCAATGTACCATATTTTTATGGAACATGCATTTCTTGTTGTAGAATAAAATGTGTGGAGTGAAATATTAGACAAAATCATGCAAGCTATGGACCTTGAACCAGAAAATACAATCACATGCCAGTCTCAAGTTAAGTTCATTATATGCTAAAATCATGCAAAATGAGGACCTGTTGTTTCTTTCTCATTGTACCTTCAAATTTTCCACCTCGCTCTTCAGTCTTTGGTTGTCCGCTTGGAGGTCTCGAATCCGGTTTTCGGCCTGTCCCAACTGAGCTTCTAGCTCCGCCTCCAGCTCCCGGCTGCCCTCCTGGAACTCCAGCAGTTCATCGTGGGCATCCTGGTAACTGCAAGGGGGGGAGTGGGGGGAAGCAAAGTCAAACCTCCACCAGGGACAGCTTGTGTATCTGATTGCTGGTAAGAAAAAAAGCACTACTCATTACTACTATACATCACACAGCCTCACCTGCAAGGCGTTTATCTCCTATACAGCCTATAAGCTGGGCAAAACTAGTGCAGGTCACAGCGATAAGACCACCCACTTTCAGGATGCAAACACTTATTAAACCAATCAGATCAACAGATCAGCTGAGGAGGGGGTGTGTAAAATACATCACACTTCCATTAACCAGTCCCTAAAATTCGGACTAATCCCTGGTGTGGCAATCGCTACTCTCTAAGAGCTATACCCAGATGATGAAGAGAGACAACCTCAAGATCTTTTGTGATCTGCGATGATCTTGAATGTGAAAGTGGTCTGAGTGACATGAAGGAGCGGTGACCTGACACACACTGACACAAAGCATCCAGCCACACCCTGAAAAGAAACACAAACCAGGACAGGCCCTGGGGGAATCTATTTACTGAACGACCAAAAAAAAAAAATCTGATGAATACGCATGGTCTACAGCATGGCAGGATGTCTCCTGACAGCCATGACTGAGTTATTCCTAATGGGAGAGAGGTGAAAAGATAACAGGGGACAATTTTAGAAAAAAAAACACACACACACAATTTTATGAAACCTGGCTCAAGCCTGGAAAGCACATCGAGTCAGCACTCATCCTGTTTTCCAACGATACTAGGATGCAAACAAGGAAGATAACCCAACGTGTGTCCAGATCAGCGTGCGCCTTCTCTCTGGCTTATCACCAGCCACTCAGCCTGCCCAAGACAGTCTGAGAAATTACTTACAGGGACAGCATCCTGCATATTTGCCTCACAGGATGTACAGAATCTCTGTTCTGTAATACTGAGCTCCAGCACAGTGACTGGAGTGACCACAGATGCAGTTAAGGTCAGTGGTGGGCCTGAATTCAATGTTGGGAGGAGTGAAGTTTTGAAAACCCCATAAACGGAAGAGCTACTATGTGCCAACAGAGCGATGAGAGTGACTCACTTATTTAATAAAATCAGGCCCAGTTGTTTTCCTGCTGAGTGTACAGTCTTTTGATTGGTTGAAACTTGTAATGTGATTGACAGTACAATCATAGGTCTAGCCATTATGGCAGTCATGATGCCAAACTCTCCCATCACCACTACCTGCATGTGATGAGGCAACAGCAGAGTCATTCAGACATAATGGAGTGTATTTGCCTACTGTTTTTAATGATACCAAAGTGCTTTACAGTGAAGGTGGAGAGCACTCCTCAGAGCATAGCACCCACCTTCGATTACAGGTGATGAGAATAAAAGACCCTTCAGGCAGGTGGTGGCAACAAGCTGCCAGGTAGGCTACTAATCTCCCCACTAAGTTAACATCACATCATCCAGCCAATCAGAAACTCCGGAGATTTAATTATTTACCTTTGTGTCTGTTCAGTCCCCCAGTGACAGTACACAGTGTGCTGGACATGACTTTGCAAACACGACATCTGTACATATATAACCAAAAGGTTGTTTACTGTGCTCGTCTGACCAGGAAGGGCAGCGTCTCATTGGATGTTACCTAAGAGTCTGCCAATGGGGACACGGGCAGGGCTAAAAATGGAAGGCCCCCGTGTGGACCGGCATGGAGGAGCGCCAAAGGCATGTGACCGCTGAGGAGGCGGATGGAGGGGTGGGGCTGGCGGACAGAAGGGGTCTGGAGCCAGGAAATCCTTTAGGCAACAGCCACTGCCCAACACAGAGCTCCTACAATGTGGGGGGGGGGGTTGTTTTCCTACAACAGATGGGGGGTGTGTAGGTGGTTTGGGGCTTGGGTGGCATGGGTTATAAGGGGTTGGGGGGTTGGGGGGTTGTGCTATTTTTGTCTGACAGACAGAGCGGGAGTTGGACAGCCCTTTTAACCCAGCAGGTCACTGCTTCCTGTATCCTCTGCCAGCTATGTCGCTCAGTCACACACCAGTCCGGATATCCCTGCTCTCCCGGCTCTTGGAGGTGGACTCGGTGACCCGCTATAGCGCTGTAAATCACCAGCTTTCCTGCCCGCCCCTCCTCTCCTTCGCAGTCCATGCATGCCTACACCACACGCTCTCTCTCGGTAAACCTCAACGCAGCGTTTACCTCGCTGCATCAAGACAGCACACTCACTGACCGCTGCTCAGCAGGACTGACCGTCAGCACACACTGCAGAACACTACCAGTCACTGCGGAACACTACCAATTACTTTACGTTTACATCGCAGCACACATGACACAGAGCTAACCCACTATTCAGCACTATAGTAAGGACCTGTCTCAGCTCACTGCACAATAATACCTGTACAGTATTGAATCACTGACTTACTCTCTCTCTCTCTGTCCTTATACAAAATAAATACTCGACCGATTTAAAAAAAAAAAAAAAAAAACCTTTGCTGCTTGTGAAAGGACCTGGTGTCAAGCCGTGGCAGTATTTTTTCACAGTGCTGGTTGTTGTTTTTATTCAACAGGAAATTCCTAGATGTGTTTTTCTTTTTAAAGAAAAACAGCGACATACCAGCAACCTCAAGCGGTCTCCCCTCCAAACCTTGAAGTTGTAGGAGTTCAGGGGCCGGACACGTTCCCCGAATACTTCCCACACAAACACACACACACACACACACACACACACACACACACACACACACACACACACACACACACACACACACACACACACACACACACACACACACACACACACACACACTCATACTCAGACACATACAGACACAGACAGACAGACAGACAGACAGACAGACAGACAGTACTGGGGGAGAAAATGAGTCATAGCAAGTGTGTCTGACCCAGCACCGCTGGGTGGAGCAGATGGGGCCCAGACCAGCTGTTTGGGACGTCTCTTGCTCCTGGGAAAGTCCAACTGTCTGTCACACACAATCAAAGCTGACAGACACTAACACACAACCCCAAAACTGCAGCTTGCTATGAGTCAGCATGGTTCTTTTTTTACAACAGTACAGATGTGGCAGAGTGATACAGCTGTTGAGAAAATGGATTTCTAACTCAGAGGTTGCGGGTTTAATTCCCACTGCCAATGTACTGTTACCAAGGTATGTAACCTGAACTGCTTCAGTACCAAATCAAGGTGTTTAAACAGACTGAATGTGAAAATAAATTGTAGGCTCTGCATATCTGTCTGGATAGGAGTATGTAATGTAAATGAAATAAGAAATGAGACTAAGAAGAACTAATCTTACCTAATAGAAAGTAAATTCTCGGGTGTGTGTTTATTCCCTTTCAGGGTAAAGGGAGAAGCTGTGCAAGTCACAAGGCAAATAGCACTTTGATTGAGTCAGCTCCAGAATCCAAACTATGTCACCTTCAATGAATTTCAGGCTGGGTCTTTGAGAAAATTGACAGCTTGTTTTTTTTTTTTTTTTTCTTCAGGGCCAAAACACTTAACACACTGTGTGTCAATGAGTTTTCTTCATCTTGCAATCAGATCAAATGTGGGTCAAATGCTTAACTATGTCAGTATTTTAAATTGCATTTTTCTGTATATTTACCTGGGATTTAGACAGATAGTAACAGTTTTAAGATGCTACATCTCCTAGGAGCTGGTCCAGAGGTTTAGAATTTAATCCCCGAGGGACAATACATTTACTCCTAGTGACAATAAAAGATACAAAAAAGCAAGCAAAAACATTTAAGAAAAGATGGAGGCCACTGTACATAACTTGTCTACAGTAATATAAAATTACTTACTGAATCTCTACCATGATTTAGACACAAGCACCAACCCCCTCATACACATTCAAGTGTTAAATCTCTCAAAATCCCATTGACCTGTCAGAATTTCTTACGTCTCTTCCCTCCTTCCCTTTCAGATGTCCCTCCATTCAAATCTAAGGGCCCTACGTCCGAACATTTACACTGCTTCTCCTTACAAAATATGTATTGTGAGGTTCACTACATTACTTCTGTCTGTTTGTATTTTTTTACATTTAAGTAATTACCTTTAAAAAAAGCAAGATGTGAGGTGAAGGAACCCTTCAATTCCACATGAACAGAAGTTTGTGTCTGACTGAGTTTATACAAGTAGGTGGGGGCCTAATCTCACATGCCATTAAGTTGTGTGCGTGTGAGAGCCCAGCGATCTTATCGCCGTATAGGGCCATGTGATGCACTGGCTCTTGTGTGCTGTGATCCCTGGACAGCGGCCAGGCCTGACGCCAGCGCAGAGCCACAATGGCATCAGGCCTGGACGCTCTCCAGGGCCACACAGTAACAGCGATAGAGAGATCATATAATAACAGAGAGAGAGAGACAGAGAGAGAGAAAGTGACAAAAAAAATAAAGATTTTTGGTCATCTGCCATCTCTGATGATGCAACCATATTCACGTGAACTGCCAAGTACTGGGACTATCATAAAAGCCTTTTTTTCCCCTAAATGTAAGTGAGAGGGGGTCTACCATTTCTGATAACCCAAAACGTTCTTAAGAACCATCCGTCCTGGGCTTCCCATTAAACCTCTGACTGTATCTGAAATCTGAGCTTTTAAAATGGTGCTAGGAGATGCAGGTGTTTTTTCCACAGACCTTCAGTAAAGGAATAGTCTGCGATAGTCAGAGAAGGGGAATTCCATACGATATCACACTGTATTCCTGAGGGGCCACAGTTCCTACATGTTTTTGGGATTTTCTCTTAACCAGAGCCTGATATAGACCTCATAGACAAAGTGCTTGGGCTATTAAGCTCATCAATGACTTAAGCACTAAGGTGCTGAAACATACCAAAGACCAAGAGCACTGTACCCTCCACATGCCGAGTTTTAGAGCAATGCAAGTACATATTAAAATTATAACTTTACCACCTGTGAGCAACACCCAAAATGTTTCAAGGAAAACCCCCAAGGATTCTGGTTGAGTTCTGGATTCCTGAAGTCGCAAGACATTCACGTCACTGTTTTGGTCGAGTTAACTGAGGTATCTAAAAACATCCAAACCCTGCGTGTTAGACAACATACCTAAATGGCATGCCACAGAAGATGAGACAACTAATGTCATGCCGCTGACGCCCAAACAATGTGGAAAATCCAAGGATGAGGCAACAGGCCTTGTGTGTCAGCCCAAGGGCCTAGCCCCTCCTTCTGCCCAACCTAGATTTTCTCCTTGTTCTGACTGTGTTTAAACTAGACAGGTCAACCGAGCACTCCGTTAGCAGTGACTACAGAATCACCAGGGGTGGGGAGATGCAAGACGATTCACAGCGTGGACCCACCTTTTCTTGTAATGCAGGGAAAGGGCTTTCCAGTAATCAATTTCCTCGTCTTTTGAGGAGAATTTTGGTATCATCTCTGTGTCCATGGTAAACGAGCCTGAGGGAACAGAAAAGAAAAAAAAGAGGGGAAATTAGTCAAAATAAAAGCATTTGGCAGGAAAGTGAAAAAGAAAAAAAAAAACAAAAGTACTTGGAGTGGTGAACCCTTGTCCTGGAGAGCTACAGGGCGTACTGGATTTTTCTGTGACTCAGCACTTAATTGATCAATTAACACAGTTTATTGCACAGTTAACTCGTCTCACTTGGTTTCTTGGGTCTGACCTGGATGCCAGTTTGAAGGTAAAAAAGCAAGCACACCCTGCAACTTCCCACAGCCAGCATTGGCCATCCCTGAATTAGATACCAGGTTAAAGTTTGTCTGTTCTCATGTTTGAGAAAATAAATATTATATATTTCATTGTTTTATTGTCTCAAATTTTCTCAAAAATAGTCAGCTGTTATTTTTTTGGTCATGAAAAAGTTTCACAATGAGAAAATCAAACAATCACGTTTTTAGGCCAAATATAGAGGCCTCAACAAGTTTTGAGACCTCTATATATGGGTGATAGCAAATTGGTTTAAAAAGCAAAAACATGCAAAAAAAAGCATGGTTTGTCAATCATTTGGAACTCAGTTATCAGAACGGACAAGGTACACACCAGCTTCCACATCAGTCTGAAAAACATAAATACAATGGAGTCTCTGTTATGCTTTCATGCCGGCAAGTTCTGGGTGGTTGTCGCAAAAACACACACCTGCCAGATAAGGTGGCTTTAGGAGAGACGACAGGGACAGGGTGTTTATAACTAAAACTGCAGCACAGAGCCGCTTCTGCTGCTGTCCTCGTCCTTCACGCGGCCCTCCAGCCTGTGTAGCCAGCGGTGACGGAGCGTAAACAGAGCAGGGCAGGCACCCGCTGGGCTATTTTTACCCTCCTCCGCCACGTTTGACCTGCCTGGCCGTGGTGTCCCCAGGTCAGGAAGCACTGAGCCCCTGCTGGGTCCTGGTCTGCAGACAGTGCCCGCACCTCCACCAGCTCATATCAACAACACAGCAACATCTACTCCCATAAGCCTCTGGGACACAGCACAGAGAATTTAGGACACCATTTACTACCATTTGTAATGGGTATTAAGATTCTTCGACAGCTATTACAAAGTTTAAAATGTAACTGTTAGCAGAAAGAACTTGAACTGAACCTATTATCGTAGGTTCAATGCAAAGCTTTCACATTAAACTGGATCAGCACTCCCGAGCCAAGCTGAGCAGCAGAATGAAAATGACAATATTAAATGACACATAAAGGACAGAGTGTGTCTCATGATCTAAACTGGTTTGACCACAGTGTATGAACCATGCGATTTCCTTGAACTTCTATTCCTGCTCTTTAACGATCTTGTAAAATATCAAAAGGCAGCAACAACAAAACAACAATAATGTAGCTGAAAGCTAAGATAATTCTTTTATTGATGCCAATGGCCCGTTTCTCAGGCGGATTAGTACGTAGGCCTGAGAGCTCTGACGGAGATAGCCTTGATCTGACGGTGAGATCCACAACGTCCCTATTCATCTCATATCGCTGATGCCAAAGAGCTAACGGTTACAGAAACCACAGACCAAAACACATTCCCCCTGCTGGTCTCAAAGTAGGGCTTTAAATCACTTCAAAGGCAGAAGCCCATGGCTGAGCTGTCCTTTCCTTCAACTCACTCTGTGTGCTCCCTTCCTTCTGAGCCTTAAAACTATCTTTGACTGCGGGGATGTCCTGTCATCCTGTCAACCCTGATGTTTAGACATTTTTCTGTGCCAGATCATACAATCTCTGAATAAGGATTTGCATTCATTCTCATTCAGATACTGCATGACCTGGCAAAGAAGGAATGCATATTTCCACATAATTAGAGTTGATAGGGCATACCCATAGATGATACTGTTAGGGCCTGGATGGGGGGGTATGGAACCTAGGTGGTTAGATCACAAGACACTTATTTTCATTGCTGTCTGGGAACAGTTTTACCGAGGCAACGACTGCCAGGCCAGGGGAATGGCAGTTTGGACATTGGTCAAATTCTCAGACAGCAGTTCAAGGAGGTGTGCCACATTTGACGCATTGCTCCTCTTGTTATAGTTACTGTGTGAAATACTGTCTTTACCTTAGACCTGCCTTCATAGAGCTGCTGTAATATTGGTTACCTCCCAAACGTCGGTGGGTTTGATGATCTGGACTGCACTACTTCCACCAGGTTTATGGCGGGGATGTACAAGCTTCACACACATGGCTAACAGGTTCAAATAACTAACACCTGAATGGGCGTCTGTTTCCCTGTTCCCATGCAGTGTCTGTCCAAACTCCGGTTCATCCTGTGTCAACAACAACAGTCTGCCAAGAGATCTGCATTTGGCAGGGGCGGAAACATTAGCATGTGTCTAATTCAGTCCTTCATCATTATTGACGTTGGGAAGAATGCTGTTGGTAACTAATGAGCACTTCACTAATCTTAGAAATCAGCAAGTGATGCTGTGCCCAAATTATCATTTAATTAGGTATATGAATAAGCAAGCGTTTTCTTGGCTTCCTCCTATGAACCTGCTCTATTCGTTAAAGAGATCCTTGCTTTCTCTTATGGTGGGAAAGTCTGTGCTCAAGCAACCATGTTGCAACCTGAAAAAGATAATACTGCATTTTGTTTCGAATAACCGTGGGATATTCACTAGAAAGAAAACCTGTCAAGGCGTCTTTGTCACTAAAAGTATGATGTTTCAGCTTCCCTGGCCTTTATCTGGCAGCCGTTCCACCTTTCATTCAAACCTATTCCTTCTCTCAAAGGTCAGAGAATGGCAGCATCGCAGGCCAGTGCCCTTGGGCATCACCTCATGGCCTATTTCCCCACCTGCAAAATAAAGCCCCTCGTTGTGCTGTGTGGTTCTGATTCGGTTGCCTCCATTGACTAAGGAACAAGAATGGGGACGGAGACAAGGAGCTTGGCCTACACGCTGTCAACTGTGGTGGCAAACCAAAGCGTAGACCTGCTCATTAACATTCCTCCCCGTCGGAGTTGCTTTGATTTCTTATTTCTGCGTTTATTTCTGTTGTGTACACACACAAACACACATACACAGACACACAGACACAGACACAGACACAGACACACACACACACACACACACACACACACACACACACACACACACACACACACACACACACACACACACACACACACAGTATATGTGCTGTAGGATTGCGTTTCTCAGAACCAGAGCCCCATTCATTGTTCTGTCTGAGCGAGCCATCTCTGCCTGGCTCTTCAGGCCATGGACACTGCAGGCATTGACTGGTGCTAACCCCCGGGGCCCACAGGGGCACAGAGAGGGAGGGAGAGAGAGAGAGGGAAGGAGATCGATGTCATTAACCATACTGACAGCTCACTATCATAAGCCCCAATCCCCTCTCCGCCTTGAAGAACCTGAGGATTACAGCGCTGGCGCTTTTGCTTGGGGAGCCTGAAGAGGTATATCAGATAAAAAATAAAAAAAATACCCAGTGCATACCACATCTCAAGCAGACCTTACACCTCACCCCAGACCTCTTTGTGATGGGGAAGGAATTTACAGCCCTGAGCTCCTCACGCTGCACAACAAAGGAGACTCTAGGGCAGGGAAATGTGCTTCTCCTCAACAGCAGATGGGGAATTCATACTCTCCTGGGAAAATGCTTTTAGAAGACTGGGTGGGATGTTGCCTACTCTACCTTCACTTGTCCAGCTGAGAAATGCAGGGCACAGCAATTTGAAGGTGAATAGATGGATGTGAAACAGGTTGCTGTATTTTAAAAGCATGCAATGCATGTAGGCGGCATGATGTTACATTAGTGACAGTTGAGTGAGACTTCATGTGCCACATGACAGGTGAAGTTGGAAAACCACTATGTGCACTGACACGTGCCATCCAATCAAAGGACTTTGTTCTTCATCACAAAACACTGCGATTGGCTCAGAGAGACACTCGAAATTCATGGTGGCTTCATCCATTTTCCAGTTCACGAAGCTTCACTCTCACATCAGTAGGCACGACCTATAGTGCACAGCTGCCAACGCAAAATAAGACATCTTAGCCAAACAAATCAATCTCACACTCATTCAGGTCCAGGATGTGGAACAGCTTAGCATCTGACACTTAGTGATAACCTAATCACCAGAACCCTCTGCCATCAAAAGTAGTAGGGGAAAACCTGCAGAGGTTCATCCATTTAACAAAAGGAAGTGCCTACAAAAACACATCTGGGAATAACGTTTAAATGTCAGTATAGTAGAGCAGATTTTGTGGGATGACACTAATAACAAACAATATCAGGATCATACACTGCATACACTTTCACACCCATTGAAGGAAGATAATTGAAAATGTAATAACAATGATCAAAAAGAGAAGGAAGGTAATAAAATGAAACATTCCCGGGGTGGATGTAAACTGCGACCGGCGTGATTGTCTCATCCATCATTCTGACTCCGCTGTTACAGAGTGGAGCTCAGAGGTGAGGTACTGAATGCAAAATCCTCTCTCTTTAGGGGTTTAGGCTAAAAATGACACCCCTGGCGACACTTAGTGTTTACACGGATCTGAAACTGAGGTCCGAGCTCTTTATGGTCAACACTGCGATGTCAGCACGTATTTACGTTGGTACCTATTCTACAACTGGGGTCAAAGGTCTTCAGGGATTACACGTAAGCTCCTCAACTACTTCATATGTTACAGACGGAAATCTTCAAACCCAGGTCCAAGCTATCTAGGATTTACATGTAAAGTCTACAACAATGCCAAGTGTTTGTAGGCGTCTGCCCTTAAATGTGGGTTTATGTGTCACACCCAGGGGCTAGGACTATACTGAGCGCTAACAAAGATGTCAACCTGTGGTCAATTCTCTTTATTAGTAACATTTTAACACTACAACGAGCGTAGGCTACACATCTATCTCAGACCTGACATTTATGGTTTGCAATGGAGAGGTGGATCTACACAGTCACATGCAGATTAGGCTTCTGGTCCTGAAAGCAAAATCCACCACTTGTGCAATCGATGTGTCAGGCACACAACTGAGTCGCTGTTGAGATGCCCACATTCAAAGTGAGATGAGTGCTGTGTCACACTGTCAGAGGGCTGTTGCATCAAAATGAACCAGAATCTCAGGACACTGCAATAAACCTATGGATATGGAACATCTCCATATCAGAGAGGTACAGCCTGGAAACAGAGGGAGTTTTCAGGAGACATGTAACCTGAGGAATTAGCTATCCCTGGGGAGATTAGAGGGATTTCCAGCACATGGATCAGCCTGTGGTAGGGAGGCAAAGGATGCTGATTTACTGCACTTGTATGCAAGTCTAGAGCCCTGACTGCAAAGGGGGTGTGGGGGAGGTTCATATGAAAGGGCTGTGGCACAGGCCTTCAGCAACTGTTGCTGGGTTTGAACCCCTAGCAAATACAGGAAACTTTAGCTGGTACATGGATCATAGGCAGGCTGTGTCATACCCATGGAGCCATACCCCATACTGTTGGGTATTTCAACCAACCATTTTATTTGACATGCCTTTGCTTTCGACCCCCATCTCAATTCAGCTCAATACTGTGAGCAGGTGAAGACAAGGGAGAAACAGGTGAGGAACAAGTGTTCTGGCATGTGGCACACAGACCCCACAGTGACCCAACACTTCTGCTAGCCACATGTGTGTTTAGCTGAATGGAATTTGTTAGCTTTGACATTCCTATCTCCGAAATAGGCACTTCTGTTATGCTAAACAAGCAAATTAGACAAGAGGCTGAGAATACAGCACAAAAGGCTGCAGAGTGTCCAAAGCAGCATCTGTTTCCTGCACTACTGCTCCTGCCATGTCTCGATATGGACAGGCTGCTGAGCGCCAGGTCACGCTCTCAAAGATTCTGGACAGGATCAACACGCGGCACGCCGGAGGTCTCCTCCTCAATGATTTGCCTGCCATTTGCAAAGAGGCCAGGCTGGAGAGCTATGCCCGGGCTGGGCTGAGCTGAGCTGAGCTGCAATCCAAACAAAACACCCATTGCTCATTACACTTCTGCATTCTTCTCTTCAGAAAGAAAGAGGACCTGAAGATATGCATCCTGTCAGCATTCAAAATAAAACTTAGACCCATTGGTGAAGATTTACAGACACCAAAAAAATGCAATATACTGAAAATTGTATCCATGTTACACATTAATGCAGGGGGAGAAACCTAATCCCCCTAATGGCTTTCAACTTTAGTGCTGCTTATTCAGGACATTTGCACCTATGCAGGGTACTGCAGATCTGCAGAATGACCTCTGAAAGTTGAGCGAATGGACGAAGTCGCGTGTGTGAAAATGCATGCCCAGCTTTCCTCCCCTCTTTCAGATAACACGGTGCCACACCCAGCTCTGAGCCTGGCAGAGGTGAAGGGAAGGGACATGGTGCTGCAGTGTAGAGTTACTTTGGGTAGGAGTCACATTAACATGGGACTGTGCCCGCAGGACAAGTTAAACAACAGCCGCTGTTGGGGGGAAAAAAAAAACATATTTTAGCCGATCATGTTACTAAAAGGGGCAGGAGTTGGTGTTACGGCGGTGGCTATTGATCATTAAGGGGGAAAACTAAGTGATACTTCTTTACATTCTTACCATTCATTCATCTTGTTACCCAAAATGGGAGACCTGACAATGACAAATGGCTGGGGCTTATGTAAGGCCACTATAGCAATGCACTAACATAACACAGCAAATTTATCACTGGCTGTATGGCTCTTGCTCCTCAAGGAATAGGAGGATTCCACTTTTAAAGCAGGAAGACTTTCCTAAAAGAGTGATTTATACTGGTGTTCATTCTATTGCTTTCTGAAGTTAAAAAAAAAAAAAAAAAAATTCTGTGATCCATCAAACATATTCCTATCAAATCCCCCTGTCAACACTCCCATTGCAGTGGTAGCAATAGTAATGACATGATAATAATAATAATACATTTAAAAGACCCCTAAAGTAGCTTCAGACATCAGAGTCATACACAAATGTGGCACCAGTGTGAGGAAAATCCATGCTGTGAATCTCTGGCAGGGACTCATTAAGAGAAACGAATGGGTCACCGCTGACATGACACCGAAGGGAGAGAAATGCCTTTCATAGAAGGCACAATGGCAGCCCTGAGGAGAGGCGGCAAAGCGGCTCCGACTCTTCGCTTCTGAACACAGACACATACCTAAGGCCTCGGGAGAACGAGAGGAGGGGGGGGGGGTGAGCAACGACACTGCGCTGGCTGCCGTTACCATGGAGCTTGTTCTGATAAATACTCCTCTTTCCAGGGCTGCGGTTCATTTCCAAATTAAGCCTGTGCGAGAGCGGGCGGGCAGGCGGGCGGATGCACGTGCCACAGACCGAGAGAATGATGAATTATTGAAGGGGCAAAGAAATGCAGCGGATGATTTCCTCTGAGGGAAAAAAAAAATTGGAGCAAGGCTTTAAGGCACAGTCCAATAATTAAAAGGAAAGCATTAAAAGCATTATGCCATGATTAACTGTGACGTGGGACATTTGGTGTTACCAGTTTCATCACTTCCCAATGCAAAGGAAAAGCCAAAAACCCTCTGAGTATCAGAGCTGAGTCTGTGGGTGACTCAGGCGTTGACATGATGCAAGTGTTGCATCACCCCTTCAACTCCTGGCAAGAGCCGTGGAGAGGGTCACTGCCGGTAAAACGATCGACCAATCCCAGGGCCATCTGGATGGCATTAGCAGGGCTGGATTCCAGGAACAGTCGCAGGCAAGAGCAAGGAAAATCTGAGGATTCCAGTGCCTTTCCCCAGTGTTTATTCTCAGACAGTGAGTCACCGCGGTGAAAGGGAATGCTTGACGGATGAGACTCGAACCTCACATCCTTCCCCCTGTCTCACGTGGGCCGCTGCGTGTCCTACACTGAGGTCGACCTGCAAACAACTATTCCTGGGGAGGGGGGAGCAGCCCACAGATCAGAGTCAGAGGCCACCATGATGGGCCCGCGAGCTACAGAACATGCATGTGATCTCGCACACAAACAAGGAGGCCTGGAGCTAGACAACAAGCTTTACAACCCCAAACACTATCATAGCTCAGTTGTTCACAGTAAGTTTACGGTAGAGAATGAATGATTCACAATCACTATTTCAAGGGTACAGTTTTCAGGGCAACATGCAGTTCTCTGTAGTTGTCTGAGATGCATCCAGAACCTACACAGCTGTACTCATCAGATAAGAAAATACTCCTCTGTCTTGCAGATCGTCAATCATTCATAAATCTTGAAATGCTTTACAGACAGCTGGCTCCCTTTATCAGCAGGGAATCTCCAGCCTAAAGGCAACCATTACTGTGCCAGAACACTAAAAACACAAAAGTAGTAGCTCTACTTCAGACTATGATCTGAGGCCGTGTACAATTTGAGACTGGTTTCATGTCCACACTGACAGTCAGAAAACCTCACAACATAGAAACGTGAATATGCCAACTCCAACGCAACACTTTTGTGCTTTTAGTAATATTTAGACCGCAGTAATACAACAGTACTGGTCCTGTCCACAAACACACTGAACTGAAAACCATACAAAATATACCAGAGCAAGCAAGTTATCTCAGACGAGGACGGTTCTCTCGTACCAAACGAGAAAACAGTAGTTAGACATTAAAGCACAGAAACAAACTATTGCTCTTGTGATTGTCTGGTGTGGTCCAAAGTCTGACTCATGGCAACCCATTTTAGTCAACTTCTTCATGCTAATCTTGTTAGCTAATCCCAAGATTAAACATCTTTACAACATAGTGCTAATTTACCTAGTGATATTTTACCATGTTGGTATGACGAAAAACAAACGCTGCCCAATATAATGACACTAAACTCTTGGGAACAAACGACAATTTAATGCTACAAGCATTACATGTATCGACGAATGTATTGATGTGTTAACTGCTATAATAATTGTGATCATAAGGTGTGATCAGCAGAAGAATATTTCACTTACACAGTCAAACAGACAGCAAGTCGAAAACAAAAGCTAACGTTACTGGGACTGTGTTCTTCATCACTTCACGACCAATCAAGAAAGCTGGCGATTTCTGGCCCTTTGCCTGTGTTACTAGAATCCTATGCTTGTTTCCAGACAACCAGATTTTACAGGGAGTCACACAAAAGAAACAGAGTAACACAGCAACAAAAATTATTTGGCAATTTGCTGTGAACAATAATCCCTAATTCAGCTAGCCAAAGACACATGTTTAGTCAAAAGGCTGACAAAATACCAATGATATCCATCTTAAAGGTGGCTAGCCAGGATATCGTAACCTTAGCTGGCAAAAGCTTAAAGCTAGCAAGCTAGTAACAGTTATCAACCAATATAATTACCGTTAGCAGACAACGTTTAGACTCAACACAGAGCGACTCTTAAAATTTCGACAAAAAAAAACAGGTTAAATTGAATAAAACTGTCACCAACATAAGTGGCCAACTGAACAACTGTATACCATTTTCGTCATATAAAAGCGAGTCACCAAGCAAACCATTTTATAAATATTAGCAACAGTGCAAAACCAGCCACCCTTAACGCGATTAAAAGCAACAGTAGCTTCGCTGGCAGGCTACCTCGGACACTACTCACACGTCAGCTGAGCTCGCAAGCAACACCTAGACCCACAAATGTGGAGATGGCTTGCGTTGACGAGCAAATTCTCAATGAACACAATGTTGTCACAACATTGAATAGATAGATAGTAGGCCAGTAGAAACACAAACACGCTAGAGTTATCCAGCTAGCCGGGCGGGGAGCGTACCACGGCCGGAGCATGACACGTCAAACTGAAACGAGTCAGCTGTCAACAGACACGGGCAACGGCGGCTTCGTATCCTCCGTATCCTCTTTCAAGCTAGCTAGAGAACCAACGGAAATTCGACTAAAAACATAATCAGTTTTACTCTGCTGTGATCGTTACACGAGCACAAAAGCAACAATGGAAGTACATATATGTTTTACTGTACAACCTGGTCATTTCCAGCCAGTGTCTCTTCGTATCCCGGTGTTAACACATTCCCGTCGTCTCCTACAGCTCACTGGAAATAAAACGGTAGCCAGACTCCGGGGAGTCACAAGCACAGCTTCCGGTACACACGAGCTCACGCAATGACATCACTCACCTACGTCATTGATACACCTTTAATGACACGATCACGTACCACTTAAATCAAACCATATTCCAAGTAAAGCTTTGCGTTCTGATTTTACTTAATGCATCATATAAACATATTCCAAAACCAACGGAGTTCCGTAAGTAACTTACCATGCGGTATATTAGCCCACCATTTTGTAAACAATTATTACAGATAAAACAGTAATACAACTATTTTATCTGTAATAATTTCGATACAATACATGTTTTAGTTGGTAGTTTGTGAAAGTGGTAATAGTTCCACAAGAAAATGCTTAAATATAAGAAATACACTTTGAACAAATGAACATTGCAGTAATACAATAAAATGCTATATTGCCACAATTATATTAAATAATAGCATAATAAAGGAGACATGAATCTCGCTATTGCTTAGAGGTAAATTTATTAATGGTTCCTCGACTTCACTATGCTTGGTGTAAAATGATACACCACTGCACAGGTATAGTGAAAATGCATCTGTGTGTCTTTTGTGAGCGAGGTGTGTGTGTTATGAATTGCTCACTTAGTTCAGACAGTCAGAGAGCATGTAAGTGATATTCATAATTGGTGTGCACAGCAGTATAATACTTTATTTGAAAGGTAAATGTTTGAATGAGTTTACTCCAGCTGTTCAAGAAAAATATGCCATCTGAATACAGGGTACATATGAAGTATTTAATGTACCTTGTCTTTCACAATGTTCCTGTGCCCCTGGGTGTGTTGTTTGTCATGAACCAAACTGTAAACACTTGCTGAACTATGTGAAGTCATTCAAGCCAGAGGACTAACACTCCCTTAAGGAAAAACAAATAGTCTATGTGGGCTGTGACCTGTTGTCAGAAGTGAACATACATTATTTAATAAATGATCATAGAATAATGCTTATGGTCTGATTTTCTATGGAAGGACAATCTATTTGATTGGGAGGACAATGCAAATACGACAAACAAAGACAAAGTAGAAAAAATTAGAGAAATTGAGGGGCAGTGAGAGGAATAATAATAACGCCTCATTATTATAATGGCACCATTAATTTATTAATCATCAAACACATTATTAATTAGATTCTGCTGGGTCAGGAGTCGAGGACAAAGTTCTACCAACAGGTCTTTTGGTGGCCACCAGGGTGCAGCACTAGTACACGGCAGAATTCAGTAGCCAGCAAGCTCCCAGATGTATAAAACACCTGAAGTAAATATGATGATTTTAAAGCATCATAATGTAGACCTCATAATTTAAACACAAATATGTTGATTACAGATGTTATTTGTGAATATGTGAAGGTTTTGTCAGCTATCTCCTGCTCACAGGTTTATATATAAAAGGTGTGAGAACTTGAGGTCTATTACTTCCTGCTCAAAAGAGTAAGTGACGCAATGGTGACTCAAAAGGCAAAACTGACTGTTCAGCAAGTTTATTTCTCAGCAACATCATAGCAACATTTATGCTTTATCTTAAAGTTTTTTTTTTTTAGTAGGTAAATATACATATGAATAAATAAAGTGTGATTGTCACTTCTAGTTTGAATGGAAATCCTGTTTGCACTGCTGTTACCCCCTTGAGGAGGGTCATTAATTTCATTGGCTGAAACACCATATTGGAATAAAAGGTTATTATACGTAAAATGTGGACTGTGCAGTCTCTCCATGTGCCATTTAATGACTCTGCTCTTTTGAGCAACGGAAGCCTGTTGCACAGACGGGCTCAAATGTAAACAATGAAACAATCTCAGGGGGCCCAGACACCTTTAAAAGACATGTTATATCCTCCAGGCAATAAAGCCGGCCCTCCAACAACCAAGCCCCCATTCCCCCACAATTCTCCTCCCATATCCTGCCGTTGCTTAGCAACAAGTCCAAACAAGCTTGCCAATCATGGCGTCCAGATCAAAGAAGGCCCGTGCTACTCCTTTTGACTTGGGAAATTCTGCCTTTGAGGAGAGGGTGTCGCTGTTCGCCAAGCTGGAGGACTCACGCAGAGCTGTCAGAAAGGTTTGTTGACTCTGAGAGCTGTGGCAGTTCCGTAAACACAGATACATGCTTGGATACACATAAACACACACACACACACACACACACACGCACTCACACAATTCAGGCTACTGGCTTCTGCAGCTGTAACTCACTGGGTCTAGATGCACTGAATGCATAGACGGCTCCTACTGTGCCTGTTTCCCTGAGCTGGAGATCTGAAATGCTCACTGAGGACTCCAGCAGTGCAGCCTTAAAGCATGACTTCTCTCATTATGATACTACATTTGTGGCGTTTGAGACAGGACTCCATATTCAATGCATTTCAGCACTGAACTGATATACAGGCATTGTTGAATGCTTTTAGTGCACTTTTGTTGTTTCACACGGCATAAGTGTGGATAGCACAGAGGAGTAAAGAGGTTTGTCTGCAGTACTTCCTTCCATGTCTGCAAAAAGGACAGGAACATTTCAATCTCTGTAGATATATACTAGAGAAGGGATTAATGAGTTTGTCAGGCTGGTCAGGGCAGGCCGTGCAAGTTCCTGGCCGGGCCGCTGGACAGGCCCGACGAGGGCCTGCTTTCAGATTCAAATGAGACACTCAAGCCTCTGTACGAAAGGGAATGCGATCTGTTGTCATAGCGACTCAGCCTCCCCAACCGGCACTCTACAGAACAAACAAGATGCCAGTGGAGGGATTGGTGTGTGTGTGTGTTGGGGTGGGAGAGGGAGGTGGGTAGGGTGTAAATTCACCAAGCCATCCTCTCCAGTGCTCCAGACCAAACATACCATTCAAACCCACTCCCAGGTCAACTGGGGGTTGGGGGGGGGGACCAGGAGTACCAGCATCTCCAGTGAAGAGGGGTAGGAGGGGTAGCTGGGCTCCCTGGCTGGTGGGCGTGTAAGCCGTCTCGTTGCTGCTGACTAGGGGAAGACTGGCTTCAATGCGTGCCCAGGGGGATAAGCAGGTCTCCAAGATATGCTGTGTGAGAGGTAAACAAGGCATGGAGAGGGCTGGCCCCAGCCAAGCAGCCAGTCGCCAAACAGCCAGTCACCAGCACTCACTGGCCTGAGCACCACAGGCAAACAGACATGGAGGCTGCCAGTGGGGACAAGAAGCAGAAAGGCTCAGAGGAAAAGGCTGGGACCAGCTTATTTCACCACCGCCTGGCTCAAAGGATGCTCCTCAATCCTAAAAAAGAAAAAGACAAAGAAGACGGAGGAGAGGAAGAGGAAGAAGAGATGGTCAGTATGACTCTGTGTTTGAGTCAGTGACTGGCATGGATTCCTTTGGATTTATTTTTATGAACCTTTGGAAGATAATGCTTTGCTTCTATCAGATCATGGTTTGTGTGTTCTGCATGGTCAAAAGCTGGATTTAACTACAGGAACATTCTGTTATTCTGTGTTCTTCCTGATGGGTGGGTAAATATGGTCATAGAAAGCTCTGAATCATATCATATCGCCTGATCTGCAAAGAGGAATGACGCAATCAAAAGTAATCTTTTGGGAAAGAAATGACTGTTTTTATAAAGAATCTTTACCGTACTAAGGAGCTGGCTTAATTTTAGCAAGACATGACCTATACTAGTAGTTCTAGTAGTTCTGTTGGGGACTAAAGCAATATGAGGGGATTGTGGAAGTAAGACTTTAAGTGAAGAGTTTTTATGTTTTTTTATGTTGTTCTGTCTCCTGTGGTACAGTATTAGTTCAATTTCAATGAAATTTTTTTTTCAAATTTTTGTGTGTATAAGTGTAACTGTTTGTGCAGAGACTGTCCAAATGGGATGTATGTGTGTGTGTGTGTGTATGTCTGTGAGAGAGAGAGTGAGTGTGTGTGTGTGTGTGTGTTGTGGTTGTGTATTTCAGACCATATGTATATAGGAATATGGATGAGTACTTAACTCCAGCAAATCCAAATAATATAAATTTCAACACATGTGAATTCATTTCTGTTTTTCCACATTGTAAATCAATCTGGGTAAGAGTGTCTGCTTGATGAATACAATATAATCTAATGTAAAAAAGTATCATATGCTATATGTGTGAATATGTATGTATATGTGTTTGTAGATGTGTGTGTGTGTGTGTGTGTGTGAGGTATGCATTAAGATTTTATTCATATTGAAGCATGTATGTCCATTTTTGTGTATATGAATTAGTAAACTGAAGTGCATTTGTGTAATGTATGTGTTTACATATGAATGTGTATGTGTTTTTGAGTGTGAACGTGTATGTGTGTATATGTGTGTGTGTCTGAGTGCAGTGTGTGTGTGTGAGTGTGTGTGAGTGTACTTGAGTCTATGGGGGGTGATTCACTGTATAATGTTCCTAATCCTATTTGCGATACCTGTGATGTCACTCACCAAGGCCCTCCACTGACATGTCTCTCTCTCTCTCTCTCTCTCTCTCTCACATGCTCTCTCTCTCTCTCTGTTCCTGCAGAAGTTCCTGTTGCACCGGCTGATTGTCATTGGCAGAATCTCCCCTGAACTCGCTGACAAGAGGGACGTGGGAGGTGGGCCAGCCAGGTGTTCCTGCAGAACACCGCGCTTACAGCGCTCCCTTTGCTCTCCGCGCTCCGCGCTGTCAGGAGGGAGGGGGCCCCTCTGTGTTTCACTGCAGATTACAAGCCCCAGTTCCCCACACTGTCAGCTCCCTCCTCCCTCCTCCCTCCTCACTCCCCTCCATTCAGTCCACTGAGAGGGGCACCTTTTACTGCTGAAAGACAGCAAAGCTGTGAATGAAACCTAATGGCTGCACTGACTTGCAGGACGCTGACTGTAGGAGAGATTGGAAGTGGTGGCTGTGTAGTAGAATGGCTCCCAGATGGTGTGCCGCTGCTGTACTTTCTCACAAGATACTTTAGCTGAACTGCCAAAGTAAATAGCCAGCTGCATCAATTGATTGAATGTAAAAATCTGTGTAATCTGTGTAAATATAGCTGGGATAGAGCAGCTGCTAAAATTGCCAAAAACAGGAATAAATAGAAACAGTGAGTTGCAAGATATGATACCTGTTTGGTTAAAAACAGTTTCATATTTCAAGACAATGCAGTTTCTATTACCAAAAGGTTTACACAAAACATTTTTCAGCAAAAATGAGTCTAAAGATTCAAATATTTTTTACTGTAATTTTACTGTGTTAATCTGTGAAATGATATTTTGTATTATTGTTATACTTTCCTAGTCCCTTAGGGTTATTATTAATGAATTCATTTTTATCTCAAAGCACTATGACCTTAGCCATGAGAACAAAAATACAAACATATCTGTTTTTTAACCAAACAACACATAAGATGGCGTTCAGCAATGGATATTTCTTAAGCAAACAATGATAGCTATTGAAATTAATCAATGACATGCATTACTTAACATATAGAACAGTATTACCCACACAAAACAGAACAAAGCAAATTAAACTGGCTAATTTAAATAGGTTTAACGTAATTGAAATTCAGGACAGACTAATATACGGCCCTCAGACTGAATCTAGATCTACCGGCAAGCCTCCAGTGATCAGCCTTGACAAACAGGGCAGTTATATAACGCGAAGCGTCGTAGGTGTTTCCACAGCAAACTGACCCTTGTTGACGGTGCTGAAAGTTCGCCGACTCCCCAGATAAGATAGCCGATTGGCCCAGAGCCCAGTTAACACAAGCTCAAGCAACAGTAGTTTTTCCAAAAGCACACACCAGCTTAGAGAGCGACTGCCCTCATGTACTCACCAAAAGGGTGCATGGGTTTAGGAAGGTACCCCAAAAGTTAAAATGCTAATGGCCCTGTGGGGTCAGCAGCACTTTAGTGGGTGTTGATACACCAGGGAAGAGGCAGGCAGACCGCCATTTTGGCTCAGGATAGAATGGTGTATAGTATATAGTATAGCAAAGACCCAGTGGACACTTAGCATATGCTTCCCTTTCATATGGATCAGAGGCACTTATTAAAGATTCAGTTAATGAAAAAGCCGACCTGGCACTGTAGTCATAATGCAAAGAAGTGACACTGACCACAGATCAGTTTGGCCCATCAGCTTGTAGTGCATAGGGTTAGGACATAGGCAGAAGAAACCTGATCCTAGATCAGCACTACTATTAGAGAACACTCTGTATACAAAGGCCCTGTTCCCATTTTCACATACTGCAGGTAACATCTGGGGCAACGCCACTTAAAATGCACCCTAGCATTTCCCACTGATTAGCCTCAATTCTAGACACTTAATATATGATGGAATATTGGAAAAATCAAATATTTTTTGGCACCGGTTGCCTACAAGCTCATCGTTGTCCATGGATTTCTGAGGGAAAAGTTCAGCACAAAGCGAGCCGATAATGATATGGTGCTCTATCAGTGAGTCGTACACATCTTGCTCATGAGTGCATTCTATTCAGAGGCGGTTCTTAACTTCAGGTTCCTGTAATTTTACCATTCATTTCTCTGTCCCTGAAATCACAGGTCTGTTTTGTTTGTGAATGCAGGCCATTACGAGAAATTATCCCAGCACCTGCAGCGGCGTTACCATGCCGACGCGTTCACAGGGCTTCTCCTCCTGTACCCTTCTCACCTGGTGCACATTGTGGAGGTAGGAGACCGAACTGAGTGGGAGACGTCAATCTTTGAACCCCGCTCTTCAAAAAATGCTAGGGATAATTGCCTGCTATTGGAGGGTGGGTTTCTTGACCTGGGGTGCATGTAAAGATGTTTTGCATCCATGTCATTTGTAAAAGGTACTATGGAAATAAAAGTGAGCGTAATTTGTAAATTGAAAAAAAAAAGCATCTGCTGAAGGAATGTAAAGTAACTCAACGCCCCTTGCGTTTGACTGTCCCCACACTGTGATTGACCCCACCATTTTAAAAGCCCTCAGGACATTAAAGCAAGTAGATTTCATAGATAATTGCCATAGTATTCCACGCCCACTCCCACGCACTACAATTAAAGTGTGAGTCACTCGTGTGCAGGGCGGTTCTGTGATTTGCTCCGAAGACACCGTGTGACCTTAACAGACAAGATAGGTTCTATTATGAGAAATAGATAAACACAGTAGAGTTCTGGAAAACAGATTCTGAGGAAAAAAAAAACAAAATTGGCAGATGCCATCATTCAGGTTTGTTGCTAATCATATGTCTCACTTTTTACTGTGGCTTTTGAATGTAAGGGGTTTAATGTGATTTCACAATTTTTACCCTCTTGTATAATTTTGCTTGTATTTTACGATGATTTAAAAAAATTAATATTATTGTAATGTGTGTTATCTTGACATAAATGTACATTGATTCAAAAGATATTCTTATTTTAGTAAGTGTGAAACTATGGATTACTTGTTTCTTTGCAGGGCAACTTATGAAATGGTTGCAGCTCTATAAAGCTGGAATTTTAAGGGGAGCAACATGTTTTGCTCATTTCCCATTTTAAATGAGACCCAATCATATGGCCCAGTGAAATGTGCAGTGTAACACAGCAGCATAGACCATAGGATGTGGGCCCATTTTCCCCTGTGAGCCAGATTTATACCCCTCATCTAGCAGCATATAAACATCAGTCCATTTTCAGACTGGGTAATCCTCAACTGTGCAGGATGTATTAAATATTTTACAACCAATCAGATGAGACTTCAACTCTGTGAAGGCGGGTTTAAGGAGAATCTTACAGCATACAGAAACACACAGTGCTCCGTATGCTGTTGAGCTGAATAGTGGGAATTGGAGAGTATCAGAGTATCACATCGCTGCCATCCGCTCCTCTGAGAATGTAACTGATGTCTGTGCTGCCATGTCTCTGGTGTAGCAATTACTGCCACAGTTCCGGCTGTTTCCAGATGCCAAGGAGAGAGTGTCTTGGGATCTCTCACAAGACCCACGAGATCTCTCATCGTTCAGGAAGTAGCTCCATCCCACTATGTGGATCTCTGTAACTTTCAGAGCTGAGTTGTGCCAGCACAGAAAGGTGGCATAGACGAACATTTAATAAAGATACATTCTGCTATGACATCAGGAAGTGGTTTTTGTACACAGACATTGGTCAGTTCATGGAACAGCTTGCCAACCCACCTATTAAAGCATATCATTTTGTGCTGCATGCTATCTAGGCTTTCGGGTAAAAGGCAGGTGTATATGGGGTGAATGGCCTTCTCTCATTATTATGCATTGCCCTTATTTTATTATTACCAAGTCCTGTTTGGAGTCCCACTTTCCCCTCTGAATTTGGAGAACACCTTATTTCCTTTCAAACACCCTGTAAGTGCTGAGCTTTGCAGACTGCTGTGGTCAGCTCTCTCAGTCCTCCACTCTTCTTCCCACAGTCCTCCAGTGAGGTTCTCGTTGCCATTCTCCGGGACCTGCAGGGCATGCAGGCAAACCCTCACAGGTGAGCCACATTGCCCGTTAAAGACCAGTCCTTATCTTCTGACCAAATGACCATTGGGGACCTCATCGATGCAATTAAGGCCACAGCTGAGGTCACCCTGGTTGTCTAGAAAGGCTCAAATGCAGGTGACTGTCTGCAGGTTAAATTTTGTGACCACTTTTTTTACAGGAAAGTTCTTGTGTAAAGAGGAATATTTAAAGTACTGTACTCAGTTATTAGAGAAAAAGTCATGAAGAAAGCACTATCATTGTTATGTAAAGGTTTGTCAACTGAAATTGATAGGTGGCTCAAAATGACTTGCCACCTCCGCCCCACATTGTTCCAACTCTTTCTATTGTTTCTGTTGCCATGGTGAGCAGCGCCCTGATTGTGGAGCCCAGAGTTCTGGTGGTGTCACATGATCTCCGAAGCAGGCTCTTCCAGGACTGGAGTTACAAGGTTCTGGACCTGCCTGCAACCACGCTGACCGACAGGAGAAACCGGGAACCAATCGAGACACTGGTCTCTGGCACGCTGAAACTGATCCTGAAGCTGGGAAGCCACCTGCTCAAAACACGCAAGGTGGGCCATTCAGGAGCTTAGACACAGAACCAGAACCAGAAGAACCCAGAACCCAGAACCCAGGACCGAGTCTGATTTGGGAAACACATGTAATTAACCATCCAAAGCATAACATTCTAGAAGTTTTCAAACTTTTTTGTGGGTTCCCTCCAATCAGTGACCATTTCTGGCTTAGAAACATCGGAAACAAAGCACAATAGAAGCAGAAGTGTCTACTTGCATACAGCTTTTACTCCAGGGTGGTGTACCCGACAGAGGCATTCGTTATTAGTTTAATGACACACCCCACAGACTGCTCTGAATCCCAGTCATACTGGTCCTAATTCATACAATTATAACCAGGCATTTCAAATAGGCTGGGTAGGACAGACAAAGAAACAGCATAGAATTTGTGTTCTGTTTCTAAAACGGTGAAGCCATACATTTCTTGCACTGACACTGAAATGAATGAGTTTCTTTTGCATTACCCCACCCCCACCTTCTCACACCTCCTCTCCATGGGACAGGACTCAGACCCCTCCGCACAGCCCCTCCTGGAGCAGGTCCCAGAACTGATTGTGCCCCAGGATGTCCTAGGGCAACTCCTGGAGAGGGGGGAGCTCCTCACCCCCCAGCAGTACCTGCAGGCGTACCACACCCCTCTCAACGTGTGTCTGAACTCAGGTGGGTGCATCTCAGAAACTCAGAGCTGCCATGGACAATAAACTACTATTATTGTCAATGCTTCAGTCATAGATACAAACAGAGGTGCTCTTACATTTCATTACGTTACATTATTGGCCATTTAGCAGACGCTCTTATCCTGAGCGACTTACGACACAAAGTGCATTCCTTTTCGGGACAAGGGTGTTAAAGTGCAAGAGGGGGTAAAAGTCTCAAGCGGCAGGAGGGTTAGCATGGACTAAACCCTTTGGATGACCTGTTGAGGAAACAAAAATGAGAAACCATTAGTAATATCAACAACAATCCTAAGTCAACAATATTAGGTTGCTACAAGTGAAGCTATGGCTAAGTGGGGGAGCTCTAACTTCTTTGTTGAAGGTTCTGAATCAATGAAATTGATTATTTATTTGAGTCTTATTTTGTCTACATATTGTCTGCGATGGATGTAAACTTTGTGCTGAATGTGTATCCTTAGTTAGACACTTATATTGTCAATGTCCAAACTGGGCTTTGATGCAAGCTTGCAGCAAGCCATCCAGGATTCGATTGCTTTAATTCAGTGTCTTGTGGGCCAGTTAGAAAACCTTTCCACGTCTGCATGACATCACTGTCCAAACCGTGATTTTAACATAGGTGTAACCAAGGCCTCCACAACCAACCAAGCTCTGCCTGACTCAGGTTAATTACCTGTCAGCTAATTCATCACACAGTCTATGAGTCACATTAATGAGAGTCTATGATAGCATCTCTTAAGGAACTCAGTGCTAATATCTATTGAATGATGAAGTTCTTGGGCACAAGCATCAATCTCTTATCTGAGATGGGCTAATGGGGATACAGGCTTCTGTTCCTGTCTGGCATTAAAACACCTGATTCAACTAATTAACTATTTATGGACATTGATTAAGACCTTGTTTGGTTGAATCAGGTGTTTTAGCACTGGGCTAGAACAGAGGCATGCACTAGCACTAACCCCTCTTGGATAAGATTGGATATCTTTCCTCTAGGTATTCTGTTATGTACAATAATTGTATGTTTCCTTGGTTTTTTTTTTGTTGTTTTCTTCAAATGTGAAGTAGTCAATGGTAGACTGCTCAGTCAGATTTAGCATGCATTGAGAAACATTATTTACACCTTCAGAACAGTGAGAATAACACACAACGTGTTCTGTTTTTGGTTACAGGGCACACATTTGGAAGTGTCTGTCCAAACACAGTTTAGCCTCTGGGAAAGGTCAAAAGTGCTGTGTTTGGGGGGCCTCTTGTCACGTGGAAGAATGAAACAAACAAGCTACTGAAATATGTGCTGATGTCAGAGGCCAGCACTGCGTGGTAGACTCCTCAGCAGCAGCAGCTCAGGGCCTCACACTGACTATAGCACGTTCAGCCGGTCCCCAGAGATGATCTTCAAACACACAGGTGCACAACGATCACAGCTTCCAACAAAACAAGAAGACATACTCCTGCACACGTTTTTTACCCTGTGCTTCCCTTTTCTCTGCCAGTGTTTCAGCTACAAATGCAAAGAAGGGTCTGTGCGGAAATACATTTTCTTTCTTTATTGCCAGTTCAAGAAGATATGTTACTCCCAGAACCACGGCTGTTTTCTATAAGCATGCTTGTTAGTTTCCTCTTGAGCGCTGTAAAAGTTCAGCCATCACTTTGTCAGGGGATAAATTGACAGGAGCTCTGGATCACTGAGGTCTTCAAAGATTCAAAATGTGATGGCACTCAGAAAAGAGTCAGAGGTTCCTAGGGTCAGGGTAAAACTCAAAATCTGGCCAAAGGATCATTGCCTTACTCAGTAAACCTCCCTCCCAACTGAATTTAGCACATGTTAAGGTAAAAAAAAGAAAAATGGCTGCTCTGGTCACCCAGGTAGGTGCTGTTATTGATGGTGGATGAAGCAGGCAACCAGGTGCTCCATTCTCTGCTCGGGAAACCTGGCAGACATATTTAATACATTGTGTTTCTAGACAGACTCTGTGGCTTCTGCCAGGATGGTTTTAATTTGCTCAAATGAGAGACATGGCCTGTAACTCAAATACGATCTTTTTTCATATCATGTGACAGAGGAAGATGAGACTTGTGATCGATACAAACCAAATTTTCCATGGTCTCTGCTCGTCTGCATACCTTATGTCATCTTTGGCTCAACACTGACACCCTCTGGACTTGGGGAAAATTACAAGTACCCACCTCTAAAATCAAAAGCAATGATTTGTTGGCTGTTCATTTTTATTTCACCAACTAAAACACATATATTTTGAATAAAAATTTGAAAATGAAACCAGACAAACACTCTTTCCTCTGTCCATTGAAGGTAACCTTCTCCCTCACCAGCCACACAACTCACACAAAACAATCCCAGAACACTGGGGAAGAATTAAGTAAGATTCTCATTGGGTCACACACACACACACACACACACACACACACACACACACACACACACACACACACACACACACACACACACACACACACACACACACACACATGCACACATACACACACAAAAACCCACACTCTCCCAATGATTCATCAGGATGAAAAAAAAACAAGCCAGATAAACTTATTAGAAACTTAATTTTTAATCATTTTGACATTCTGATAAGGACTGTTAGCGAATCTCACAGTTCACGCTGCGCTCCACACTGAGAGGTTGAGGGGAGAATAGGGGGAGGCCAGGAGACCAAATATTTCCAAGGGGGGAGCGTACTCCAAATTCCATGCCCTACAACACTCCCCCCCGCCCCCTAAACATCCCTCAAAGGGTCCTTTCACACCCAACACTGTCCACAATGCACAGGGCCTTTGTAAAAACACAGTTTATAACACCTCACTCCCACCAATCTTTTTATTTTAATTTTTTTTTTTTTTGGCCCCCTTGGATTATTCATAACTCGAACACAAACCGTAAAAAAGCACATGGAGAGAACGATGTCCTGAGCATGCACCACAATGTCACAGCTTTTCATTTATTCTTTTAATTTTTTTCTCTAAATACACATACAGGTAAACCAGGTGACCTGTGTTGTTTTTTTTTTTTTTTGGGTTGAGGAGGGGGGTGAAACAGATCTGTAGGGAAAAAAGACCAGCTCTTCTCACTAGAGGCTGGGGGTAGGGGCACAGGTAATCTCAACACAGGTCATCTCTGATTGGTAGATTGAAATTTACTGCCATATGCGATAAATCAACTCACATTAGCATTAGCTGCTGGCAGAGCAAATGCTTCCGAAACACTCTCTGCACCACATGACTGCATGATTGTGTTCAAAGACTCACCAATATTCTCTCTGCTCTAAAGGCAATTCTCATCTACAGGATAGACGCTGGCACTCTCTTTACTGCAGGGCTTATGACAGTAAATCAGTCATTCTGCAGGGCAGTAAATCCTTCGCCACACACTGTACCCTTGTGGGACAGAGCCATTGGATCCAAGGGCTATTGACCGTGACCTGCTACGACCTCCCTCCCTTCAGCCAGAAAAGCTTGTTTTTCTACTCTTCACTGTGGAATTTTTTCCCCACTGGCCTGAGACAACAGGGGTTGACCGCAACCACCAGGTACTAGACGAAAGGACCTTTTCTGAGGTACATCCTCGTCCAGAACTTTCATATTGTGCTGAAGAATTAACTCACGTGGGTTAGATCATGCTGCCAGATAGACATCAATGTTTTTCTTTTGTCCACTCAAACTGAATGAGTAAATGTCTTATGGAAAGTAAATCCTGAACTGAGATGTGATGTGTTTCTGCCTGAACGCACAAGTCCATTTATGTGCAACATTACTTCGCTGGACTGCCCATATGGTTCATTGCCTTTTGTATGTGCGAAATAAATATGTTACACACAGGTGACTAGGACTGGACATATGAAGTAACTCTCACGGGCGTAACAACACGCATGCTGCCGCTGATGTCATTGTGTCTCTGATCGTGAAAAGTCCACTCATGACTCCAAGTCCGTTGGCAATGTATTCAACTGCACCCAACTGCCCACCTCTTTTGATCATCTCGACAAATCACATTACTCCATTTTCACAATTCAAAACCCCGCCTCTGTTGATAGGCAAACATCACCATGGTCACCAATACATTCCGTCTACACATCGAGAAAAGAAAATTACCACCATCTTCCAATGGACATGCTTCAAAACGACGACAACAAACAAACAAAAAATAGAGCCTCCCCCCTCCCCCCATAATCTGAGAAGTCTCTCCCACAGCCCGTGGTAGGCCTTGCAATTTGCTTTAGGATTACCTCTGATAAGAAAGTTGTATTTTATCAATATATACAAACTGGCTTTTTAAAAAGATAACCCCCTCATTACAGAACAGCTAGTAAGTCATCAAATTCATCACACATAAAAATCCAGTTAAAAGACAGTACTGGCCGTTACATTAGTGTGATCACATCCACAACCAAATTAAGGACACATTGCATTGTATCTATTTTTATTACTCATCATCATCATCATCATCATCGTTGTCATTTATTTAGAATCCCAGTCTGAATTAAAAGGCATGATGTTGTCTACTTGAGTGGCTGTCTGAAAGAACAAAACTGATAAACTAATATCCCACCTGACTGATTAGAAGAATGGACCAATCAGATTTACCCTGGAGTTTTTGGCCCCTCCTGTTTTCTGAGGTTCTTTGTTAACAAATATCTTAATTGCACTTTAATTGGTAAATGCCTTCTGAGTTTTTGAATGCTATTTTTTCGTCTGGCACTCTATGTTTTGCTTGGGCTTTAATTTTATTGCTCAGAGGAACGTCTGTTGTATGCTGTCGAAAAGCGCAACATACTTAACTCCTATTGTTCAGCGCCTCTGCACTGTGTGACATATTTGTGTGTTTTTTTTTTTTTTTTAAAGCTGAAACGTGTGGTTGTAGTTTATAACGATGTGGCGATCGTTCTCTTTCTTGCCAGCTGAAACGTTGTACTGTCCAATTGATTATTTTTGTCTGTTTAAAAAAAAGCGATCTGTGAGCCGTTTGCGTCGGCGAAGTTACTAGAGGCACCGTCGGGTGCCGCGTCAGTGAAAGGGATGCTTGTGTCACGTGTCAGCTATTGCCGGCGGTTAAGAATCAAAAGCGACTCACAAATAAAGAACTATCCATTCAGATCTCCTCGGGCTCCAAGCTGGTAAAAATGCACATCCCAAATATGAGCATTTCTAGATAGAAAGTCCTAAAAACTATGTTGAGCTTGTTCACTCCTCCATTCGTACTAAACAGAACTATAAAGCTTGCCATAGTTAACTGTGCAAAAGGTTACTGCAGTTTGTAAATGGTGTAATCTGGCAATATTGTGTCATGAACAAAATAACAACACCTTATATATATATATAATTTATATTTATATTTATCTTTATATATAGATTTGTTTTTCCCCCAGATACTGTAATGTATATACACATATTTATGTACAGCATTTTTTGTATTTACAATAGATTTGTGGTGAGTTGGATACTTAGCACTTGAAATCAAAGTTAAGTAAGGTAAAGAAGCAGCATTACATTTTCCAGACAGTGCATATGGATTCATGGGAAGGGGGACGCTCGTATTTGTTTTTTTTTTTTTTTGGGAGAGCCCATTTTTGGGGAGGTGCACACATGCTCCCCTGATGAATCCCCCCTTCCTCTGGGCCTCTGGCTGCTCGGTTCCGTTCTGGACCCGCTGGATCTGGAGGCTTGGCTATGTACGCCGCACCCTACGATGATGTGTGGGAAAAACGGGGTCTCTTTCGCCTTCAGCTATATGATGTTCCAGAGTTAAAAGAAAATAATCTCTTAATAATATTTTTCCTTAAAAAAAAGGTTCTTAAAATTGTACATTATTATGATTACTGTAATACTCTTCAAGAAATACTTGTAATATATTTCATTACATTCCAAGGAGATTCTCATCCTGCTGTTATCTCACACATTAGTTGGCCTCCTGAGGAACTAGAAACAGGAAACAGGAAGTAAAATGAAAGATCCCAACCCTCCCGCCCCATCCCTCCCTGGCCCCTTGGTCCCAGTCACAGCTGCTGGCGCAGAATGAGAGGGCCAAACACCTCTGGAGATAGAAGCCCAGATCCTATGCACCCATCTGATACTCATCTCTGTATACTTCATATTAAATGTTCTGTCACCCAACTGCTGAAGCACCCTACTGTTTGATTCATTTAATTCATGTGTTCTGTACTGTAACGTAGCACCAGAAACTTCAAATTAAGACTTGGAAAACTCTTGGCATTAACAAGTAAGGCGGATGAATAGAACATTTGAGTGAGATGAACATCTGATTGGGCTATAGAATCTGCAAAAATCCTCTCACAAAAAAAAATGTGAAAAATCTCAGGAACTATGAGGCAGAGTTGGGAAAGGACCAACACTCGGGCCACACAGGGTGCACTCGCTCGGCTGAACGCAGCTGTCTCAAAACCCAGGAGTTGATCTAACGAAACAGAAGAATGTTCCAGAGGCCCTCCCTGCTCCATTCTGGGCACAATCCGAGCTGGAGCCTTGGGGGGGGGGGGGTGTGGGGGGGATTTAAACTCCCTACGGAGGCCGCTAAAACCGTGAGGAGTCTGCGTTTGTTCATGGACCACAGAGAATGGAGTCAATTACACCCCGCACATTCCTGGCATAGTGTACCGCTAGAATCACCGCCCGGCCGCGCAGTGCAGTGCTCGGGCTCACAGCTGCTCCTCTCCCCTCTTCCACGAGCCTGTCGGTGGGAACGAGCCCCTCACATCCCAAGACATAACTGACCCCGGACAGATGTTATTGTAAGAATAACATCAGGAAAAAAAAGGTACGATCTGTCTTTCAAATTGTTATTGCTGATAATAAACCATTTTAAATGTATGTTGTTTTTTAGATGTTTTCTATAACATATTTCTAGATTTGTTTTTCAATATGGGCAGGCAATCTCGGTCTCCCGATGAGACGGAGAACATGAGGAGAACTAATGGACTGGGAAAGACACACTCTGAAGGTCCCAGGGGAGGGGGTGATGCCACAGGGACTGTGCTACACTGATCCCAGCACAGTTCAGCTTGTCCAGTCTGTTCCAGATACACCACAACAGGCTGATCCCAGAACAGTGAAGCCAGTCTCCTCTGTCAGTGATGAGAGAGTGAGGTTCCATGATCCCAAATCAGTGTGTTTTGTTGTAAAGAGAAAAAAAAAGATTTTGATTGATTGTGAAAACCAGCTTTCCCCATTCTTCTCTGTTATAACACCTCAATCACTCATCACTACCCTCTGGGACATATAAGCCTGCCTTTCACTGATTCTAGTGCAGTGCAGCGTCTCCAGTCTGGTAAAGATACACTGCGCATCACTGATCCCAGTACAGTGCAGCTGCACTATCGCCTGATTTGTGCTCCACCACCTGATTCCAGTGAGTGTTTCCGTCTGCGGAGATGAAGGCAGAATTGCAAATGCAACTTCAAATAAGGCAAAGAAAAAAACTAAAAAAAAACAATAAAAACAAAACAAAAACACACAAACACACACACACAAAATACAAAAAAATTGTTTAAAAAAATTAACATGCCATAGCTATGTAAAAACAAATCGGGTCAAAACAAAAAACCAACATTTTAAAAAAAGTTTAGCGTGGCATCCAAGTTCTTTTTCTGTACATCAACTGTTCCTTTCTGCTTTGTTTCCCCAGACCTCTGTGGAACCTGCAGTCAGATACTTATTTTTTGTATAATCTACACAAGTGAGATTATTTGCAGTCTGTTTGGGGAGGGGGTAAGGAAGGCTGTTGTGGGGGGATAGGGGGGGTTGATTTTGGACTGGGATGGATTCTGATGGGTGTGGCCCATTTGTCCAATGGCATCAGGAGTAGGCATGAGTCTCTCTGTGTGCAGCTGGGGATTGAAAGGAAGCTCCAAAGGGGGCGGGGCTTCTGAGCATGTGGGTGGGGCATGACTGGGTCAGGGGTGTGGCAAGGGGCGGGGCGAGGTCTCGGTGTCATAGTGCTGTGCTCTCCGACTCCTCCTCCGACTCGCCCTTGCCGGTTGAGTCCGCCACCGGCACGGAATTCCTGGGGGGGGCGCTGGCGGGTTCGTTGAGGAGGCCATCCATTTCGACGTTTATGGTGGGAATTTCCAGGTTGAAGAGAGAATCTGAGGGGTCACCATTGATGACAATACGTGGCCCCAAAAAAAAAAAAAAAAAAAAGGAGGAGAGACAAGAAACGTTGAGTCAGTGGTGAGCTGGGACACAGGACAAATCAGACACTGAGGTGTAGCAGCCAGGGAACACCAGCGCTGACACACACACACACACACACACACCTTATGCACAGGGACGTCATCACACACATGGTCCATTAGAGGCCTTTTCACAACAAGCTGCACTAAGACATGGGAGACTTGGGCTACATCCTACAGCAAGTAACCCAAAGCTCACACAATTACATGATGGCATAAGATATGAAAACGTTAACGAAACAGGCCTGCAAAGACAAAGACAGGCAGTTTTTTCTAGCAGAGGGCTAAGGCATTCCTTGGCAGGATGCAATCGTAATGGGAAACATGTTTACGCTGGAACACTTCCCTCACGGGCCTCAGGATTCTCTGGACTCATGTGAGAGCGATGACATCACCAGCGCACAATGACACGAGAAGGAGAAAAAGAGAGAGGGAAAGAGAAAGAGCGGGAACAGAGAGAGAGAGAGGCAGGGGAGAGGTAGAGAGAGAGCGTGAGAAAGACAGTGATAGTAAGAGAGGAAAAAAAGGATTAAGAGAGTGAGTGACAGAGGGAAGCACTGACATTTAAAGAGAGGGTGAGAAAGAGAGATAGAGAGAAAGAGAGAGAGAGAGAGAGAGAGAGAGAGAGAGTGTGAGAGAGAGAGAGAGAGAGAGAGAGAGAGAGAGCGAGAGAGAGAGCGAGAGAGAGAGAGAGAGAGAGAGAGAGAGAGAGAGAGAGATCTCATACACAGGTTATAAAGCCACATCATTGCTGCAGGACTGGATACAGGCTGGGTCACTGTACACACGGCGCGGGAAAGAGGCTGCCGGGACAAACAGGGCGGGGCTGGGTAGATCAGAGAAGGGCGGGGCAGCATTGGGAGTAGGTGTGGGTGTGGTGAGGCAGGGGCGGGGTGAGGGGGCAGCGGGGGGGGGGGGGGGGTGGCACCTCAAAAGCAAACGAACGTCAAGTGTTGTGAGGTCTGTCAGACACCTAATCCTGAAGCCATGCATGCTTGAGGCCCAGCCCCCATGCGCAGGCCGAACCAACAGAATGGGTTAGTGCTGGACTGGACACAGCCCATATATATCTATATATACACATATACATATACATATGGCCCATATATACACGTATATAGACAGGAGAGCAGGCTGGAGGCAGCTCCAGAGTTAGCCAAAGTGCCAGACGGTGGTGAGGTGAGGCTTTATTGGACAGTAGCTGGTAGCTGGTAGCTGGCTTACCCTATAAGTCCCCCTCATATTTAGCCCACACTGAATCACCCGCCTCAAACAGCTGTAAGCACACAATAGTAAATCGACAAAAGAAAACAAAAAGGAAAAAAGAAAGTGATTCAGAGGCTACACGCAGTAGGTATAGAGGACAGTTTTTTAATCCTTTGCCTGCCAAACTGGGGATTTAGGTGCACCTCTAGGAAACATTACACCTGTAGGCGCATTATGAGGTGTGCATGGGGAACACTGTGCAGTAGCATGGTGCAACCATGAATACCTTCCCCAGGAAACAAAAGAAATGAGTGTAAAACTGGATCCATTAATTGTGGCTTTTCAGGATAATAGAGTCTGAAGGCAAAAGGGTTAAAACACTGTCCTGTTTAGGAATGAAATTGCTGGATATTAATACAAACTCAAACAAGGTAACTGCTTGTATCTGAACACAAAGGTCATTTAAATTTCAACTATCAATAACACATAAAAAACAATAATGTTGCCCATATTTTAAAAAAATGTAACCATTCATGTAGTATCATCCAAGCACTGAACTGAATTGAATGTTTTACAGCAAAAGCTGAAAGGAGGGCAGTTGTCTTCCCATGTCGGCAGCCCATAATCTGAGATGGTTAAACCCCACACCAAAGTTGCATTATATCAATTCCAAGAAAGGACCCCAGAAACGCTGCTGCCTGAAAAAGAGAATAAGACAGCGTGTCTGTGTGTTTGTGTGTGTGTGAAAGAGCAAGGGGCGGGGGGAATGGTTTTACTTGAGTTTTGTGTTTATGTGTTTGTGCGTGAGTAAGTAAGAGATGAGAGGTGGAACAGAGGGTGTTATTTGAGTCATGTATTTGTGTTTGTAAGTGAGGGAAGGGTGGGGAGAGAGAATTTCACCTGTGTGTGTGTGTGTGTGTGAGCGAGAGAGGAGAGCAGGGGGAGGGTTTTATCTGTGTGTGTGTGGGAGTGTGTGTGTGTGAGTGAGAGAGGAGCGCAGGGGGAGGGTTTTACCTGTGTGTGTGTGTGTGTGTGTGTGTGTGTGTGAGTGTGTGAGTGTGTGTGTGTGAGTGAGAGAGGAGCGCAGGGGGAGGGTTTTACCTGTGTGTGTGTGTGTGTGTGTGAGTGAGAGAGGAGAGCAGGGGGAGGGTTTACCTGTGTGTGTGTGTGTGTGTGTGTGTGTGTGTGAGTGTGTGAGTGTGTGTGTGAGTGAGAGAGGAGAGCAGGGGGAGGGTTTTACCTGTGTGTGTGTGAGTGTGTGAGTGTGTGTGTGAGTGAGAGAGGAGAGCAGGGGGAGGGTTTTACCTGTGTGTGTGTGTGTGTGTGTGTGTGTGTGTGTGTGAGTGTGTGAGTGTGTGTGTGTGAGTGAGAGAGGAGAGCAGGGGGAGGGTTTTACCTGTGTGTGTGTGTGTGTGTGAGTGTGTGAGTGAGAGAGGAGAGCAGGGGGAGGGATTTACCTGTGGACATGCTCTCCCCTGGAGATAGTCCGTCCAGCAAGCCGTGCTCCAGAGACTGGGGGCTTGAGCCGGGCAGGCCGGGGGCGCTGGCGGGGGGCTGGGGAGGGGGCAAGCTAGGCCGCTGACGGGGCTTGGGGGTGGGCCGGGATTTGGTGAGCGTGCCGGTGAGGGATGGGGGCGAGGACAGGGAGGGGGTGGGCGCTGCAGAAGCAGCAGCCTGTCCTGGGGAGGCGATGGTGGCGTACCCCTGGGGGTACCCTCCGAACCCGTATGGGGAGGGGGTGCTGGGGGGGGTGGGAGAGAGGCTGACGGGGGACGGCTGACCTGTCGACTGGTCCGACACCCCCCCTGACTGGCCGAACGGCACCTTGGGTGGGATGGGGGCCAGTTTCTTGGATACTGCAGGGCGAGAAAGAAACAGAGCATTACAAGACCTGGGGAATAATACACAGGCCTTTACGGAAATCAAATATATTAAAATAATTTTTGTCAAGACATACCAGCACATAACAATAGACAGGTCAGTATATAAATGACTGGAGTTTTCAGAATATTTTCCAAAAAGTCTATTTTCTTACAACAGATTGCAGTACAGTTCTACGTTTCAGTAAAGGGCCCCATATAGGGCATTTTGTTCAATCACAAAATGTCCCCTGGCATATGTTTCACTGTTTTCCTGGTGTTTCTCCTCTCCACCTCTCCCACTGAAAATGGAGAAGTCTGTCCTCACACTGGCTCTTCTGGTTTAGATTTTCTACCTCGAGTCCCTCTTGAAAAGGCCCCCTGTCCAGCGCTGTGAAAATATGCTACAACGCCATGCAAAACACCCCATACCAGCATCATGTGAGATGTCGGAGAGGAGAAGAACGCTTTTTTAAAGGTGTTTCATGAACTTCAGGTACTTCTCCCTCACTCTGTTTCCAATGTATTATTAATAGTGCTGAGAGATGGCTGTCTAAATATCCGAGCCCGATTTAGTTTTGAATATTTCACGTGCAAAGTTTTGATTCCCAAGTTGGATTTACAATGCTTATTTTTCTCACTGCTATATTTTCTGGAGTGAACTAAACTTGTAGGTGTTATCTTTCGCAGAGTTTCATTTCGTGAACATCTTGAAGCGTGGAACAATGATTCCTCTGTCTCGTGTGTTTTCTGTAAGCGGATTTTAAACATGGAAGCAATTTTACATGTTCAGAATTTAAACGAAGCCAACGCAAGACAATGTATTAATTTGTAAAACTCCGCAGCGGGAGATACAGGGTGGAAAACCCCAACTTTGGAAAGAATTCAAGCTACAAATGTATTTGCTCCACCCATGGACTTATACTGCTGATTGTAATTAGCACAGCTATGCAGCCAGGTAGCGGAGCTAATGCTAATGAAATGAGCTGCTTTGGTGCATGGGTGGAACACTTGCTTTCTGAGAGTGGGGTTTTTCCCACATCTGGAGGGATGCTACCTTTGCGCAGGGTGTGTGGGCTCTGATCGGTGGTCAGCTGTGACTGTCCGCCTCCGCCCGAGGGAGGACCCGCAGCCTGGGCGGCCTTCTGCCCGATTACCGGAGACAGCTCTTTATTCTTCAGCGTGCTGAAGGTATGGAAGGAGAGGAAGATAAAACAGACAGAGAGAGAGAGGGAGAGAGAGAGAGAGGAAGCCAGAGAGAGGGAGAGAAGGAGTCATGTCCCGTATCGTTTCTTTTCTCCCTCCTCCAAAGGTCCACACAGCAGGGCAGACCTCTCCAAACAAAGCTCATTCGGTCGACCAATCACCACCTCCTCCATGTCATGATGTCACTGTGCAGCATGTAAGGGTTCATGCACTGCTTGAGAAATTGTAATCAAAAGTGTGTGAGTTTGTCATTTCAGTTATGAAAGAACATGACATCATAATGACTACACTAAGCAATTCAACTGTCCTTAGAACTCCAGTGGAACACAACACTTAAATGCTTGGAACTTGAATAAAAAACCCATATATATTTTAGTTCATACCATACTCAGATCTTTCTCCCTTAAATACGTTGTAGTGAGCAATAGCTACAACACAGCATTCACTTCACATTTATGCTAATGATGGCAGAGTGAGGTTTTATGAATGCCATTCTAGGCGGCGCATGTGTGTGTATGGTGTCCATTTTTAGTGTACGCGTGTGTCTGCTGCTATCAGCCAATCGGTCGATCTCCAGTATCACCCTCCAAGCAAACACTTTCTTCAACGACACTCTGCAAAAGAATTACAATTCATTCAGCCACTTCATTTTTCAAAACCAACAAAACTATCATCTGTCAGTTCACTTCTAGAAAATTCCTTAACCCAATGCTCACAAGTGTGACAAGACCACCGCTGAATGACCTAGGGGGCGCCATTGCTCTTTAAACCTCCGCTTCAACTCATGCCTTGTGGCAACAGCATGGGGCAACAGCCATAACACATACTATGCCTGCATCGGAAAACTCTCATTCCCTCCTTCCTTCCTTCCCTCCTTCTTTCTTTCTTTCTTTGACTCAATCGTTGTAACAAGAAATTTGGCGGAAACCTCAACAGTCATTTAGTAGTCCCTTCAGATACATGAAATGATGAAGGTAGGAAGGGAAGGTGGGAGGGAGGGAACATACCACCTCAGAGCATTCGGATGGAGTTTTAAAAATCCCCGTGCCCTGGGACCTGCCCTCTCAGGGCCCTGGGACCTGTCCACACAGGGCCTGGGACCCGCCCACTCAGGGCCCTGGGACCTGCCCACACAGGGCCTGGGACCCGCCCACTCAGGGCCCTGGGACCTGCCCACACAGGGCCTGGGACCCGCCCACACAGGGCCCTGGGACCTGCCCACTCAGGGCCCTGGGACCCGCCCACTCAGGGCCTGGGACCCGCCCACTCAGGGTCCTGCCTGAAGCTTTATTAACATGCGATGATAAAAGGAGACGGGGGCAGAGGTAGACACAGAGATGTACGCGCCGGGAAGGTCAGACACAGCAGCGCAGCGGCTCTGCGTTTCAGACAGAGCCGTCTCCCCTGCTCCAAATCCCTCTCACAGAGATAGGACGAGCCACTGCAGATGGGTCAGGGTACTGATGGGAAACTGAGTTTTCATTACACCTGAAAAAGGGGAATAGCTGAGATACACTATTGCTGAATTACTACCCAACAATTTTGTTTCGCTGTGTTCAAGTTCAATGCCTTTTTATTTGTAGAAATGAGTCAATGACTGACAGATCATTGCAGTTCCACCCATTATGGGGTTCATGAAACCTAACTATCCCTTCACTAGTCCGGGGTCTGTGGGATCTGTAGTCCATGGCCCTTGGATTGTGCAGTTCATCTATCCTTTACGGTTATTGTAATGTTTTTTATCTAGTCCAATCCCTTTCTTGCTCAAAACCAGGAGTTTTACCACCCTGGAAAGCCAGCTCAATAACTCCCCCACCCCAACATAAAAATAAAAAACAAAGTCCCCTCCATCACGTGTAACCCAAAGCAGTATTAATAAAGACAACAAAAAAAAAACATAAAACAAACAACAAAGCCAGCAACACAAATTAAGCTTCTCTGAAGGAAAACAAAACATAGATGTACACCTGGTACATCCATCTTAATGAACCTGAATGTGAAGCCGCAAGATCATATATCTGCACTTCATACCCGATTCCACCCAGCCACACACATCCTCACTCACCTCCCTAAATCACCCATAGTTGCTTAGTAATACCCTACAAAAGGTATTTCCACACAACCTGGGATGCTACGGCTTGACTTTCATTTGGAATTGCGCAATAATGACTTTACGGTGAAGCGAGGGAGGCCAGTGGGAGTGGAGCCAGGTTTCGATGCGAATATAAAACCAAACCATCTGCACTTGGCACAGAAAACGCTGGAGAGAATCTGAAATTGGGTTGAATTATGCCAAGAAAACAAATGACTGAGAATAAAAATAAAAAATGATGAACAGAAACCAAAAAAAAAAAAACAAACAAAAAAATTGACACTACTGAGGGGAGCACTTTGTCTCTCTCTCTATTTATCTCTCTCTCTTGCTCATTTCCCCTCTGTCAGAGTGAGTGGTTTAGGTCAGTGTTGTTGCAGACGGCAGGGGCGATTTCTGGTCCCTGATTGCGTATTTAGAGGGGTGGGGCTTTGGGGGGGGGGTTTGTGTAGGACGCAAGTGGTTGTATTTACCTAGTCAGGTTGGGTCCTCTGTCTCGGCTACAGGTACAGGCTGCCCACTGGGAGGCGGTGGCGAGGGGGGCGGACTGGGGGAGGGTAGGGGGGGTGCCGAGGGAGGACGGGTCGTGTCGGGGAGCGGTTAGCACGAGGGGGTTTTGATGTACAGGGGTGAGACGTTAGTTTCGAGCGGGGCCGGGGGCAGAGGAGGGGGCGGGAGGGCATGCAGGTGGGGGTCCGAGGGGAACCCCGGTTTGGGGAGGTGCAGGACGCTGGGTTTGGGGTTAGAGTTGATATCAAGCTGCTGCTGGTGGTGGTGTAGGGAGGGGCAGGACTGAGGGGGGAGAGGGGGGCTATAGACGGTCCAACGGGAGGAGGGGGGAGGAGAGGGGCCGGGGGGCACTGACTCGGGGCCGGGGGCCACAGGTCGCGCGCAAGGCTGTGCTTTAGGGTAGTAATGGGGGTGGTGGGGGGGCGGATGGTAGCAGGAGGAGGAGGGGTAAGGGGGGGGCGGTCTCTCCTCCTCAGGAGAAGGGTAGGCGTAACAGGAGTCCGACCAATTGGACGAAGACGCATCATCCGAGCTGCAAATGTCAGGGGGAGAGGGAAAAAATAAAACACAAAATAAAAAACAGAAAAGGAAAAAGGAGGAGGGAGAACAAGCAACAAGGAGACGAGTTGATCTGGGTCAGAGACAAAACGTTTTATTTAGCTCTGTCTTTTCTTCAGTGTCAGGTCGCAAGGCAAAAGTGACGAACCACGCGTTTTAGTATTATTATTATTAGTGGGGTGTTTTATACAAACAAGTTACGGAAAATGTGAACGCATATTTTAGTGATTCAGGGGTGCGCTTTTCTTGGGGAAGGGGTTTTAGAGAGGGAGAGGGGAGTGGGTGACACAGTAGTGTAGAGAAGGGGGAACAGATTTGTGAAGAAAGGTGCAGAACTTTTTATTTAAGAAAAAGAAAACAAACCAAAGCAATACAGAAAAAACCTTCAGATTCCCTAAAAAAAAATAAAGAGAAATGAAAGGCATGCACTGTGCCCTGCGTCTCTTTGTGAAGCCTTGTGAATGAGCTTTGTGTTCACGCACCGCACCGGAGTGGAAAAACACGAGACATTTAATCGAATGCTACTCATAACCCAGAGAGCACTGTACGTGTCGGACAGCGCTACCTGAAGGTCAGGTTTTACGGTAAGAGGCTCTCATAAATCCTGCCTTCCCTTTTATGACACACAACACCAATAAAGAGGAGGCAGTGCACCATCTGGGGCCTAACAGACACTGCCAGTGCTGTGAGATACACGTTCATCTCGCCCATTAAAAGTGTGGAGACTGGTGCGTGGTGAAAAACACAAAACCCCATTCCATGCCTTTGCGAACATAAGGAACAGAGCGGCAGCAAAGATGAGGGAATGAGTGGAGTGAGTTCACTCCCCTGCCAGTTAGGAAACCAGGCACTTTTGCAGGTTTTAAACCGTTAATCATTTCTATCGGTTTAGTGCAACTTAACCCAGGAAAAGCAGATTATAGAAAGTCATCCACCTTTGGAAAAAAAGAAAAGAAACAACAAGCAGAGAGCCAAATAATATTAGCAGTGTTTCAGAAAGGGAAGGAACAGATGGATGGTAATTTTTCTACTGGGCACGAGTCAAGCTGAGATAGTTAGTCGACAGAAGAGCAATAATTCAAGCCATGCTAGTGCATCCCAGCAGTCTGTCCCCTTTTGCACTCTCCTAAACTGTGAGCAACCAAATTCAGTCAGGAAGAAACGTAGCAGTCAAGCAAGAAAACAACCCTGTTTAATGTCCTCTCCTCTAAACCAGGTAACGTAGAGAAGCAAAAATGCAAAGACAGCATAAACCGACAACGACATGACATTGACAACATCAGCAACAATGACAACAACAACCACAATGATGACAGCAACAACAACAAGGACAACAAGGACAAGATCAACAACAACAACAACAACAACAACAACAGCAAGAACAACAACATCAACATCAACACCAAAAGTAACAACAAGAACAACAACAAAAACCTACAAAAAAGCTGCAGAAAGAAATCCCAGCAAAAATCCTACCAAGGGGAAGGGGTAGAGAGGGGACACAGTCGAAAAGACAAGATGAGAGAAAGAGCAGAGAAAGGAAAGACAGAGACAGGAGGAGAGAGAGGAGGAAGAGGAGGGAGGAAGAGGAGGGAAGAAAGAGGCCTAGAGCGCCGGCCCTTACCTGGCGCGATCGGCGCTGGCGGAAGGAGGAGTGGGGAAGGGGGAGGCGGACAGCTCGCCCGGCTGCTCAGGGATGAGCGAGTCGCCGGGCGGAGCGGGGGGCTGCACGCTCGGGGGGGTCGAGGACGTTTTGCGCGCTGTGGAGGAGCCCCTGCGGGACACCCAAGACGTGTCCATCACCCTCACACCCATGCTGGAACAGACACACACCGGCCAATCAGAGAGAGCAATGAGGGCGGAGACGCCAAAAGCCACGCCCATAATCTCAATAATAATAATAAAATTAAAAAATGACAATGAAAACGTATTCCAGAATTTATGTTTACTTGCACATAGTCGGTGGGATGTCTGCAGATCCCTTCATGTACAGGTAATAAACTAATGTTGTTCCGCAAAAGAAACACCACAGCTTTGATGCAACAAACAACCTGACCTGGTCAGTAATTATTCTGGCATTCTTTAGAACAGTACCTCTTCATTTAGGATGGGGAGGGGCAAGTTATAAAGCCTGAAATTCTTCCCACAGTGAAGTTATATCATTTAAACCCACTGTTACGTTTCAGGCGGGACATGGGGGGAATGGTATTACACTAAGACAGCTTCAACAAAGACCGCATCTTCGAGGCTCTATGGAAACTTGCCTATTATATGAACATTGCGGCTGACAATGGGATCTGAACCTACGTCCCTACCGGTTCAGGAGCTGAAGCTGTCACTCTATCAACTGCAATTAGTCGAAAGCATCACCCTCTTGGGCGGCCTGGAGTTAATATCCATGTACACAAACCCAGCTTGCTGCAGCAACACTCATACACTGGCACTGATCAAACAGGCCTCGACCGGGGTCCATTCAGTGACTCTCTGTAGGGGCGCTGAGCTGTTGATAACGGTGCTTATTTCCACACAGTGTAGTTGAGTTGATCTGAAATGGCTTTGCAGTGACTCAGCTCATCCCCCACAAATGAGTAGCACCTACTGTGGTGATTCATGGCAGCCATTTTGTGCCAGGGCGCTCACTACACATCGGCTGGGGTGGACAGGGAGGGATTTATTCAGCCAATTAAACTGGTGGATAAGCGTGGGAAAATTGAGCTTGTAAATACCAGCCTGGGTAAGAGATGGGCGCTGCGTCCCAAAACTCAAAAGTCACATCCTTCCTTTTTTCATTTCTGCCTTCCTTCCAATGCCTGGAATATGCATGGAAATGTGAAAGGGAATATGACAGAGTCCTAATGCACCCTATGAATCGGTGGCCATTTCAGACCAGTAAACTGACGGGAGGCAAGTGGAGAGGAAGGACACAACTTAGAGGTATGCAGTAGCAGCCTCGGGCATTGTGAGGATGTCCAACCAAAAGTCGCCAAATTATTGACCAATCAGTGGGGGGCAATCGAGGCAAGGTGAAGGAGAATGAGAGAGTGACCATTTACAGGGCTGGCAGAAACGTACACAACAGAACAGCTATGAAGGTCTGGATCCCAGACTCATCGTTCTACGACATCACTTAGGAAAACAACCATCCCCCCAACTCCCCACTTGCGAGCACCCCTTCTACACTCTAACATCGGTGAAAAGAGAGGGAAAAGCAGGAAAAAAAGAGTTGTACAGTACCTTTGGATCTTCCTAATGCTGCATTTAACAGGACAAAAAGATCAGAATTGTGGGTAAAGACAAGCAAGGCACTACAATGCACCGTTTGCCCTTTGAACAGCATCACAGACACAGCGATTGTAGGACACGGGGAGCCAGACACAGAGCCAAAATGGTGGAGCAGCCGGAGGGACTGGTGATGGGGGTGGAGGGGTGGGATTGTGTGCGCATGAAACAAAATGCATGCTGGGAGTAATGATGAGAGGGGGGTGAAGGGTGTGCCTTCCCAAAAGAACTGCCAGCATGTCCTTCAGTTGAGAGTCAATTAGCACTTCAATTAAGGTATTTAAAGCAGTCTTACACTAGGGACAAGAAAGACCCAATTAACTCTCTTCACCCAACCTGCCCCCACCCCCCTCAAAGAAAAGGAAAAGGAAGATAAAACGACATGCAGCAGCAGCTAATACATGGATTATCGTAAACAGCAAAGCGCGTATTCATTGGCCGCGGTCATCTGAGCTCACGTTGTACTGAGGGAAACACTACAACGACAGCTCCGCCTCTCACACGGACAGCTACTCACTCTCACAGCAGCCAACAACTTTCAACTGCTCCACCGTCAGTTATCAACTAATTGCTTTTTTTTTTTTTTTTTTTAGTGTGATGATACTAATTATTGGTATTGCTCTGAGGAACGGAACCGAAATACTTACAAGTCAAAAGGCAGAATGACACTCCTACATGTAGCAGTGGAAAGAGCGGAGCAGGATTTCAGCGCTCGTTAGTCTGCAGCATCGAAGGCTCATTTGGCTGATCCTCACACTTTTCAGCTTTAAATCACATGCTGTATGGTGCTGTGCAATGACCCGTATCCAGAAACTGGCATGTCAGTGAAAGTGACCATCAGTTTTCTGACTGTAAAAATGTGTTTTTTTGACTCCCTCTACAATACTTTCCTGGGTGGTGAAATACATTCTTGCATACATCACAGATACGATGAGATATATGCAAGAATGTGATATACGCAAACCCTCAGGTTTGTAAAGTTAGTAAATGAGGGGCACCTTACTTTTTTAAAATTTAATCCCCGATGATACCACTCTCTGCTTCTGTTTTACGCGTCTTTCTTAGAGTAAAATCATGTGACGAGTTTTACAGAAAAATGACCGTTCTCCCGGTCATAAACCCGGCTAATCCCAAGAAGAGGCTGCTATCTAATGAATACAGTATTATATTGATTTGCGAGAGCACAGCGGCAGACGGCCCTCTCTGTAATTAGCTGGGTTTTATGGTCCCTGGCTGAGACTGAGGTGGACTGTGGCTCATGTAGCCAGATAAAGAGAGAGAGAGAGAGAGAGAGAGAAAGGGTACTGTATGATTGACTGGGAGCTTACACTCTCTGCTCAACCACTTTATCCCCATTCAGCCTCTTCTCCTCCCCCCATTCCTCTCTCTCCATCCCTCCCTCCCTCTATTTTTATCCTTCTCCCCTTTTTATCTCTCTCCACACCCTTTCCTTTCCACTACCACACTCTCTTTTCCTCCTTTCTTCCTTGCTCTTGGTCCCAATTGGCTCCACTACATTTCCTTCCCCCATCTCTCCATATTGCCCTCTCTCTTTCTCTCGCTCATCCCCCCCCGACACTGTCACATTCTCACACTGTAACATAAGAAAAAGAGACTCTCAGTGAAGAGAGAGTTCTCTTCACTGTGCTACATTACTCATCTGCTTAGGTGACTCGCTCATTCAGTGCAGCTTTCACAGTCTGATTCTCCTCCATTCATACAGCTGTAGATTTACTGAGGCAATTCAGGAAAAGCAGCTTTCTCAATGCATACAACAGCAGTGCTCCACAAAAGACTCAAACCTGCAACCTCTCAGCCTGGTTTGCTAAGCACTACACTAAACCACTGCCCACTGTATGCATATAACTGTCCAGCGGGGGACTGGAAGTCTGTGCGTTCACGGCCCAACCTCTGTGAGTCACACTGAGGTGCAGATTTTGTGTCAATCTGTCTAAAATTGGGTCCAGGACATGGTGAGAGTATAACAAAGTGGGAGTATAGCTGAGCTCAGAGAGCCGCTTTTTCTCTTCTTCTTCTCAAACATGGACTGATATTAAGCACAGTGCTGACACACTGCTTTGAGGTTATGTGGCCATTCATCCGTTCACATGCTGGAGACCAGGACAGGCGCACAGAACAGTGCCACTGCCCGACACTCTACGCTGACATCTCTGTGATATACAGCCCATAACCTTTTTATCAGGCTTTTTTTCAATGTACAGTATGCATTATGCCTGACTCATAACCTTCCACTGCAGTCTAGCCTCGATGTCTCCACAGACTGAGTAAAATAACCCTTAATCAAACGCCACTCAACATAAAAAGTAAAAAAAACAAAAACCTAATTCAGCCGTATTACTAACGCGGTTTAAAGCGTCGGTGTCAAAAGGGCTGGTTATGCTGGTTATAATTCCAGCCGTTAATGCTTCCTTAATTGGTCCTATTACTCACTCTGCCGCATGAATGTGACTCTGCATCGAATATACGCAACAGTTGCTCAGTTGTTCATTTCACTTTATATGCATTATGCGCGAACCAAAAGACCTAATTTGGGAAATAATGGGACTAATTAAGTTAATGGACAGTGGAGGCTGGAACCAAAAGCAGCACACACACAGGCCCTCTGTGTCACTGAATTTGACATCGCTGGCTTACAGTTACGGTCTCCCACACCGAGGAACACGCCACAAACAGCCAGTACACACAGCCTCAGTGTTGCTGAATGCCTGGGTCATTCAGCGATCCCACTTTGCCCCTCTGTCTAAGCTTGGTGTGGTCGTTGCCATGGCAGGATGTTGCCAGGAGACAAGCGATGCAGTGACCATGGCGATGTACATGTAGAGAGGGTGATAGTGAAGGGTGGTGGTGGTGGTGGTTGGGGGTGGAGTCAGTCTGTTATGGAGTGATACTGAAGGAGAAGAGGGGGCGGATTAATTAAGGGGTTGATTAATCCCATTGGCTCAGTGGGAGTGGGGGCGGGGCCATACCCGTCCTTCTTGTAGAACTCCAGCATCATGTTGTCGGTGGCGACGCTAAGTGGGCGGCGGCTCTGGTCGTGCTGCTTGCGGTCAGAGTGGTCCATGTCTGGGGAGGGCATGGAGCTGTAGTTGGCGTTATGGTTAGTGTGGACGGGGCTGCCGTAGTTACCCGTCACGTTGAACTCGATCTCTGGAGAGGGAGAGAGGAGCAGGGGAGGTGAGATTACATTAGAAACTGAACTGTGTTCCTGTGGCAGCACAATGCAAGCACACGCAGTAGTTGTACACTCATATATTGTAAAACATTAATCACTGGGGTTTGACATTTAAAGGTCATTCTGATGCATTATCATGCATAACTCTGCCATGTTATTGGTAAATAAAAACACAAGTCACTCACCAGCACTGTGATGTACTATACATTCATATGACTTTGACATTTTTCCATTTATGGTGATTAATGTTTTGAATCATACAGTCCAAGTATTTGAAGCTTGCTCACAAAATTATGGCTAAGGCTGTACACCTGAGTCTGCTGACCTTCAGCCCATGGGACTGGCTAGTCAGGTGGGTCACAATACTCTACTGACTGCATGGTATACCCATTACATCATAATTATAAAAACTAAACACTACTGAGTTCTGTACACATGTGGGCATTTATAATTTGGTTAAACATTTTTACCCACTGTGCCTAAATGATGTGTAAAACCCAATAAGTCACTGCCAAAGTGGGCTGTAGATGGTTCAAAATTGAATAAATAGTTTAATGACAAGTGATTGTTAGGTTTTGGTAACTGACAATGCCCTATCAGCAGGCTGACCAATGACTGACAAAGGGTGGTCTTGCCCCTCCCACTCACCCCCAGGGAAGAACCAATCAGCATGTTGGATGATGGGCTCAATGATGCCCACGATCTGCAGGGACACAGTGGTCATCATCTCTGTGATGTTTCTGCGAGAGACAGAGAAAGGGCATCACCACAACGACGGTACAGCTTAGACACTGCTCTCAATTTGGGGGAGCTCAGGGAATCACGTGCCAAAATACTCATTTGTGCCCATGTTCGTTTATGTGCACTGTCTGCTCACAAGCACTAAATAAAAGAAATACAAATAGAAAATATGATCAACGGCATGCTGGCGTGATACCGGCTGAGGGGAAATTCAGCGGGTGCAAGCTGATGGGCCTACCCTTCCGTCCGTGTCCAGAGCAGGTTCGGGCCCAGAACGATGGCGATGTTCCCTGGCGTCATCTTGTTGGCGTCCTGATACTCATTTAACTTGGCTAAGAACTTGATCAGATATCTGTTTGGGAGCAAAAAGATGAATTCATACATAAATACACAAGTATGAAGAGATGTAATTTAATGTTTCTGACTGGTAAAACTGACTACATAACCATCCATTCACATGTGTAATGGATACACATAATCACGGAAACATCCAATCACTAGCAAGGTGGATACATATCTTTACACATCCATCCAATCACGCACGGAGATAACGCCTGATTACGGATTCATCACTTCACATTCAATGTATATTATGGCAGAGTATAAAAATGCCCAATCACAGGCCTTGTTGATACGAATGATTACTGAAACATCCAATCAGAACTGAGTATATGCATGATTACTGAAACATCCAATCAGAACAGGAGACACTAGCCCCACACTAAGTCCATTTGTAGGAAATCTGTGAATGACCCCCATGCTCCACTGGGAGCAAATAAATGGGTTTACGCTAAGAGCTCAGCGCATCCCTCTGTTTGTTTTCCTCCTGGTCTCATCCTCTCCTCTGCCCCTCTTCCTGCTCTTGGTGTGTGCTGACCCGGTGCGGCTTGCTGAGGAGGTTATTTATGTTTCGCTGCTAGCTCAGCAGGCTGAGCCAGTGCAGAGCATGGGGGTCCCAAACGTGCCCGCAGGGCGCCCCAGTTTGATGGGACTGTCACTGTGGGTCAGGCAGCGACACGCAGGGCCCGGCTGGATGAGAGGAAGGAGAGGAAGGGAGCTAAAAATAGCCCTGAGTGTGTGATTCATTGATGACAGGGGGTAATTCTGTCTGTGAGCTGCTTACTCATGATCTCTCTCTCTCTCTCCCTCCCTCTCTCTCATTCTCTCTCGCCCCCTCTCCATTTCTTTCTCCCCCACAAACCTTTTCTCCTTCTCTCCCACTCCTACGGCATCTAACTCACCCACAATCACCCTTTCCCTTACTCTCTCCAGTTCTGTCACCATTGGTCTTCATCTCTCTCCCTCCCTTCCTCTCCCTCTTTTTCCTACTCCCTCTCTCCCCAGCACCCAATTTCTCCCACTCTCTTCCTCACTGTCCATCACTCGTTCCCTCCCTCCTTGCCCTCACTCCACAACCACACTTCCCTCCCCCTCTCCCCCACTCTCTCTCACACTCTTCCTATCCCCTTGTCGATGGCTATTGCGTCTGTCCTGGTGCGGTTGAATAGACAGCCAGTTTCAGCAGGGAGATCTTGCCGTCACAGTACACTGCCCCGGCAAACGTCGATGTCGCTCCAGATCATTTCCAGCTGACATCACCTCTGACTCTGCACCTGATCTGTCTGTCTGTCTGTCTGTCGCTCTGCTCTTCTGAGCAAACTGTCCCAGACAATATATTACATCAGATCACATGGAACCTTCCCTACATAAAACTTCCTCCATTGGGCCTTCCTCCTTTTGACAGGTATGACTGCAGTTCCACCCAACTTCTCTTCCAAAATACAGAGCGCGCAGCGGAAAACCACTACCAATACTATGTTATATCTGGGAGGGACAGAGATATGATGTGAGGGTTTTATGTTCCTTAAAGGGACTAACAAAATGAACGACAGAAGAGTTTTTTGGCCGATTTTTGCACAGAAATAAAACTTAAAACTGGGCATTTATATTGCTTGTAAGATATGCACTGGCCTAAGATGCTTCAAGATGGCTGGAACGCCGTACAACACAACTACCACAGTTAACAGAACATTTCCAATGACCTTCAGATCCCGCATTAGCGATTAGCAATGCTCCTACCTCAGTGAGTGAAAACAAAAATGTTTTCTTTTTTTTTATGAATAGCATTATGTGTCCTCATGCTATTCATGTCCTTACTCTGTATTAGATATATTTAAATATAGATAAATAAATTTATCTTAGTCTTCCCTTCATAAAGACACGTCAGCGACCTCACAGTTCTGTGACAGCAGCCCGACACCCACGCAGCCCCGGGCATGCTGTTTTAAATAATCTTTCAGGTTGAATGGTTTTGTGTGTCACGGAGGACAACTCCCAACAAATGAAACATTTCTTGGAAAAACACAGCTTGATGTAGATGAAAAGGGTTTCCTTGCCACTGGCAACTTCCTGTTGCCTCGTTTCAGAAAGCAAACATAAGCACCGGCCGTTATATTGGCATTATGGTGTTGTAGTTATGCCACAGGGCTTTGCCTAGAGGTTGCAGGTTCAGCTGCTTCTCTAAATATAAAGCTGTACAAAGCAACAGTGTGGAAAAAATGAAAAAAATGAAGGTGTAGATTAAGCAAATAAATGTTGATATAACAAGGCAATAATACCATAATATCAGTGTTATTATATAGTCACTTGTGTGCTGTACAGAAGCTATGTTAAATGCAATGCATTTTGGCATCCTACCCATTTGGGGAAAGATCTATTGGGATTCAAATCACCTTGGATTTTGATGGTAACATTTGAGGACTGATCCAACTGTACCTGGATCAGTCCTCGGGGAGAGGGGGATGGTTCAATGCTGATTTGAAAAGTGAATGACTGGTGTAGGAGGAGAGAGAGGGAGAGAGGGGAAAAAAAGGAGAGAGGGAGAGGTAGGAGGGTGACTCACCTGAAATTGTTACTGTTGGCCTTGGGTAGTTTCTCACACGCTGTGAGCAGCGCCTGCAGCCTCTTGTCCTGGTCCTGAATGCTGCAGGTTTGAAAGGAAATTTCATTTCAGAGGGGAGGCCGTGGAACAATAAATAAAATATATATATATATATCACTCTTCATTTCAAAGACTCCACTTTATTCCCTACCATGATATTTCATATCAATCCTTCAATGGTTGATATAATGAGAATAATCAGAACGAAGCACAAGCAGAGCTGTGTCAGTCAAGCAGATTGAAACAACATTAAAGCAACACCACAATATCCCTTGAACCCACCTCTCCACAGCATTGCACTGTGTATTCTCAGCTTATTGGCTCACTTTATTAACTACAGACTGATGCTTTTATACTGAGCCTCATTGAGAGCAGTGAGTGGACCAGCAGCTTTCATGTTTTGTACGCTTTAAACTGGACTGAACTCAGACAATGAGTCCCATCACAGTATCTCACAGAGTGTCATGAAAACTCACCTCCGCCACCCCCATGGTGTTGCACCCACCTGGGTGATGCAAGGCAGCTATTAGCTATTATGTACCAGAACACTCACCATAGGTCACATGTGGTGGGGGTGGGTAGAGTCATGGAGCCAATTAAACTGGAGGGGGAGGAGCTATTATTTATTTGCAATTTGAGTGAGCAATTGTTTTGGGAAAGTTGCCAGGACACCAGGGATCCCCCTACTCTTTTCATTGTGACAACACACCATTCCATCTCTGATTGACCCTGATTAGGTCTATTGTCCAGAGGGAATTCTGCCCCCTACTGGCCAATCAGCATCATCATCACTTCAGTAATTCAGTTGTCACTGGATCTCTCCTGTCTAAGAAATGACAAATTCCACATGTGCTTTGCTTCAGCCATTCCATTCAGCAGGAGCAGGGTACATTACAGGTGTATTATGGTATGGCTCTTACTTGGAAGCTTGGATCCACTCTTCATACAGTTCAAACGTCATCAGGGGCTCAGGTAACTCTCGTAGGTATGATTTCAGTGCACCTACAGGCAAGGGGTGGATAGGAGGAAAGAAAGGCGAGGGAGAATGGAGAGAGAGTAGAGAAGCGAGTAGGAGAGAAAGGGGTGGTGGGAAGAAAGAGAAAGAGACAGAGGTAGAGAATTAAAAAGTAAGAGAGACACACATACAGACAGAAAGAGAACAATAAGAGAAAAACAATATTTCAGCCCAGAATTTAGTATAACATTGCGACATATGGACATTACAAAGTAATAAATGTGTGGCCAAATTTGGCTGCTATGCCCTGGCTGTCAGACAGGGGGTGCCAGTGAGAGCCAACCAGGAGGCGGGGTTTAAGCAGGACAGCCGGTCACATGGTTTGCATGAGCCCCCTGGCTCTGCAACAGCCTCTCTCTGACACAGACTCATTCAGTTCTGAATGTGCTTCACTGGCTGCCGCTCCTCGGCCAGGGGAAGGTTGTCTCATTAACACGGCGTGAGACGAGACGGCTGAGAGACGCTCCTTTCTTTTGTTCTACTGCGTGACTCTTCCATTCCTCTCCAATGCGAGCCGTGCGTTTTGATTGGCTCAGGGGCACGGGAGGTCGTGTGGGTCAAATCTATAGAAGTGTACTTCTTGGCGCTTCTTGAGTTGGGCCCATTGACCTGAAGTGCTCAGCTAAGTACATAACAGGAGACACGGAGTGTGTTCAGAGAGGGTGAGAGGCCCTGGATGAGGGTGCGTGTTAAACAAAGTGGCATAATGTGAAGAAGCAACTGTCTACCACCTGACAGCAAAGGGTCAAAATGTGAATGCAGTTATTTCCCTGAAAAGCAGCAGAGCAACATTAGTGTGTGTGTGTGTGTGTGTGTGTGTGTGTGTGTGTGTATGTGTGTGTGTGGATGTGCACTCAGAAATGTTCACATCCCCATGTGTGCCCTTGACTGCACATACAAGAATGTGTGTGTGTTTGTAAATACATTTTCACAGACATGAGTGTGTGTGTGTGTGTGTGTGTGTGAGTGTGTATGTGTGTATGCACATGTTTACATGTGTACTCCCTTGTGTGCCGGCACTAAGCAAACACATTAACTTGAATTATTAATTATTTACTCAGCGGCTTTTAGATGAGATTTCCTGGTGGTTAGGACGCGTTCGGGCTGTATGATCCGCTATGCAGCATGAGGGAAATTAACGCAGCCTGACAGGCCTCTCCCCAAGGTGAACAGCTCGGAAATGAATTTCCATTTGGCACTGGGGTTTATTAATACTAACATGCTTAACCAGGGTGATCATACAGACTTCACTCCTTCACGTGTCTCCAAAAGCACAGCTCCTGGGCTCTCTCCACATCCAGCCCTGAAGGGCCGAGGTGTCTGCTGCTCTCAGCGCTCTCCTTTTAATTAGCAACCCTTTCAGACCTTGGAGCGATCTCTTTAGCCAATCAGTGACTTAAATTAGGCACTCAAGCGCTTAAATACTCAAACACCTGCAGATGCTGTAGCCCAGTAGGACTGGAGGTTTGGAGCCTTTTCTAAGCTCAAGGCCTCCTCCCGCTCTCCTCCTAACAGGGCTTTTATTCTGCAGGGACTGGGTTGAATCGGCACATTCCCACACACACACACTAAATCATGACAGAGTAAATGTTTCTCTAAGTAATGGTAGAGCACAGGTCATGGCTATTCCCCCTAACAAAAAGGGAAAGTAGAAAGAATGTGCTATGCACACACACGCTATTATCCAGGTTTTGTTCAGTGTAGTAAAGTTTCACTATACATGGTGTCTCTGCCCTGAATGCATTATTCCAGATATATGACATTGTGTATGTGAGTGCATATTTGTGTATTTGTATTTGTGTGAATGTGTAAGCATGTGTGTGTGTGCATTCGTGTGTGAGTGAGGGTGTATGCTTATGTGATTGTGCGAGTATGCGTCTGTGTCTGTACGTGTGCGTGTGTGTGTATGTGCAAGCATGTGTGTGTGTGTGAAAGTGTGTGTCTATAGTCAGATTCATGTCCCATGTCCCCCTGCTGAAGCCCATTGCTCCTGCTCTGCTGAGCCCCAGGCTCTGGGCTTGGGGTTTACAGCGTCTCCAGTATAAACACTCAGGCCTCCCTCATCACCCTGGCCACTCTGCTCCACAGCTGTGCTCTCCCGCCGCAGGCCACAATCTGTCTCCCAGTGGCCATGTGCCATGAGCCGAGACCTACAGAGAACTGACACGGCAGTCGAAGCATCTGGCGCGGGGGATGGGGGTCGGGGTGGGCGTGGGAGGCTTGTCGTCATGGTGACAGGCATGCTGGGAGGAGCGTGTGGGTGAGATTCACAGGTGAGACGAACACAACGCTGCCAATGGGGAAGCCGTAAGCATCATGAGCCTGACTAATTTTGTTGTTCTGATGTGGAATCAAATTGCCGCACTTCCCGGCATGTGCTCCGCTGTCAAGCCCCATCGGTGAACTGATATGTCACCTAAACCAACTGAAAATAGCATCAGAAATCTGCTGAAACCATTCAAAACTGCAGGACAACCAGGCCTGAGGATGTTATCCATCACAGCATTGAGGCAATCGGGCAGTGATGCTTGTCTTCATGGCGAAATACTGCACATACACACGGGACTCACCTGCGATGGCATGGGGGTCGGCAGAGTACTCCTGCACGTCCAGAACCCCGCAGTCCAGTGAGGCTTTCAGCTTCTTCAGCTTAGAGGCAGAGGGAGCCACTCTGAACAGGCCCTGCATGGGGGTACACAGGAAGCAGGAAGTGAGGGGCACACAGGAAGCAGGAAGTGAAGGGCACACAGGAAGCAGGAAGTGAGGGGCAAACAGGAAGCAGGAAGTGAGGGGCAAACAGGAAACAGGAAGTGAGGGGCAAAGGTTACTAATAAGTTACTAAAGTTCTCACTTTTCTCCAGCTAGGTATGTTAGTGTCCGCTAATTCTGGGCAAATGGTATACAATAAACAAATTCAAAACAGTGTGGCATGTTTTGGCGGAGAGTGACATCTCTATGCAAGTATCTCTGGGAGGCACCAGCCTTATTTTGATGGTGGTGGTCTCACCTCCTCCTGCATGCCACACTCCAGTAGCATGGTCACACAGGCCTCGATGGGGAAGGCGATATCCCTCCCACTGATAGACAGGTGCTCCTCCAGGTGCTTCCCATAGCATGGCTTCTCAACCCAGGCCTCTGTGTTCACACACAAACACAACTAAAAGGCTGTATCTGACACTAAAAGTTCAAGCATAGTCATGCTCAATTGCATTAGCATTACAGTCATTTCTGGTACACGTTACCAGTTCTGAACAATTAACACTTATTTAAAATAGACGTGCAAAAATATTCAAAAGACACACTTGAGAAAATCACAGAGAGAACTGTGGTTGCAATTACTTTAAAGCCAGACTTATGAGCTGCTGGCCATTTAAACTGAGTTCTCGTGCTGAAATGTTGGGCATATTTGTTCACTGGTAACACATTTTCTGCTTTCGGGCTTCATAACAGAATGATGGTGAGTGCAATGAGGCAGAAATGTCTGAAAGTTTGCCTTGATTGTCTGGAGCAAAGTGACTTTGGAAAGTGTAATCATTAGAGCAGAAAAACAGTATGCAGGGGAAAGAAATAAGATGATGAAGTAGTTGGGCACATTCACAGAATCAATCTGAGGTCAGACCAACGCATTGTTTGCAGCAGAGGAGAGGCCAGCCTATAAACCCACAAAACCCAGCCAAACACCGTCTTCTCCAATTTGAATCTGAGGTTACATTGCATTTAATTTTGTTCATTTAGCAGACACCATTATCCAGAAAAAACGACTCAGCTTATTGTTTGTACCATTTATATGACATATCTAAGAAAAACAATTCAGGTGAAGTACCTTGGTAAAAAGGTAGGATTGTACCTGTGAATCATGCTACAGCAAAGGTATGCAACCATTACACTAAAGAACCATCACAGGTGAGAAGGAACAGCAGGTTACCTACATTTTCCCTCTAAGCAGGTACACAGACCAATGCAATGCTTCCACTGCACACAAACTGGAACCAGACCTGAATGTTAACACAATATACAACGCTGCTCCAAACAGAGATCATCTTATGCTCTTAGCAACAGCCAAGGCATTGCATCAGAGAGATCAGCTTGTGTTAGACACTTGATAAGGGTGCTTGTGTATGACTGGGGCTTGCCTACCAACTGCAGACACCAAGGACACTAACACTCCACACAACCGGGCCACTACATCAAACAGAGCACCTGATACTCCACAAACAATGTGGGTATTGTGCAGAACGCAGGTAATCGTATTCACTATACACAGCTACGACACTCAGATATGAGCCCCTTTGCTATCCAGAACACTCCAAACACTTAAAACGCCACTTCAGGCCACTTCATCAGATGGATACCAGCTTGCGTTCTTGTATTTTGTGTGAATGTTTGGTAAATGAGTCCTCATCAGGGCACCGTGAGAGACGCAGATCAGACAGCGCGCTCCCTAAGCGGCACGCGTCAAAACGGATTTAAGAAGACGACGAACGACCGGTGTGCCTCCTGCTCCAGCGGTGAGACGCCGCGCTTTTGAGCGTTTTGTGGAGGCTCGCCGCCAGCAGGGGCCCACGTCGGAGGGGGCCGACCCGCCGCTGGAAGCGACGTACGGGAGGAGCGAGCGGGGCGGCGCGCTCACCCTGGTGCGCTTTGATCTGGGGCAGGATGTTCTGCAGCAGCTCTAATGACTTCCTGTGATACTCGGCCTGGACCTCGATGAGCTGCAGGGGGAGAGAGAGAGAGGAAAGGGGAGAGTGTCTCTCAGACTCTGTCTGATAAAGAGCTGACTGGCACGGCGGGTGCAGCGGGGGTTGGGTTGCTTCAGGCGCGCTTACCGTCTGAAAGTAGTTTGCATAGTCTATTTCTTTGGCCACAAAGTTGTACATATCGGCTGATAATTGATCCTAGAGGGGCGAAAAAGATTTAAGAAAAACGTCACCTTTAATGCCACAAAAGGTCATTTTTTTTCCACCCTGTAACTTCCAAGACAGGAAATTATTTTTATTCAAGGACAGTCAAAAGATGCATCATTTCTTTTGAAGAAGCAAAAGACAGAGGCTTTGAGGAGGACAGGAAACAGGTAATGAGTGGAAGAGAAAAAGAGAGGGTGGAGAAAAAAAAGGAGAGAAGAAGAAAAAACTTAATTTAGAAAAGAACATCCATTTAAGCACAGCAACGACAACAAAAATAAGGCAGGAAGCAATCAGAAACACAGCATCCACATAGAGAGACAAATGAAGAGACAGGGAGAGAGATGGAGAGAGAGGGTGAGGGGTGAGAATGAGAAAGAGAGATTGAGAAAGGAGAGAGTGGATGGATGGAGATGGAGGGAGGGAGAGGGGAAGTGAGAGACTTGCCCTGCAGATCTCCATGCGGTTGGCTGCCTCCTCCATCTCCTCCCTCAGGGCGTCGGCCTTGGCCCCCGTGGGCTGCGTGTTACTGGATAAACCCCCCGAAGACTTAGAGGACTGCTGCCACCTGAGAGGAGGAGGGGGAGATCTGAGGAGAGTGCCTACACACACACACACACACACACACACACACACACACACACACACACACACACACACACAACCCACACACACACACACACGAACACTAACACACACACACACACACACACACACACACACACACACACACACACACACACACACACACACACACACACAGATTTATCTTCACTGTTGAACATTTGGTCCCTAAAATGTATAATTAAAAAAAGTATTTACAGATACAATCACAGCAAAATTATAAAATCACCAAATTACGAGCATTTCGGTATTTCTGCATTAACCAAAATCCACCACCAGGTTGTTATCATGCAACACAATAAGAAAAGTTAACACTGGAAAGAATCAGCACTGCATAAAAAACTCAGAAAGTTAAAAAAACTCCCAATGTCCCTATTGAAAGGCTATGAAAGTGTCCTCTGTGGATACCAGAAGTGTCTCTGTCGATCGGTTCCAGTCGTGCGGAAGCGACAGACGCGTCCTGAGGACACACGCAGACAGAGACGAGGTATTCAGCTGTGCCGGTTTCAGGACACAGGGGCGGACATGCGGGCAGACGGGACACAGGAGAACCAGTGCCGCTCGAGCCCGTGGGGGTAACTCACAGCCTCCCACCACCCTCTCTGTTAGGGTGGAGTGACTGTACTCCACCCCCATGGCTAAAAACCTGCACCAGGCGACGCTGCCAAAAAAAAAATGACTCCAGTGAAAAAGAACAGTTCAGAGAGAGACATGCTGATGGAATAGTTTGGTGTAAAAAATAACTGGAGCGCTGTAAAGTTTAGTCAGCCACAGGGAACGCACCTTAGTGAGTGGCTGAAGTCTAGTCTGTAAGATACTAGGCTGGATGTTACGGAGATACCAATGAACTGCATGTTATTTTATGTATTTTTTAGTGTGTTTCTCTTCTTTTTTTGGCAAAATGATGAGTAGCCCTTACTTTCCTCACTACCTTCCTTACGACCGATCAACCATCATTAAGTTTATGCTGTCAGGTGAAATCAGCAAATTACAACAAGGTCGCTAACAGGGAATCTAAGTTACCTTCTTTGGCCTAGGTACTTTGTGCAATCCTGATTGGTGCCAGCACATATTTGATGGTAGATATGATTGGCTTAGGTGGTTTATCATGTCACGGTCCTATTCTTTTGTGGTATTCATCAGAAGTAGTAACTGACAAGTGTTCTATCTGCAAACACATCCCTTGAGATTCTGGCACACTGAAACCATGCTGGAGAGCGGCATGACAAGTGAGGCTAATTAAATGCTAACCTGAACTTAGAGTGCAAGCGGTGGGGCGCAGTGTTTGGCTGGTGTGATTTTTGGCACAGAAGAGGGACAGAATAGGGTGGAATCAAGGGAGGTGGGGCAGAACGGCAGCAGGATGAAGTGTGGCAGAGTCCTGATTATAAGGGCAGAGCCAAATCAGTAGCCACCCTCAGCGTAACGCAACCCCTCTGACATTTCCCAGCCTAGCCTTGGCTAGCCCCAGTTCACAGGAGATGGAGTTACCCTGTTCCTGACACAGCCACGGCCACAAAACGTGGCAGCACCGGCACAAAGGCCCGTTTCTCTTCCCTCTTACCGCGTTCGGGCGGAGTCCATGTCCAGAACCAGCTTGGCTAAGTGTTTCCTCTGTTTCTGAATATTGGGGATTTCCACCTGGATGGGGAGGATGAAAAACAAACAAGACCTCTTTAAAAAAAACCTTTGGAGGGGAAAACCGCTGAACAAAACCACCTTTGTCACCCCTTTTGCAGGACTCATTGACAACCGCATACCTGCCCTTGCTACCTGTTGTTGTTGTTCATTCGCCCAACAGTATCATATAACAGGACGATTGGCTATGTGATTTTGAGTGTGGGGAAACAGTCAATAAGGCGCTTTGTGTCCTATAAGCTGTTTTTAAATTAAGAGCTGTGGTGACAGACTTGTTCAAGGATGCTGGGACAAAGATTCCATATATGAACCAGAAAATAAGCTGCAATGAAGCATCCATTGCTTCAGTATTGTAACTGGTCACAACCTATTCAAGGGCATTTATGTGGCATATTACACTGGAATGTTTCAGCTATAACAGAACAGGCCTTACTCAAACAATTATTTGAAATTCTCTAACCCTTCACAAGTCTGTAGAATCCCTTTGGATAACCGGCAGTTGTTAAAAGAAATATATGACGTATCATATTCACCCATACGAAAGATAAAATTCTTCTTTTTTAACATTTTTTTTTCTTTTCATTAACATCGTATGTACTCCAGTGAAAATTGTCAGCAGGAGTGATTTCAGATTTACTGACGACTTCAAATTCAGAGACTTCAAATTCAAAGACTGAATCAAGAAAATGATGCAGGTCTGGCTCAGGCACTGGTGAATTAACAGTACAGAGCTGAGTGTGTGGGGAGCATGTAAAACATTCGGGCAGGATCCTGTGTGCTGGTTTACCTCGGCGAGCACATAGAGGGGCTCGATGACATCTCTCTCGATCTGGAACTCAAACAGAATGAGCTCCTGGGCCAGCTTGTCCTCCGTCTCTCCACACAGCTTCAGCATCTTCCTGCACGGCCAATCAGAGCACAGCAAAAACCAGGTCACAGCCAATGAGGACCTTGATAATTTCATGGACTGCAGTTTATTTTGATGCCAGTGACTTCAGGCAGGCAGGTGTAATTGCACATTGGTGGCCATAACAATAGCTCACACAAAGACTTTGTACAGCTAAATCAGCAAGAATTGTTTTTTTTTTCTGGGGAAGACATACATGAAGAAAATTTGTAATTACTTAAAAGCTCAAGTTCAACGTAAAGCAAACTGATGCCCATTGATGAAAACTGCAATCCATAAATCAGGAATAGTCCATCTCCTTGACATTATAATCCATGAAATGTCAGGACTTTTTGAAGGAAGCTGGGATGAATTTAGTACATGATCAATCTTTAATTAAAGATATGGTGTGTGTGTGTGTGTGTGTGTGTGTGTGTGTCTGTGTGAAGCGTATGTGTGTGTGTCTGTGTGAAGCGTGTGTGTGTGTGTGTGTGTGAGTGTGTATGTGTCTGTGTGATGTGTGTGTGTGTGTGTGTGTGAGTGTGTGTGTGTGTGTGTGTGTGTGTGTGTGTGTGTGTGTGTGTGTGTGTGTGCGTGCGTAATGAGACTCACCCGAGCAGGGAATCATCTCCAAGCACAGCAGCTCCCTCCACTAGACACTGGGCCAGAGTCGTCAGCGGGAGCTTTTTCTGAGAGGGGGAGAGACAGAGAGTCATACACCAAGACAGGACACCAGGACACATTCCTATAGGAGGACACTGTACCAGGACACATTCCTATAGGAGGACACTGTACCAGGACACATTCCTATAGGAGGACTCTGTACCACGACACATTCCTATAGGAGGACACTGTACCAGGACACATTCCTATAGGAGGACACTGTACCAGGAGACATTCCTATAAGAGGACACTGTACCAGGACACATTCCTATAAGAGGACACTGTACCAGGACACATTCCTATAGGAGGACACTGTACCAGGACACATTCCTATAAGAGGACACTGTACCAGGACACATTCCTATAGGAGGACACTGTACCAGGACACATTCCTATAGGAGGACACTGTACCAGGACACATTCCTATAGGAGGACACTGTACCAGGACACATTCCTATAGGAGGACACTAGCAGGACACATTCCTATAAGAGGACACTGTACCAGGACACATTCCTATAGGAGGACACTGTACCAGGACACATTCCTATAGGAGGACACTGTACCAGGACACATTCCTATAGGAGGACACTAGCAGGACACATTCCTATAAGAGGACACTGTACCAGGACACATTCCTATAGGAGGACACTGTACCAGGACACATTCCTATAAGAGGACACTGTACCAGGACACATTCCTATAAGAGGACACTGTACCAGGACACATTCCTGTAAGAGGACAGTGTACCAGGACACATTCCTATAAGAGGACACTGTACCAGGACACATTCCTATAGGAGGACACTGTACCAGGACACATTCCTATAAGAGGACACTGTACCAGGACACATTCCTATAAGAGGACACTGTACCAGGACACATTCCTATAAGAGGACACTGTACCAGGACACATTTGTATTAGAGGTCACTGCAAGAGGATCAATTTCCATCAAAGCTCACTCCGACTAATCCCAGGTGGGTAAAGGGGGCCATATTCTAATTCAGTTCCAGTTTCACATAATTATGTAGTCAGCACACACATTTGCATGATCTAACGTTTAAGCTAAATGCCCCGCTAAGTGAGTGACAGCTAGAGACTTTTCTTGTATCCCTTAATGCTTTACAGTGTAAATAATAAACAATTTATGGGTGAACCAGCATTAGTGTTTACAGCTAATTAGCTAATTGAGTCAGGGTAATTGGTGGAAAGAGAAATTCTGCAGAAACACCCACTCTCCAGGGCTGGAAATGGCCACCGCTGGTTTTATTTGTCAAGTCAATATTACAACAAAAAAAGAAATCACTACTTCACTAAAATAAAAATCAGGAGAAATGTGATGAAATGTATGAAAGACAGTCACAGCTGGAATGGCCTACCTAAGATGTTTCCTACCCATGAACTGGACTGTGGCTACTGCACTACTGTACCATACACTGCTGAATATGTGATCTTTATAATGTTTACAACTGTCTTACAACTGTTTTAACAGAAGGTATGGGCATTGAGGTACAGAGGGACGACTGGAAGGTGTAGCATCGGTTTTATCTGCTGCCTGTTGTTGGCAGTTAAGGCGAGTTTATACCCTTCACTGTGAAGTTCATTGGCATCAGGACATAAAGAGTGCTAAATAAATGCAATATCTTATCACTATTTTGCAATGTCAACATTAATGTCCTCTATGGAGGGTAGACAATACACTAGCATTGCCGAATGAAAAAGAACTCGTATGAAAATGAAAAGTGCCATATAAATGCCATCTCTGAAATGTCAGCACATTAAAATTCAGTAGAGGGCCGGCGGCCAGGCAAGGGAACATACCGAGGGCGACCGGACCGATCTCTTGTCCACATCCACCCCTTGCTGCCCTTGAAGGCAGGCGGTCAGCTTCTTGTGTGTGCTGTGGGACACCTGCTTGACCAGCTCCAGACGCTTCTCCACCTGGCCGTGTGACAGAACGCCACAGAGCGCGCTCAGAACGTGAGCTGATGACCTACTGAACGCTCTGGCACAGTGCACTGATTATCATGAACCATGCAGGGAAGCGGGACTTCAGTTTATCACACAACCATACACACACGAATGCACTGGAGACACACACACACACACACACACACACACACGAATGCACTGGAGACACACACACACACACACACACACACACACACACACACACACACACACAAACACCTTCACAGACACACACACATACACACACGCAAAAATGCACCGTAGACACACACACACACACAAACACACACTCAAACACCTTCACAGACACACACACACTCACATGAGTAACATACCCACACACACATGCACCAACATGTGAAGAGACAAAGCACACATAAACACATTCAAGCACAAGCATATACATAAAAACATGCACATGTGGTGCTCAACCAGGCACACACACACACACACACACACACACACACCCGTACACACAGAAACTCTCGTGCTGCACACACACCACATACAATACACAGACACAAGCTAACACGCACCCACTCACAAACACATGAGCAGAAACTAAACAATACATTGGGGACACAGTCTACAATTTTACACATCAATCAATCGACTACACTGAGCATGGAGTTCATTAATGTGAAAGACGTTCCACTCGCATACAGTATCCTTTCCATACAGATGCAGCTCATTAGTTTAAATAGCAGGGGACATTGATCCACGGTGTCACACAGAAAACCTCCCTCTCCATGCGGATTGACTCCTGACCTCTTGCTAATGCAAATGCACTATCATGCATTTATACATTCATACATATATATGTATATATGTATAATTATATATATGTTCTTATTCATATTATTCATATGATTTGTAAACAAGTGTTTAACAGGTAAAAACAAGAGAAAAAGGCCCCTTTACCTGTAGCAGGTCTTCACTTAATACTTCTGTCTTTTCCGCCCTGAAAAGAAGGAAAAAAGAAATTATTACAAGGGTAGATTATATAAAAAGCAGCCATGAGAACTGCAGAGTATTTGGAAGCATTGCTTTACCCTGAAATGGACCTCAGCATAGCTGGCATTTCTGCATGCCTGACTCGCGTCTTATTTTGATGACATGCGTCTCCCAAGTTGAATTAATTGTTAATTTCTTGTCGCGGTTCCAAGATTGAGCAACTCATAATGGAAAACGAAATGTTCTGTATGAATTGGCCGGATGAGAGGGTCAAAGCTGCACTCTATTTCTCCATCTCTCTTAGAGCTGTACCCGTCTGCCCCACCACCCCACCCCCCCACCGATGACATATGATGTCAAAATGCCAGGCCCAGCCGACCACTTCAGCAATTTATGATAAACAGTATTCATGAGATGAAATGGTTTCACTATTCAATTGACTAAGTGCCTGTCTTACGTGCTTATTTCACGTCCTCTTGCTTTATGTAAATTAATTACTTCATTCTCAGTCCCTTCTTGTCTCCCTCCCACGACATGAGCTGGCTTATAAGACAATTCTTATCTTATAATTGTGCTACGGATTATTTTGTCTTGTATTGTGTACTGCAGACAATGTTGTATGAATTGCACTATTGTTTGTATCTGCGATAATATCATTAAAGCCAAACATATATTAAAAAGTTTATTGGATGTTATACAATGCAGGAGCAGACGTGCACTTCCTTGAAATAGAGCAAGAGCGGAATGTATCAGAAACTGTGGTTGCCATGGGAACCTCCTGTGGCCCTCCGAGGATCATGTTAGGTCATCCAAACCTCCATGTTTTGGGCACAGAGTATCTGCTATTCTGACCACTGCTGCCTCATCTCACTTCTGCTACAGAGAAGTATTGTTATTGTTTCTGTTTCACCTGTCTTGCCTGCCATGACCCACCTGTTCACAAGACGACAGAATTAGGCAGAAACACGGAAACAAGCCTATCCCAGATCATACCCCTGCCGCGCAATGGCAACTACTTCAATAGGGTGCCGGTTTTCCCATGCTGCTGAGGGAGCACGGGCCCGTTCAGGCACCGGGCCAAGGGATGCTGGGATAGTGGAGGTGTCCAGAAAACTGATCATACCTCACAGCCCACACCCCCACACAAGTGACCAAACCAGCCCCAGGGGATCCACAAAATCTCAGATATATGTATTTGCATTAATGCATTTCATAGCTACAATGGCTCTCTTGCCAATGTTTTTGCATGGTTTATTAATCTCTGTTTCACCAGCAAAAGCAATTTGTGCCCCAACCATTTTAAGTGTTTTCTTAGATACATTTTGGGTGGTACATTTTGCTTTTTACAACACAGGACACTCTACTATGTGATTTCCAATGGATGAAGAAACAATGAATAAACTACACAGAACATGACGCTGCTGAGCGGTTCAGACTACATCTGTCCTGGGTTGAGACTGGGCCTGGACTGGGCTAGGACTGGGCTAAAATACAACATGTAGGAGCTACAGATTCAGTCACTGTGTGCAAACGGCAGGAGAGCTAAACACTGCAAACACCACCAAGATTACAGAACCACACCAGGTACACAAGATTTCCCACAACAGTCCTGCAACTCTGCCCATCAAACGTGAGCACACTCTACAAATGCTGAACACTACATACCCACGCACACTGACACACAAACACATGCAAAGACACACGCACAGAAGCACACATACTGCACCTACACTAACATACACAAATGTGTATGCGCATAAGCACACGCACTCTCAAACAGAAAAACAAACACAGCCAAGCCATTCATGAACATAAGAACACACAACAACATACTTCCAAAACCCACACACAAACATACACACACATTGACACATAGATAAAATGTTAAAAATTGAAACCTGTACAAGAACCAGCACACATACCGTACACATACTAACATGCAAAAACCTGCACAAATGTACTCACATCATACACACACTCACACACATACATGCACACAAACGCACAATCAAACACACACACGCGCACACACAAACACAAACACACACACACACACATACACACACACACACACACACTCTTGTACTGAACTCATGGTGGTCCGCTCCTGCTTCTACGCACACACACATAGCCCGGGAAATGTTCAGTGTCCTCCTCCACATGGCGTTAGTGTGTGTGGAGGACAGTGCACAAACGCATGATGCGCTGGTTCCACAGAAGAAAAATGTCTCTGGAATGAGACTCAATTGAAAGGTCATCCTTCAATGCCCCCTCCCCCCCACCAATCCCCTCTCACCCCAATAAAAACACAAACAGAACAGGCTGAGCCAGACCAGACAGATCAGAATGAGAGTGTACACACAGCTCTGCGCTTCTGACCTCTGAGTCTCACCTCCCCCTCCCAAAAAAAAAAAGAAATTGAGGGATGAACCCTGAGCTGGTACATGGACTGAATAAGTCTCAGCTCCTCTTTCTTTTCACAGACTTCACACTTTTTCCTCGATTTGTGGAGCTGGCTTTTTTTTCCGCCTTGCACAGCCTGACGGAGGCATCGATCCTTGTGAAGGATAACAGCAGACAGCAAGCCTCAGGGCTGGGGGGTGGAGGTCCAGCGGACCGGAGCGGACCGGAGCGGACCGGAGCAGAGCGGAGAGGCAGTCACTGGTCCTGAAGCCTGTCTGACAGCTGAGTTTCACAGTGGGTCAGAACCAGATCCACAATGCTCCATTCCACAGCTTCCAGCCTGACCGGACAGTTTCTGCTGGGCTCCTGAGTATGCCCCAACCCATGCAGAATACAGTGGGGTCAGTAGGAGACAAGGACACAAAGTGAATGTGTGTATGAATGTATGTGTGTATGAGTGTGTGTGTGTGTGTCTGTGAAGGTGTGTGAGTTTGCGTTTGTGTGTGTGTCTACAGTGCATTTGTGTGTGTATGGTTGTGTGATAAACTTAAGTCCCTCTTCCCTATACGGTCTATGATAATCAGCGCACTGTGCCAGAACGTTCAGTAGGTCCTGTATGTTTGTGCATGAGGATGTGGAGGATATGTGCGTGTATATGTGAGCATGCTGGCAATTCTACAGCTTGTGAGCTTGTGTTTGTGCATGGATGGCTGTGCATGTTTATGTGTGTCAGTGTGTGTGGGTGTGCACATATGTGGGTTTAAGTGTCCCATTGTGTTTGGATTTGTGTGTGGGTATGTGAGAGAAAGAGAGAAAGAGTGGAGCAATCCAGACCATTTCCTCAAGAACCATCTTCACCGTGAGAATACAAACCAAACCTGACCGTGTTGTATAAATTATTTTAGAAAAAAGAAAACAAGGATTGCAAAAGACTGCAAATCTTCTGCTATTTGGTTTTTGTTTTCACCTACATTGCACATTGATAGAGTTAATGAACTGTTATAATTGGTAACCAAATGCTGGGTAAAAATAAATACAAGTACGCGCTGCAGCTCCCCAGGATGAGCAACAAGGTTCTGCAATCCCAGATTCAAACTTCCAACCTCAGTGACAAAATCCAAGGACACTGACTGATAGCTTCTACCACACACAGAGGGCGGCCCAGCCTCAATCCCACAAGCCCTCTGAAACAGGAACTTAAAGCACAGCATTTAAAACCATCACAATCCCTCTTCAGCTGTCTAGAGGAACATAGATAGCGCTCAGACCAAAAAAAAAGAAAAAAGTAAACACAACAACAAACGGAGGCAGAGAGGCGAAGACCCCAAGAGATAAACCAGGGCCCAGGCGACTGTCAGGCAGGGATGTTTTGTGACAGGCGCGGCGCGGTGAGGCGTGGCACCGCGCGGTGAGGCTGTACCCGCCCGCGTGATCGATGGCGGCAGTCCTGCGCTGAACCGCCAATCCCGCTGAGGCCGAGGCCGGGGAGACGACGCGCTGCCCCTTTTTTTAGACCGCGGTGATGGATGTGCGGCAAACAGCGCCGGCAAAATACCGCTAATGTCTCCTGCAGGACGGCCCGGCGGGGTCCCTGAGATATCTTCCCACCGTCACTACGACAACACAGCGGCTGAAATACTCATCACCCACGGCTCGTCCCTAAAATAGCACCCCCCCGTCTGAAACTTACAGGCTCTATCTCAGCAAAAACATTCAGCACCTAAGGCTCAAAAGTCGCAGACTACACCCTGTCCGAAACGCTCATTCACTACACTTCATCCAAAAAACACACAGGCTACATTTCACCAAAAATACTGTCCAAAAGACTCCTCAGCCGCACGTAACTTACAATAGATCACACCTTTATCAGCGTGTTCATTGGCTACTCCTCACCCAAAGTACCTATCGGATACATCCTGGGTGACATACCCTTTGTGTACAGCTTCTCTGAAACAGACGTTTTTTTTCTATACTATTGGGAGCTGTCTCTGGAAGCAGGTAAGAAAGTCGTTCTGGAAACTTCTCTTTCCATTGCGCTGGCTGTTATGTTTTGATGTCTCGTTCATCTTCGAAGGGCTGAATTGGTTCGGTGACCCTCCGACCTGCTGTTAAACTGTTTTTTTTCCCTTCTCAGGAACAAATGCACTCTGATATGAGAGCGTTGCCGAAGACTCTGACCTATACATCAGCTTCAGGAGCTCTTTAACACTGTCATAACAGACCCGGTTCTGATTGAGGAAGCAGAGCTGACTCCCTCAGGCTGAACTCTGGCAGAGAATGTGCTGACAGGGAAAGTGTGGGATTGGGGAGGTTTGGGGGAAGAGGACATAAAAATTACGATTGATCCACACTAAAGGGGGGCACAGATAATTAAACCCTGAAACAACACCTCCCCCACCACTCCAAACACTCCCTCCCAGAACCAGGTCAGCAGAAACATTAGTATGAAAAACAGACGGATTGGATACTGTGACACCGCACCCCACCGGCTACACTTACAGCGCTGTATACCTTTGCTCTATAAGCCAGGGCGATGACGAAGCTCTGTGTCCGCCGTCTGTGCGCGCAGGGTTGTCCCAGGACAGTGACTCAGCCCAGGGATGCCCACAGGATTTGATGTTATGGCACTCACAGAACTATTCTAGCACTAATCCTGGTGGGACTCTTTGAGAAGAGATTGTGTATTATGCTAAAGTTAAATTTTTTTTACCATGTCCATACATTTGCAGTTCTAACCAATCAGGTGTCAGGATGCAAAACAGCTCACTTATGATTGGCAATCGCTAATCTTTTTTTTTAAAGCTAGAAATGCAGCTAAAGTTTGTACATGGATAATTAAAGGTTGACCTCGAGCCCTAATGGTGCACACAGTATATATGGGTGAATGGCTGCAGGCACTGCTGACTCAGCCATCCCACAAGGCCCTCTTAGGGTGATTTCACAGCCTCCCCTGGAGGCAACGCTTCAGGGAGCTGAGTCAGCACCAGCCAATCAGAACGGCAAAATCACAGCAGCAGCCAATCAGAATGGTAAAATCACAACAGCAGCCAATCAGAATGTCAAAACTATGGAACTGGGCTACCAGTACAGGAAAACTACAACATCTCCATAACTCCTACAAACAGACACACGCACATGCACACACATAGACACAACACACACACACACACACACACAAACAAACATATGCATAAACTGCGAGGTGAGAGGACTAATATATACATTAATAACACATGAATAAGGACAGCTTCTTTCAACACAGCTTTTCCACAGCATGCCACAAATCTTCCTTCCCAGAATGCTTCATAACTTCAAAACAGATCACACGTACATCACTCTACACAACTTATTTCAGTGCACAGAAAATATTAAAATATGCTCACAGGTGGAAAAAAACGGGAGTGGGAAAAGCTAGTGGAAACTTCTCTTCCTTTAGGGATCTGGCTTCCCCAGTGCTTTCCAAACCACATATCTCCACTGTATGTAACTGGGATTTATATGACCAAAAAAACATTCACACTATGAAGAAAATGTGAAAATAAATGGTAATGAACAAGAAAGCCCAGTTTGATCATTTTATTTTTGTTGGATTTAATTTTTGTCTGAGATCTGATTGGGGGTTCCTACCACTTTCATGGTCCCAATACAACAGAAACACAGAATTGTAATGACAGCTAACCACACATACACACACACACACACACACACACACACACACACACACACACACACACACACACACACACACACACACACACACACACACACACACACTCAGCATGTTTTTGTGACCCAATTTAAAAACTGACTCACGGTCCAGACTCACAGTATATATAAACACTTCTTCTACTGAAAGAAAGCATGGTTGTGTTTTCCAAAAAAAAAACAATTATAAACTTCATATGTCAAAAGAACAGGGACAAAATAAAAACAGCCATAACCCAGATTCAGCAGTAAGATTCTGGACAATAGAACATCAGAATCCCAGAGGGATAACTATTTTGAGAATTCTGTGTCATTCGCAGCCACAAACCAAGTTCCACCTTCTGCCACCAGGGGGCAGCCATCACAAGAGAGGCCTCGTCTGTGTCTCAGCAGCGTTTGACCCTGTGGCTTTCTCAGGTACAAAAACAAACGGTAAAGGAATTAGGTAACCCAGGCCTGAACTAATAAACACGTCTGCTCCACTGCAAGTCTAAAATCCCAATGTTACAAACCGACTTCCGTTCAAAAGTCCTCTTAGGAAATACATGCATTCAATTTAAAATGTCTTTTACATGGAAATTGCTGATGAGGAGAGGCACAGTGTAGAGTGTAAAAAAGCAGATTTTCTTTACCACAATAAAGCAACCAGGCCGTTCCTGACTAGCAGGCCTGTGTATGCTCAGTCATAGTGCTAATTCCTGCAGTTCATGCACACACAAAAACAGCCTGTGCTTATCCTAACCACTGAGAAGAGACTTCAAAGCATCTCTTCAGCTTTGTGCTCGTACACAGAGCGTATAAACGGGCATCTATTCATATTTCACCACTGAAAATAAACTATAAATATTATACCAAAAAAAAAAAAACTTGGAAACTGGAAAGCCTGCTTCTCATTTGTCAACTGCGTCATGATCAGAAGGCCCAAACCCAGAGGCGAGAGGCAAGGACGCCCCCAATGTGGGAGGTGAAATGTGCTTCTGTGGGGCTGGGGTAAGGAGGGCAGGGCATGTGGGGATTGGGGGAGGAGACATACAGAACATGGGGCGGGGTCATTAGGGATTATGGGAGGGGACACATAGGATAGGGGAGGGACCATGTAGGGTTGGGGGAGGAGACACACATGGCTACTGATGTATGTGTTTGTGTGTATGTGTGTATGTTTGTGTGTATGTGTCTCAGCTTGTTTGTGTGTATGTGTCCGTCTGTGTGAGTTTGATTACTGCGTGTTTGTGTGAGGGCGGTAAGCATATGAAGATTATATCTGTATTCTCCTGTCCTTCGCATGCAGATTTGTGTCCCCAAGGTCATTCTAGAAAGAGGAGATGAGGGAGAAAATATCCACCTACCCACACACAAACGCACACATACACACAATGCACACCTCTCTCTCTCTCTCGATCTATCTCACACACACACACACAGACACAGGATAAGAACACACAGATCTGCAAAAAGAGAAGGCAAACGCCGTCTCTGTAGAGCTAATTTGTCTCACAGGGCAGAGAGAATCCGCTGACAATAGAATGTGATCAGAAACTCTTTCAGGAGAAACAATCTTTAATTCCCAGACAAGTCTACAGTTACAGGGGCAGGGGCAGGAGAATGGGGGAAGCAGGACAGTTACAGGGGCAGGGGCAGGAGAATGGGGGCAGCAGGGCAGTTACAGGGGCAGGAGAATGGGGGCAGCAGGACAGTTACAGGGGCAGGGGCAGGAGAATGGGGGCAGCAGGGCAGTTACAGGGGTAGGAGAATGGGGGCAGCAAGGCAGTTAAAGGGGCAGGGGCAAGAGAATGGGGGCAGGAGGGCAGTTAAAGGGGCAGGAGAATGGGGGCAGCAGGGCAGTTACAGGGGCAGGAGAATGGGGGCAGCAGGACAGTTACAGGGGCAGGAGAATGGGGGCAGCAGGACAGTTACAGGGGCAGGGGCAGGAGAATGGGGGCAGCAGGGCAGTTACAGGGGTAGGAGAATGGGGGCAGCAAGGCAGTTAAAGGGGCAGGGGCAAGAGAATGGGGGCAGGAGGGCAGTTAAAGGGGCAGGAGAGTGGGGGCAGCAGGGCAGTTACAGGGCAGGAGAGTTCATTGTCCTGGTTAATAGAGCAGCTTCAGCATGGTTTGGACCAGAGGAAGAAGGGGGGCGTTTCTCACGCATCCACCCTGTGGGTCTGCAGGTTACACCTGCCTGCCTTACTGACACAGACAGCATGGGAGACATCCATCCACAACCCACACTGACAGGGGAGAGGGGGAGAGAGGGAGGGAGAGAGAGAGGAAGGGGACAGGGAGAGGGAGGGGGAGAGAGGGAGAGGGGGAGGCACTGTGGGGAGAAGGAGGGAGGGAGGGTGGAGAGAGAAAGAGACAGGGATAGAGAGAGAGGGAGTGATGTAGGGAAGGAAGGGGAGAGAGTGAGAAAAAGGGGAGCGAGGAGAAGGGATGGGAGAGTGGGTGTAAGGATGATGGAGAGAAGGAGGGAGGGAGGGAGAGAGAAGAGAGAGGTAGAGGGAAGGATGAAGGGAGGAGAAAGAGGGATAGAGAGATAAAGAGATGCATCGGGTGAAAGTACGATAAAAGGAGAAGGAAAAGGGAAATGAGAACTGTGTGGTGAGAAGGAGGGAGAGGGGGAAGGCAGAAGAGGTGAAAGAGGAGGAGGAGAAGGAAGAGGAGAAGAGGGGGAACTGAGAATCATGAGCGTCAGCTCTGAGGGAGTGAAAACACAGCTGTGCGTACTTCAGGACATTTTCACCCTGAGGGGTTTGTACCCCTGAAGCGAAACTGAGCACTGGGGGGTTGGGGGGATGCTGGGAGGCCAACACCCATAAAGCTGCTGGACTTTCGCATGACATCATCGCCCAGCTGGGGGACAGAGCAAGCCCGACTCTGTGCTAGCCTTTAGCCGTTAGCCTTTAGCCTTAGCCGGTACAGCATTTCAGCATGCGTAACAGGGCCTTATGAAGGTACGTAGGGAACGATAGCATGATAGCGTAGCACACTGCACAGGGAACTGAGCCCGTAAACTCAAAGGTTGCACATTCATTTCCCACGCAGTTGTCATTGTACCCTTGAGCAAAACACTTCATCTGGACTGTTTCAGTTAACATCCAGCTAAGTAAATGAACAGAGAGTAAAGGCTGCAAGCTGCCTTGGGTATGGATGTCTGATAAATGTCTGTGAATGGATAGAATGATATCCAATGGCAGACTGAGGTTATCTGTACAAAGGCATACAATGGTACTGAAAGATAGAAACATCTACCCTGACTATACAAATGGAGAGGATGGTTAATGACAAGAGACCTGCTCCAGTTAGGTAAAGGTGTACAATACTATACATTCAGAAAGCACCAACCCCTATGAAGGTACTGTACAGTATATAAAGGCCGATAGTGGTACCAGATAGTGGTACCAGAGCTGAATGGAGGTACAGAATGGGATTGCAGATCAGGTCTGGTCTGTGGTAGCCTTTATCATAAGGAGATACTGCAGTTATCTGAGCTGGTTCAGTATGTACCTCGCAAAGGCAGACAACTATCCCAGGTGGATAACACTGCGCATGAAAACAGAGAGAGAGCGCTAAACTTCAGTCCAACAGTGTAAGGTCAATAAACAGCATGTGAGGATTTCTCTGAGAGCACAGAGGTAACGAGGTACGAAGGGGGGGGGGAAGGAGAGGGAAAGGAGATGGAGGTAAAGAGAAGGGACTGAAGGAAAGGGGGTGTAGAGTAAGACACCGAGGTGCGTGGAGGTCCCGGTGATTAATCGTTAAAATCATTAAAGTTCTCCAAGTACTTCCATTAATAATAAGAGGGAGAGAGAGAGAGAGACAGAGAGAGAGGGAGAAAAAGAGAGCAAAAGAAAGAAAGAGAGGGAGAGAAGACAGAGTCAGATAGAGAGGGGGATAGATGAGCACACGGATCCCATTTGCTTCTGATTCAGCAGTGAACATCAAAGGACATTCGGTGAGGTAGGATCAATGTAGGCCTATTCTATACATTGAACATGCCTTGTTAAATATCATTTTCTGTATTTTACCTGAATAACACGCAAACCCACTGTTATGATTGCATGTAAGATTGCAGGAGTAACTGAAAATATGGTCCCGGGACAACTGTCCTCCAAAATGACTAATCAATAGTACCTGCAGGTAAAGTGCAATCGATATTTTTTTGTATGACAAGGAATGAAATAAATACATGGCCAGCCATTTTTGCCAAATGTCGTTGTGAGAAGAAATAATTTGTATAAAAAAAGAGAACATATGTGGTTTCAATGCCTGTATCTCTGAGGACTGTGAATGTGTTTGGTCATTTATCAATCAATATTCATAGTTATCCTTGGTTGACAGCTCTTATAGTCAAACAACTCTTCATCATGCACCTGAGCTGTTATTTGTCCTTTTAATCAAGAAGGAAAGCTGCCTTTATCGATTGTGTGTGTGTGTGTGTGCGTGTGTGTGTGTGTGTGTGTGCGCACGTGTGCGCGTGTGTGTGTGTGTGTGTGTGTGTGTGCGTGTGTGTGTGTGCGTGCGTGTGTGTGTGGGGGGAGGGGGAGATAAACTGGAGTGAGTCACTGTTAAGAGTGAATGTGATGAGCTTCACAAGGATGGCGTGAAAAACTCAATGTTTATAAATGAACTGTGTCCACGAGCTGGTGTTACGGCCAATTGCGTAATTACATACCATTTTCCCTTTCTCCTGCAGCCAATCACAGTGCAATCCACATTAACGGCCATTCATTTAAACCGACCCTCAGCAAACTGGACTGATAAAGAGACACCATTTATTACTACACTCAAAGTGAAGCTCTTGTGTGTCTCTTAAAGGAATTTGTTTTCTGAACACATCACCTATACCACCTGACCCTGAAAGCTCCGACTACCCAATGTCCACTGAATCCATATTTCCCTGACAGAGAACGCCACCCAGCTCCCCGTCCAGGTGCTTGTCTTCTCATGCATAGATTATCAATGTACGTCCTTCTAGGCTGGTCTTCCAGCTTGTGCTTTCCAGCCCGTCCAGTGATTGTGGCTACCTGCATCATTTTTCAGGCCCTGGTGCTTACCTTCCAGGTGGCAAGGGTAGATGTGGAAAACCCCCAGCAACAGAAAGCTGAAGTACTACTATGTCTCTGTTCTACACTGCACTAAAACCAGCTGGTTTCACTAATTCGCCCCCACCTGGCTGAGGAGTTGTGCCAGTTAGAATCAGCCAGTTTAGTGCAGGGGTGGAACAAATGGATGGCAGTATTTCCACTTTCTGAAGCTGGGGGATTTCTATGCTTGGACGAAGGGGACTGATCTGCCTTATCTCCAGGCAAGGAGTGGGGCTGTCTCTCTGAGGATCCCTAAACCCCAGTGAGACAGCCCCACTATCCACTATGACTGCTCCAATTGGCTCTGTGGGCTCTTTGCTCCATGGACCAGGAGGCCGTGCAGAGCAATTTCTGCCTGTTCCCTGTTATGGTTCCACAGTTGTGGAACGACATTCTCACCCCTGTCGGAGCGGCTGAATCCCTCCCAAAATTCTGACACAGCCCGAAAACCCCAAATTTCCAGTCTGTACCTTGCCCCCTCCTGGACTACCCTTACTCTTTGCCCTTTAGAAAAAAAAACAAGCTTCTTTTCTCTCCTCAGGCACCTGTAAGCATCACTGATGTTTGTTTGTTGTTTTATCACACTGATTCATGCTCTGCTATCCCCTAATGTGATACAATTACATGTCTGCTGAATTAATACAGTTAACATCTGCGGAATGACTAAAACGTAAAATGGAAGTGCAGTTCAATTAAATATGTTTGTTTATGTAAGGAATGCCAACCCATCCTGTGGAGTAACGCATTGTTCCCAAAACCTAGAAACCACACCATAATATCCACTGAGTTTCCCTAACGGTTTTCCCATTAGGGAACATCATAACCATTCCTTTTGCCAGCATGCAATTCCAGGATGGATTGACTTTCTCAGGCAAAACACTACTGCAGCTCTATTCTTACATGTGATATCCCTAACGCACAAGCACCCTTGATGGCTGTATTTTGGTAAGTGCGAATGCACTTTGCTGATTTCATTCACTGTGAAAAGAAACCTTCTACTATTCCTCAGCTCCAGCTGCCAGTTCATCCCACTCTGAAACTGCATATGTTTTACTTAGTATCATTCCTCGGTTCCAAACGTCCACAGCAAAGCTGGATTATCGGCTTGTATCCGTGGAGACATGAATAAGATCAGGTGGCAACCTCTCCACAGTCACAGTGCCGCCGCAAATCAACTGGATGCATGTGAAGCCGAGCACAATTTACCGATAGTATCTATAATGTTACCAAACGTCTCTGCTTCTCTCTTCTGCTGTTGCTGTGTTAGGCGAGGGAGGTGGAGAGAGAGAGAGAGAGAGAGAGAGAGAGGATGACCGGGAGAGACGGAAAGAGAGGGAGAGAACGGTGGTGGAGAGAGGTGGAGAGAGAGAGAGGGGTGACATAGAGAGGTAGAGGGAGAGAGAGTGAGTTAGAGAGAGGGAAAGGGGTGATTCAGATATAGGGACGGAGGGTGAGAGGGTGACAGAGAGGGACAGAGAAGGGGAGGGAGAGGGGAAGAAGCATGATGGCGACAGTACAACATTGGCACGTGTCACAGAGGGACCGGGCTCACAGGGGGGTGGCCTCGCCTCGGACTAATCCCTTGCCTGCCCGCCCTTCACCCTGATAAGCTCTTCCTCCAGGGCAGAGAGAGGGAGAGAGAGAGAGAGAGAGAGAGAGGCTACTGCTGCTGACAGCCTCGAACGCCCAACAGAGCCATCAAACCAGCCTCAAGTCTCACCACACCATGGTGCACTCCTGCACTGGCTGTTTTATTCAGCCTTGGGGAGGGGCTCCCTCACAAACACAAACACACACACACACACACAGTTATGCAGAAACATGCATATACACACGCGTGCGCATACATACAGCTCTGCAGACACACACACACACACACAAGCATACACACACACACAAAATACACAGACACACAAATATCCATATAGACATGAAAATGTGTATGCCACACACAAATGCATGCACACACACATATATAAAAATATAAATAACACACACACACACACACACACACACAAAATACCTTCACCAGATGCTCATAGCAGGGCCTTCCTCCTCCGCTTTTCTCTCACTCATTGGCTACTATACCTAAACAAACCTGGACGTGCCAGACACACTCTGCACTTCTGTCACCTTACACAGCCCTCTGCCAGGGGGCCCCAAACACTAACCTTCAATTAAGCGTTTCAAAATGTTAAGTCTTGTTTGGGTTTCTGTCAAATGCCTTCTGAATCACAGTTTAATGTTCTTTCAGCATTACAAAGCGATCCTTTCAGGGATTAACACAGGGAATCAGATAAACAGCATTAGTATGGCTGCTAATGTGAAGGGGATCAGAGGAGATCAGTTTTATTGTTATAACTGCAGGCAGACCGCAAGAGAGAGAGAGAGAGAGAGAGAGAGAGAGAGAGACTCAGAGGTTTACGGAGACGGTGTATTGGCTGAGGGGGCAGGCTCCTGCAGGGGACGGGAGGATGGGATAACGCTCAAGGCTGAGTCTGCCACGGCGAGCTATCCCATAATCCCATTCACCCTCACCGCGACCTCAGACGTGCTGAGAGGCCTTCCTCTAACCCTCCTCGCCCGCCCCACTCCGCCACCCGTATCCCTAATGGAGAGAGCAGGCTAATGACTGTGACAGAGCTGATCTCCTCCCTCTCTCCCTCCTTCCTTCCTTCTCCCCCTGCTGCTTCTATCTCTCTATTCCCGTCTCTCTTGCTCATTTCCTCTCCCCCAACCAACCCCCCTGCTTTCAGCCCCTAATTCCTCTACCTCCTTCCCCTGTTGCTCTGTAAAGTCCAGGGGAGAAAGATGGAATTTCCCCATTTATCCCAATTAGAATGACGGAGATGTGTGTGCTGGTTGGGGGGGGGGGGCTTTTAAAATGGTAAGGGGGCCCATGGGTAGCACTCAAAATACGTCTGCACCCCCCCCCTATCCACATCCCTCAGCGGGTAGCTCACATGTAGTGCAGTGGGCCCCTGTCAATCACCAAGGCTCCAAATACTGACCTGGGATCAGTTCTGCCCTCTAGCTAATAATGGAATTAGATATGATAAGGAAAGAGGAGGACCTGATTCTAGATCAGAGCTCCTACATGTTATGACAGTCTCCTGCTTCAGGCTCCCAGATCAATAAATACAGGCAGGGCAGCAAACACGTTTCATTTCTTCCTCTCCTTTCCCAAACCTTATGGGGATCCTGTGTTAAGTTGTGTTAAAATACATTGCATAGCATTCATGACAACCACTTTGATGAAGACTACAGGTAACCCTTGCCCCTCCCCAAAACCTCCCCCCTCTCATTGCCCATCTCCCTCTCACCCTTCACTTTCATTCTATGTCTTTATTTACTCCCTGTCTGTGGTGATTTTGGAAGTCACATGTTGTGCTATGCTATGCTATGTGGCTACCCAAGGCCCACAGAGACTCCTCCTCCAGGTGAAGCAGGAATACCCAGCATGCTTCACCAATTTAAACCCCCGGGGGGGTTGCCATGCCAGCCTGCTCTTTGCAGAAGGGCCAGACAAAAATACCGCTCACAGAAGCAAGACGCATGGAGAAGATGACTGCTGCATTAAGGGTTGAGAGGAGCTATTTTAACATGTGAGAAATGCTCCCCACATTGCGCCCCCCCCACCCCCTTTATCAGCCAGGGCTTCAAAAAGACTGAGCCGTCATTTGTCACCATTGCTGTGACAGCTGAGACCTGCCCCACCAATCCCTCGCACTCTTCCACAGTCTCCAAGGTTGCTGCGCACTCTGCGCTTCTTCTGACGGACCGTTACTCAACCCACTGGCAGAAACTGGGACACCCTGCGCGCCCCGTGTTTGCGAAGTCTGTGTGTGGGCGAGCGTGCGCAAGTTTGTGTGTGTCTGTGCATGTCCGTGATGCACAGACACACAGATCTCGGTGATGGGTGTATGTGTGTGTGTATCTGTGTGTCTGTACGCGTGTGTGTTTGTGTGTAGCTGTGAGTGTGTGTGTGCGCATGTGTTTGTGTGTACCTGTCAGTGTGTGTGTGCGCATGTGTGTTTGTGTGTACCTGTCAGTGTGTGTGTGCATGTGTGTTTGTGTGTATCTGTGACTGTGTGTGCGTGTGTGTTTGTGTGTATCTGTGACTGTGTGTCGGTTTGGGTCACAGAGGAGAATGTGTCATTGTTTGAGTGCCAGCCCAGTGCAGAGCTCAGACTCCCTGCAGTTCAGACTGAATGAGTGGCCTGACTGGCCGAAAAGCAGGGAGGTGCTACGTCTGGCCCCAAGCATCTGACCCCCTGACTACTGAAAAAAAAAAAAAAAACTGTCTAACTGGGAGGGATGACAAAGAGAGGACAGGCGCATCATTTCACACCTGGAACAGAAAGGGGGAAGCCGAGGGGAACGGGGGACATGCCGGCTCTGGGAGCCGGGAGATTAGCTGTTGGCACAGCAGAGGCGATTACCTGTAGTATAGTTACAGAACAGAGGAATGGAGCAGGGATCAGGGGTGGGTGTGAGGAAGGGGATCAGCTCTCAGCCGCGGCTTTGAAGAGAAGAAATTTCATCATCACCAGTATAACTGAAATGATGATAACTTGGGCTGGGACACAGACAAGCAGAAATTAGACCGACTCTCTCGACCGTCGCTCAGGAAAGCCAGGCCTCCCTTTTCACAACGTGTCTCAGAGTAAAAATGCTGATCCAGGATCAGCTTTCCCCTTGCCCATATCCAAAACCTAATCCATTAAATTTAAATGCAAAATTGATTCTAGATGAGGGCTGGCATTCATAAATCTCCACCGTGTAGCTGTGCTGATCTAGGATCAGATTTCTCCTGTCCATATCCTATCATAATCCATTAAGCTAAAAGGCAAAACTGGTCCTAGATCAGTACTTTAACACGACTTTAAGAGTCTAATTTTCAGCCAGGCTCAGCCAGGCCAGGCTTATTGCGAACCAGAGGGGCCAGGGCTGTCCATATCATAACCCAATGCATCATAAGCTAATTAGAGGTGAAACTGATCCGAGACGAGGTTCCTCTGAATGGGAGAGCTGAGCTGGGATCAGGTTTCACACATTCATATCCGGACCTTATCCATTATGAGCTAAAACGCAAAACTGATCCCCAGTCAGCGCTTTTCCTCCAAGGCGCTTTGAGCTGGGCCGCTGATCGGATTCAGATCTTACCCCCCGTGGGAGCTGAGCTGCAGATAATCTGCTGTTTTACTGAAACATATGGATCAGAGCTGGACTACAGCGCCTGGTCTGCCCATGTCCACATGACCTGCCATCTCTGGCTTGCTGTACACAGGCTGAGATGAAGAAAACCACATTAAAAAGGGGGGGGGGCATTGTATGTCTCTGCCGACCCCTAACCAGAAACATGACACAGAAAGAGAGGGACTGACTTTTCAGCTGTTTCCAAGCTGAGATGTATTGCTTTGTGCTTTGGTAGTATTCGATAAAGCATCTTGATTCTGAGTTTGAATAAGAGATGAGCAAAATACCAAGTCCAGTCATGGTCTTCCTCCAGGGGGCGCCGTGGAGTGAAAGGCTGCAGGTGGCGAGGCAGCAGGGAGGTGAACATGGGCACGCCCAGAACGGGGATCACCCTGTCCACTAAATACGTCCCGCCCACAAACACCAGCTGGCCCTCGCTGCCCCAGGCGAGGAGTGTGTGTGTGTGTGTGTGTGTGTGTGTGTGTGTGTGGATCTCGGGCAGTACTTGGGTCCTGAATGTACTTTATGTTTCAATAAATAAAGTGAATTAATGGATAAATAAAGATGACTGAATCACCAGGCTGTCTACAGCAGATGTTCAGATTTTTCCGGACCGCGATGTACCAGAACACTCAACCACAAACGCTCTCATGATGGGCACGGGACTGTGAAAAAATGAATCAATAAATTAATTAACTAAACAGATGTGGTTCAGGCTGGCCGCCACCCCCACTCTGACCTTGGATGGTCAGAATCTACTGCTAACATTGACCCCCCCCCCCCAACCAAAAACCCCTTGGTCCAGTCCCTGCATTACCTCATTGCTGTGTACAACAGTGGCATGCAAAACAAGGGCCACGGCAGTGTCTGGTGAATAAAATTCTGGGGTCCAACGTGCTCTGGATGCCAGATAAGCACTGAGCGCTGAGCGGGGCCAGAGACTGACACCGTGTCTGCGAGGCGTTGGGGTGCGGAGACCGAGATGAGGTCACACCCCCACATCCCCCGCCCCGACTGTGCCTCCCTCAGCCCTCCTGTCCTGTCAGTTTTGAGAGCAGTTTTGTCCTCTCCTTGCGGACCGCTGAGCAAAACCCTGCGTAGGCCCACAGAAAACACTGTCGTGGAGCTCGGAGATGTATGTGGATGAAACATTTATGCTTTGTGCATTTTGCCGCATCAATATTTCAGCATTGCTAAAAATATGCTGGGCTGGTGTGTGTGTGTGTGTGTGTGTGTGTGTGTGAGACTGTGGGGAGACCCATGAAGGGACATGCAAATGGAGTGTGTGTGTGTGTCCGTGTTCACACTCTGTTGTGACTGATAAAACTTGGGTACAAGGCAAACAGACAGGCTGTTGTGGCATACTCTATGCTCCTGCAGAGGACAAAAAAAAGAAAACCAGACTCTGCCACTTCTCATCCTGCAAACTTTACACAGCTGATAATTTACAAAGCTGATCACTTATGCAGCTGTTCATTTACAAAGCTGATCATTTGACTATGTAGATAACTTCCAATACACCACTTTATACATCACTGTGATTTACAGTGACATACGATTCACCAGCGGTTTCACTGACCCACAGTGTGAGACCCATCGACTTATGCCAACCTTACGCTGTTGGTTTTACACAGTTATCTTATTTATACCTATATTAGCAATGCTAATTATCCACATGATCATCATGACGCTGCAGATTTTATGCTGCTGGCTTTAAAAGTTTGAGAATGTGACCCCAGCGGGTCCTTGACAAAGGATTTTTAGGCCGCTGATTTCAGCCCATCGATTTTACTCTGTCAACTTGACACCCCACACCTCCCACAGATTCAGGCCTGGTGATGGATCGTCAGACTCGCGTTGTAGAAACGCACGAGCGCTGCCAATCTTTTGATTGGCTGTGAGGAGATGGCCGTGTGAGCGAGTGCACAGCTCCTGGGGGTGTGGAAACGGGGTGCCTCGAGACGAGGCCTGGCGGAGCTCCAGGGAGCCCCGGTGCTCAGAGGGGGGGCTTAATGAGAACCACACAGCGAGAGGCCCAGAGAGCATAACCATAACCGGGGAGGAGGAGACGATTCCTACACTGCAATACAGAGAGATGTGGTGCGAGGTGAGCGAACCAGGGAAGAGCAAATGAGCGCAGAGCTACAGAGCAGTGATGAGGAAGGAAGACAGGGTAGAGGAAGCTATCCCTACAGCACAACTGCAGTCCAGCCTACTGCAGAGTATTCTGATCCATGCATATGCTGTAATAATATTATAATAAACAAATGTGATGGGTGACATGGCATGGTCATGTTACAGCTATGGAGATGGGCTTGGAAATCGAGGTTCAACTCCCAGAGGAGACACCTATAACCAAGATACTTTACCCAAACTGAATCTATACCCATGCACATTAGGTAGTATAGGAAAATGCAAGATGTGCAAGTTACTTTGAATAAAAGCATTAGATAAGCAAAAAATTATATTTGAAAATTGCTCTTATTATTACATGACAAAAAGAATCTTATTTAATACATTACAGTGTACTGACCCTGTTTGTCACAAACGTGCCCTATGACTAATGCAATAAATATACACCTGTGGCCAGAATCCTGATTGTTCTGAAACTCCACTCCAATGGGCCGCATTCTGAACAGAACGGAAAATTTAGCTCTTTCCCACAGCATTCAACAGCTGGGACAGGGATGCCTGTTTCACTTCAAGTAGCACTAATGCTTGGTACCCCCTCCCAAGAAACCTTTGTGTTTAGTCATTTACCCCATCTACTCAGTCCTCCCTTTCAAATCAGGCGATCCCCCTTGAGAGACGGCCCAAGGCGCCATGACGTGGAGCTGCAGACCTGGCAACCCGACTGAACCCTGGCAACCCGACCACTCCGTGATCAGCTCCATGGTCAAGCTGGAGCTGTGATGACGGACAGGGCCCAGCAGAGGGGCGGGGCGCTGATTTAGGCCAGATTTTAGTCTGAGCTGTCACAGGCAGTCAGTGATGGCTTCCCACTGAAAGAGTAGAGAGCTTTAAGCCCTACCCTCCTCCCAAAAGTCACTGAGTTCAGTGCAGGAAAGAGGGATCTGGCAGAACAGAAAAGCCTGCAGGAGCTCTGCATGTCCGACAGACAGTGGGGCATGGCTGTGACACAACGGCACACTGCAGACTCACAACATCAGCTGACTGAACCAACACTGCATGGGATGGGAGAGCAGAATACCATGCTTTGGGAGCTGGGATTGAAATTTACAGGTAATGGGCTTAAGTCTCCCATAGTGCATCATTGTATCTTATCATGTATTGAACCTGTGGTCCACACCTGCAAACCAGGCAACCTGTGGTCCACATCAGTAAACCAGGCAACCTGTGGTCCACACCATTAAACCAGGCAACCTGTGGTCCACATCACTAAACCAGGCAACCTGTGGTCCACACCAGGAAACCAGGCAACCTGTGGTCCACATCAGTAAACCAGGCAACCTGTGGTCCACACCAGGAAACCAGGCAACCTGTGGTCCACACCAGTAAACCCGGCAACCTGTGGTCCACACCAGTAAACCAGGCAACCTGTGGTCCACACCAGGAAACCAGGCAACCTGTGGTCCACACCAGGAAACCAGGCAACCTGTGGTCCACACCATTAAACCAGGCAACCTGTGGTCCACATCAGTAAACCAGGCAACCTGTGGTCCACACCAGGAAACCAGGCAACCTGTGGTCTTCACCAGTAAACCAGGCAACCTGTGGTCCACATCAGTAAACCAGGCAACCTATGGTCCACACCAGTAAACCAGGCAACCTGTGGTCCACACCAGGAAACCAGGCAACCTGTGGTCCCCATCAGTAAACCAGCGAATCCTTTCCTCCAGTCCTCAGTCAGGGCTGTGTGGGGTGGGAGCGAGGTTGGGTGGGTTGGGTGAAAAGCAGTTATGGTGGGTGTGCTCTCTTGAAGCACAGGTGCACCGTGGACAGATGTGGAGGCATCGCTGTGGGGCGGCCTGGGCTCCGACGGCCCTCCATTTTACCAGCGAGTGTGGGTAAGGAGATAATTAACCCAGCAGAGCTCTATGGCTGAATATCAAAGAGGACCTCACTGTAATTAGGATCTCAGTGGGCACCGGCGCGATAACAGAAATATATTTCTTCTCCTTTAGACACCAGACACGCTATCAAATAACCAGGCCTCGGTGGCCCATTAAGTCTCTCTGGATAAGAGTGGCTGCTAAATGAACAAATGGAAAAGAGAAAATAAATGAACAACAGCCTAATCAAACTGGTTGTCCAATGTAAGTGCCCGCTGAATGGAAGACAGGGAGTTCCACAAGGCAATTACATTATGGCAAAGGCTAACTCTTTGTGCCGGGCCGGCGACTGGATTTATGCGCTAATACACATCGGCAGAGCAAGACAGACAACAGACCGGTGCTTTAACCGTGCCTGGGTGTGAAAGAAAATAACAGAATGTTGATAAATAAATAAATAAATAAAATAAAAATAAAACACAAATCTGGGGAATTTGGAACGGAGAAGGAATGTGAGTGCAAAGCAGCAATAATGGAAAAAAAAAAAAAAAATGCTGTGTTCCTGAGAAAACAGCAGCTGTCTCTAAGGGTGGGGTCCTGTTTGCGTGCTCCCGGGGAACAGCTAGCCTGAAAAGGGGGGACAGGGATGGGTCGCTCCTCCCGGGGGCTGGTGGGGCCAGGCGGCCCCTCGGCACCCTGCCACTCCACTGTGCCACTGGGGTGGGTCTGGCTGCTGGAGCAGAGTCATTACTGAGTCAGTTTTGCCTTTCTGTCCGTCCTTACCTCTCTCTTTCACGCCCTCTGTTTCCCTTCCCTTATTGTGACAGTTAATGCTGGCACCAAGCTGATCCTCTCCCCTCCCTCCTTTTCCACCCATTCTCTCTCTTCATCTCTCACTGTCACCCTTCTCTTCATTCCCTTTTTTTCTAACCCTATCCTTGCTTTCTCTCCGCCCTCTTTCTCTCACCTTCCCTACTTCCCTCTATCTCACTCTGTTTCTCATCTGTCCCTATTTCCCCCTCTGTTCTTTCACTCTCTATCCCTCCATTTCTCACACACACACACACACACACACACACACACACACACACACACACACACACACACACACACACACCCCACACTGCAATATAAACACGCACGATCCCCCACGCGCCATTTTGGCTCAATAACATCAACCCTTCTTTCCCTTGGCAAACACAAACACAGCAAAAGGAGCCGCCCATCTGAAACGGCTTTCGGTTTTATGCAACACCTCCCTGCTTGGCAGGCGTGCACGAGCTCAGGGGAGGGGGCAGTATTTTGCTTTACACCTGTCCTCGCACCTCACACCTGTCCCGCAGGTCAGACAGGTTGATCATACAGCACACCTAGATGCTACCCATGCTATCTTGCTACATCAACGGTTGCAAACACTCTGTTAAAAAAAAAAAAAAAAAAAACAATAAATGCTATTCACAACGTCTCCCAGAGCTACACTGCTGTGACTCCATTGACTGAATGCACTGATTGAGGGAGAATAAACTTGATACAGGAAGTGACAGCCTGTCCCTCCCAAGCAGTTTTAAGTAGTTGGCACATCCGCTTATGCAAGGTACACAACAACCAAGATTTGATAGCCACGATAAGGGGGAGAGGGCCCTATTTCTCTTATCATTCAGAGCTCGGAGGGCTGGAGGTTTCTTTTTTTTTTTGCTTGGTGTGTTATTGAAGCAATTTCCTGAGACATTCTGTTGGACTGAGTCCACCCCATGAAAATAAAGTGCTCCAAATTTTCCTCTCAGAATTCCCAACTTTGCAGGGATCAGCCAATCAGACAGTGGGGGGGAGGGGGGGGGTGCACTTCCTGTCTAAGTGGCCCTGATTGATGTGGAGGGGATGAAGCTTAAAATTCCAGTGACGCTCTCTCTTGGAGTTGGATGGAAGTCAAGAAAAAATGCCTTGTTGCCAAAACCAAAGCATTTCTGCATAAAGACTTATTCAGGGTTTCATCCTCTATCTTTGGATGAAAACCCTGACAAAAGCTATACTGTTGGTTTTAACAAAAAAAATTATGATTTTCTTCCAACCAGCTCAGTGCAACTGCAGCTGTTATCTTTATTCTCAGAACGGTTTCTTTGCACCTCGCTGGACTATCAAATATATGCCAGAGCTTTCTGTTATTGTTGTTACTCGCTGCCTGATGTGGTGTGCTTTGCCATCCGTCAATCAAAGTTAACTCCTCCCCACTTCCTGTCCCTGGCTCACCACCCACTTCCATGTATTGTGTCCCAGCACAGCCCAGGTCACAAAAGCACACATCACAATGATGACCAAAGTGTGCCCCTCCAGCCTCACACCACAGAAAAAAAAGCAAGAAACAACATGAAATCCTTATTAGCACCTTACACATTTTACAACAAGAAAAACTGCCTAATTGTCTATATTTTACCAAGTAATTGTGGTAAAACCAGCAAATGCACCTCTCTGTTCCTCTGCCCCCCCCGCCTCCCCAAAATAAAGAGCAAAAGAAGGTTACAGTAATGAGCCCACGTCTGCTCTCTGTGTAAAATGGCTCCATTAGTTCCGGGAGCTGTTCAGCCTCGGCGTCTAATCGAATGCCATTCCCCCCCCTCCGGGTTGGCTGTGCGCAAGGAGAGGAGTGATTTCGCGGGTCGGAACGTGGACGCCAGCTCCGCCGTGTGAGAACCAAGTGAAGGGAACGAGCACTGACATGCGGGGCTGGAGGCTTGGAGCGGGTGAGCTTGGTGGGGGCTCCTTCACTCTGGCGTTCGCTGTCTCTCTGTACCTGCTATCTTCCTCTTTCCCTACTCCTTTTCCCCTCTTTTTGCTCTTCCTCTTTCTCACTTTACTCTCTGTGTTAATCTCCCTCTTCCTGCTTTGCTCTCTCTCTGTCCCTCTTTCGCTCTTCCACACTCTCTGTATCTCTCTCCCCCTCCCCTCTCTCTCTTTCCCTCTCACCCACTCTCTCTCTTACCCTCCCCCCTCTTTCCCTCTCTCGGTGCCATCTGATTATGAATCAAATTTAACTGCCATCCTACAACAGGGGGTTTGAAGGAATTCTCTGTCCCAGTAATCTGAGGAGAAGGATGAGGAGGCAGAGGAGGTGGCTGACGATAAGGAGGAGGAGAAGGAGGAAGAGGAGGAAGAGGCAGAAATGACGAGAGGAGATGGACATGGAGCAGGCAGAAGAGGAGGTGATTAAAATGGAGGAGGTGAAGAGACGTAGAACGTGGAGGTTGAAGAGACAGTGTACATGCCTAAAGCTAATGAGGAGAATAGCTGGAAAAAGATGGAGTATAAATGGAGGAGGTCAACAGCAGGAAAGAGGGGAAACTGAACGCAGTTCAGTAGAGATGGTTCTCCGTAGTCTCTCAGTCATTTAGCCTTTGGCCTTGTCCTCCCTGGACAGGCCTGGCCAGGATGGCTGTACAGAGGGAAGACCAGCTGAGACAGAGGCGCAGTCTAGCGTAGAGCTGGAGCAACGGCACACACGGAAACGAGCTCTGACAAAGCCGCTCGATTCTCACCCCGATAATGAGGCAGAGACGTGCGATGGAAGCCATGGGAATTAGGTCATTCCACATCACAACGGGCCTTAATGCACAACAGCTCCCCGATACGCTGCGGCCAAGGGGCGAGACGGAGAGAGGGGGATGTGAGAAGGATGGAAGTGAAGAGTGTCAAAGAGGGGAGCTCAGAGGAACCCCACAACCTCATAGCGGACCTACAGCCCGCTCATGACACCCAAGGGATCAAGCATATTTATTGGTCTTGGACAAAAGTGATACGATGTGATTGGATGTTCGTCTCAAATGCGCGAGTAGTCAGCCAACGCCTGTCGACAGGAGCTGTTGGTTGATTGAAAATAGCAGACACAGACAGAGGATGATAGATACAGAAAGAGAGAGAGAGAGAGGGAGAGAGAGAAAAAGAAGAATGGGGTTGTTCTAGACAGGTGGCTGAAACACTTGAAGCAGAAAGAAAGATGGAGAGAAAGGGAGAGAGAGCAAGAGAACATTTTTTACAGATACACAAAGTGGTCCAGGCTTCATGTTGTTATGCAACTGTTCTGATCTGACGACCCCCTTCTGCCAGCCCAGTTGTTATGATGATAATGGGGGGTTGTTTAATGAGAGTGATAACATTTGATAAATAAATGCAGGATACACCCCACCCTCTTTCAGTGCCTCCCCAAGCAGGAAGTAGGACAACACAGAGGTCCTGTCCCAGACACTGTCTCCATGGAACCAGACTTACCAGACCTGCAGAGCACAACAACCTCTGTCCTGGGCTGTGTGAGCCAGCTATGGCGCCCCCTACCTCCTCCCACTGGCCTAGCAACTGGCTCGCTCAGAGTCCCAGTCTTTTTTAATGGATGTACAGACTACACGGGAGCTCTTCAAACAGAATCTCTGAAGAGCTGGTGACTTCAATGACACCAACCCGAAGAACAAGGCTAGCTGGGTACACATAGCTTTTGAGCTATTCATCACATTTAATGAACAGAACAGGACCTGCCTCAGAACCCTTCAGGAGAAGTGAATGCTCTTTTTTAAGGGCCATTCCCAAAGAACAGATAATCATAGCCACCATAACGACATCTATAAATTGTTGTCTTGCAACTGAACAAAGGGCATTTTTTTTTTCCTCATTTCCCATTCTTCCTACCGAAACTAAACCATGATAAGCCTAGTCAAGTGACTTTCTCCCACATGCTTGAGAGGAGGAAGCTGTAACTGCATAGGTGACTATTCTGATTCACGTGACAGCGAGCCCTTGCTTTGTTCAGCACTGTGGATGTGATGCCAATCACCTGTGGCCTAAACTGGTTGGGGAGGACAAAGTCAACATACAATAAATTCATGAATCTCGTGGAAATCCAGCATGTTAGTAGAGGTCATTAGAGAGCGATGAGACCGACTGACTGACTTCACCCCTCTTCTCGCGCCACAAGACTGAGGTGACTGTTTCAGTGATACGCCAAAAGACCCACAGAGAGAATTTCTATGGCTGATAAACAAACAAAAATCAACCGCTGAGACTAATACCTGACAAAAACTGCATTACGAACTACATTACTGATGTGTCACTCATCCACTCTCCATCAAGAAAAGCAAAAAGTAAAACCTACTACAAAAACAGCAAAGGAGGGGTGGGGTGCGCTTTAATCGCATTCAAAGAGGAAAGCATTGCCATCAGACGAAAACATATTTTTGTAGGAAGAACAGCCTGAAATTTCCTTGGGAGCGGCTGTAATGATGTTTGCTGTTATCGGTCTGGCAGAATTCTATAGTTATTGTTACAGAGTAAAAACCACCATTCAGATGGATGAGATTATGAATTTGATTTATTTTCCAGTATTTTTGAAGTCATCATTACTGTTATCTGTTCTGGTGGGAATGACCCACTTGTTAAAGAGGCGTAAACTAGTCTGCCAACGCTGTTGCTTCCATTTGAACTGAACCCCCACCTGGGGGCTTGGTTAGAACATAAACTCCTCCCAGTTGTGGGTATGGTCGGGTCCAGTGCCCTTCCTCTGGGGTCTCCATGGAAACAGATGGAACCCTCCCTTTCTATGACACTCCATATGTGAATATCTCAACCAAAACAGGCGGTGCGTGGGGGAGGGGGGGTCTCTTCTGCCTGTTATGCTCAAGCTGCATTGATCTCCATCAACAGGATGGGGGGGGGGTAGGGTGGTGGAGGATTGTGGGGGGGGCGTCTGTTTTTAAAGTTGTGATGTGAATGACTCAATCCCAATGTAATCCGTGCAAGCCTAATCAAAACACCCCACCGGGCTGCTCATAAACGCACAATCCCCAGATAATGCCGTTAAAACTACATGGGAGAGGGCTCAATTAGACTGCTCATGTCTGCACTGTGCAGGAACACATGGATCAAACACATGGAGTATATTCACACACGCACACGTGCACAAAAACACGCACACACACACACTCACACATAAAGAAGCTCACACAGATTTATGTGCACACATACACATTTACACACACACACACACACACACGCATACGCAGAAGCACGGACAGATACACACACATACAAATACACTCACACACATGCACACGTACACACACACACAACACATACATATGTATGCACACATATACAGCACACACTCACACACACTCTCTGAGGAGGCGCACAGATCTGTGTTTGAGGCGAGTAATGGGCGCAGCTGTTGGGGACCCCCCTCTCGCCGCGGCCCAGGTTTGCGGCCCTGCCACTCCGCAGGGGCCGGGGGTCTGAGATTCGCATTACAGAGCGGGCGTGCTTCAGATCCCAGTCCAGCCGAAAAATCATTCCGCAGGCAGCTCAGGGCTCCGGGGTGAATGGAATGCAAGCTCCACTACTGAGAAACGAGGCCTGCTTTTGGAGCCCATTCAGAAATTTCTGGAAGAACCCCTCACTGCAGTGACCGTGTCCCTCACTGGAGAATGTAAATACTGTGGTGTTAAAAACAGATCTGTGAAGAGACATGTCACAGGCTTGGGCATCGCGCAGACTTCTGCCTGCCACGGCCTGCTGTCGGAGAGCTGTGGCTATGGCAAGACAGAGGGCTCTTAGCTGAAGTCAACCCCTAGTCACCAACAAACAATTTACACACAGGCGTTATAACTTTCCCCGTTCCAGTTCGAAGAGATCGACTGTCTCTGTAGTCAAAGACCCTGGAAACAGAGTCGAGAGCTTTGCTTCTTGGACTATCTTCCCCCTGCTTACGCACACCCATTCTCACACACACATTCACTCACTCGTGCACACATTCTCTCTCACATTCTCTCTCACTTTCTAACGCACGCACGCACGCACGCACGCACGCACGCACGCACACTACAGTCCCATGTTGCTCTTCCATTTGCAGTATGCACTCTGAGTGTCCAGGCCAGTGATTGATGCATCTGATGCTCGAGAGCAGGAGAAGCGGAGAGTGGAAGATGCACAACACTCAGCGAGATTACTGCTCAACCTTTCCCACAGACCAAGGACAGATCAATACACTCAGCATTCGCCTGGCTGCTCCATCATACCAGAAGACGGCTCTGGGCCTCCACCAAAAGCACTGGTCCTGGATCAGTCTCCAGGCATCCGGGCCTGTATTCAGTGGGTGTAACAGAGAGAGAGAGAGCGCTGATCTTGGACCAGGTTCACCTTAACCTAAGCCATTCGAATCTATGAGGATATTGTGAGGAGAAACCTGAGCCCAGATCAGCACTTCTGATGTGAGATGCCTAATGAGTTTTGGGCCCAGACTCATTGGGTGGGGGGGGTGGAGTTGTGTTTGTGTTGCTATGGTTTCACTTGTCAAATTCCAGCCTATGACATCATAACAGGAAATAACTCTGCCCAGGTATATACTATATATGCTAATAAAGAAACCATAATATACTACTTATGACAAACCATGGGTCTCAGGAGTGGGTATGTGACATGTTAAACCAGCCCAGCCAACCAAATCCCCCATCCACAGGTATCAATCTGATTGCAGTAAGGCCTCAGGCCAGAAAATGTAATAAAAAAATCCAGATACTCTATCAGAGATTCATCTTCCGGGTTTCAGAGTACGGCTGCTTCCGGCACAGCAGAGACTCGGAGCTGACGCGACACGACACACCAGGGTCACACAATACTCGAGAAGTGAGTCGCTGAAAAAAACCCAGGCATGAGAACAAATAAAAGGGCATGACGGTGGAGGAGAGGTGCGGACATTCCCAGTGTTCTCCAAACAAAGAGTTTGCGCACGCCAACCTTTCAGTCGACCTCACAGGTGTGTCCGATGACTCTATTAAACAATGAGACACCAGGGCGGGCCCCTCGGTACACTGCCTGAAATAGCAACGCTGCCTTCATTGTAGCTATATATACATATACATGTTGACATTAATTGCACCATTGCTATTTATTTATTTCTGCATAATATGTTATAGATATTAGCTGTAATTTCGACACTGTAATGGTGAACTGAGTGCAAGAGTGTCAAACTCATGCCATGGGTGTAGCCAATCAGAGAGAGCCAATCAATGGCTTAAATTAAGCACCTGGGTGCTGAACAAACCAAAAATCATCAAACGCTTTGGACCTCCAGGATTGGAGTGTGACACCACTGCTTACCTCTGACGGAGCGAGAGGAGAGCTGATTACTACAGCACCACACTGACATGGCTTTGAATGCAAAACAAAATGTGGATGTTGTGTCAGTATCACCTGTTAGCAAGCTTTATGAATACACAACCCATACGCGGAGTGAGGTTTCTTATCTGACACACCCATTATTAACTCACAACTTGACATGTTCAAACATGGAAGAATATGGACTTAACAACAACAGTGTTTATACTGTAACTAGTGTGGACTGACTGGCAAGCATGTGAAAGGAAAGTGGATTATGGGCAGTAATTTATTTATTTCCTTCATGTGTCATTTTTTCAACACAACTTAACCCCTCCCATGATGCAACAGTAACTCCGGACTCAAAGTTTTGGGTGGCTTTCGGCACGTCATTCGGGAACACTCCAGTAGGTACACATAAAACAATATATTTATTGCATATTTATTTAGCAAAATAAAAGACGATCAGTAAAATCAGGAGGCAAAAAGATCTCCACTCTTGTGGCACGCAGGCAGCTGCCTGCAACAAAACAATCTCTTCCCAGTCACCAGTAATCTCATGCCTCTCTGCACCACGATCAAAGAGCGCTTCCACGGTTACAGCACCCTCAGAAGACAGGTCCGAGTGATTTTTTCTTTAGGTCTCAGACTGAGGAATTTCCTCTCAGGATATCAGGGTTCTTGCTTAATCTGGTTATCAAGGGGAATGCTGGAAAAAAAAGAACAGTTTTTGGGGCTGGAAAACAGGAAGCAATAACCAGAAAGAGGCACTGTTATTTCAGAATGTTCAGGCTTTTACAGCAGAGGGTTGCCAGATCCACAGGTGAGAGCTGTGAATGGTGCTATGGCCTTTGCGTAACCCCCCTCTTCTTGGGGAATCCTGTCCTCCAGATTGGGGTTAGGTGAGAGTTTATGGAAGTGGGCCTCTGAGCATGCTCAGATGCAGGGACGGGACGGGACGGGAGGTAAAGTGCAGGATCGATAGACCAGCAGGGTTCTGCTTCTCCCATCTCTATTTCTCTCTCTCTCTTCCCCTCCCTCTCTCTCTCTTTCTTTCTCTTTCCACTGACTGTTTCCCCACAGAACTGCAGGGGATGATTACTCTTTCAGTAAAGCTACCCTGAGATCTGCCAGAGACAAGCAGAAATAAACACACACACACACACACACACACACACACACACACACACACACACACACACACACACACACACACACACACACACACACACACACACACACACACACACATGTACATACAGATAAACACATTCAAACTCATTTACACTCAGTTATCTACTCATTACTGTTGTACACAAGCACATACACGCACACACAAACACACATTTTAGCACACACACACACACACACACACACACACACACACACACACACACACACACACACACACACACACACACACACACAGACGCACACAGAATTGCCCCCCTGGCACAGAGTTACTCCACTGGGTTTACTTGTACCGGTTACAAAGCGTACACACAAACACACACAGAATATAATAGGCAGCATGATTAAAACAGGGGTGTATTTATAGAAACTGCTCCCCCAGCTCGGTTAGGTTTCCCTCCTCCACTGTAATAAAAGCCCACTGGTTGGTAGTTTGCTCAAAATGGATCTCGCTGTACCCAGAATACCTAAACCTGGGAGACACACATGAGCAGAAAATAGACTTTTATCCCTAAAGATCTGGGCCCATATTCATAAAACCTCCCAACTGTGAGAGTGAGAGTACTGATCTAGGATCAGTTTTGTCTTTTAGTGCACAATGGTTAGGGACAGAAATATGGATAGGGGAAAATCCGATACAGCACCTCTGTGCTGAGATGTCTCATGAATATGGACACTAGAGCTAAATTAATAGGTTCCTAAAGGGTTCTTCGCTTGTCCTGCTGGGGGAAGCCTTAAAGGTTCTTCTTTGATATGGATTTCAGTCACAGGTTCTCTGTAGAACCTTATTCTGAGGGTTACATAAAGAACCCCTTAAAGATATCTGTATCTAAGAGGAACTTCTAAGGGTCCCCCCAGCAGGACAAATGAAATAATAAATAATAATAAAGGTTCTAGAAAGTAATTTTTTAAGTGTTGAAACCAGATCCTGAAGTGTAAGACTACTGTCTCTAACACCAAAATGGATTCCATCCATTGTAGTCTACTACACATGGGCTTTTCTCCAAGACCTAGCACAAAAATTCGACAAACCCAGATCGTGACCAAGGTCAAGTTTCTGTGCTTAGGTTATACCCAAAACCTGCACCTACACTGGCCCGTCCAAGATAAGACTGGTGACTCCGTAACCTCCATTTAGGGTTTCACTGTTTATTGTATGATGATTGTTTTTTTCTGTATCAGACACTACAAATGAAATTCCTTTGTGAGGAAATGGAATGCGTCTACATCCAAGTCTGATCCACTTGCCGGGTCATTGACACTGCTACAGAAAACTGGGCCAACCAGACGGGGAGAGGGGAGGCTAATTTTCATGAGGTTATGGTATTTATGGTTATGGTCATTCTTCTCATAGTTATGTTTTTCCTAATAGGGCTTATGTATGCATTGTTTGTACATTGTTATTTTTTTTTCTGGATAGCATAGCTGCCTCAGTCTTAGTGACGTCACATATAAACTCCCTGGTCTGGGAATGTTCTTCGCAAAGTCTGGTACTATAGCTCATATTAACCAGATGAATACAGTTATGTTATTCTACACTGTAAGTCACTCTTATGAAATTAAATGACTGCAATGTAATGTAATATATGAGTAGTATGGCATGTGCTGTATATTTATATGGGGAGGGGTGCAGAGGCCTGTTTTCGACAATGGCGGCCACCTCCTCCCCTTCGTTCACAGACCCACGTAAAAGCTCACGCACAGCCTGGCTGTTTCAGCAAAGTGTGTGCAGCTGCCGAGGTCACCCCTCCATGATCGGCATGGAAATAAAAGACGGTTCCAGGGGGATCAATAGTCTCAAACAATGTTGAAGTGATAGCCGTGATCTAGCAGTGGTTTATGAGCACAGCGGGAGGGCTATGCGTGTGGGGGGTATGGGGGGTGTTGGCGAGGCTGGGGAGGCAGGGTGGGTCCCCCACATCTGTCCTGTGACCACAGGGCTGTTGAACTCTTCCCCCCCCCCTCACGAGACAGCGGGAGATGACACAATCCTGGGTGCGATCTTTCCTTTCTTAGCACTGGGAGTTTTAGGGAACAAAACAGGCTGTTCAGAATTCCTCATGAAGGTTAGGATCAATTAGGAAGTTCCAGCTTTGGCCTTCCAAAAATCACGACAATCAAAATAAACTGTTGGAACCGCAAAGTGCAAAACTGATGAATGTCTATGGTCTGAGAGATTTCAGTCCAAGTCAGACGTCCTTCATTCCAGTTTCAACACTGTTTTTAATAAAGAACCAGGGCTTAAACATGCAATACTGCCTGGGTTTTATGGAGTTTGTAAACCTTGTGTTTTCACAGCATTGGCTGCTATGCTTGGCTTGTCTCTCTCTCTTTCCTTGTTCCCTCTGAATGTATCAAACATTACTGCAAAGTCTTTTTTTTTTTTAAAGCTTCTTGCAAGCACATCCAAGGCTGCACTTGAACACTGGAACAAATTTAATCCAGCCCTGACTCTAAGAACACATTTCTCACTGGTGCATGCACAATAGAAATGTTTTTAGTGCATCAAAATAATCATTCAGTATATTATCAGTGATATTATGAGTACTCATTTACTATTTATACATGCACAAGAATAATGTATTGTTTGTGCATGCACAATGGTCACTTATTAGCAGTACTTGGACAAATAACATAATATTCTTGTGCATGCACAATAAGTTATCAGTTATATTATTAGAACTCTTTTCTTGTTGATGCATGCACAAGAACAATGTTTTATTTGTGCATGCACAATATGCATTTTGATGGTGCATGCACAATAATTTATCAGTTATATTATCAAAACTAATTTATGATTGATGCATGCACGAGAATGATGTTTATTTGTGCATGCACAATAGCCATTTATTAGCAGTGCAAACACAAAAATCAAGGTTACTGGTGAATGTTCTATTATTTTAAGTGGCACATGCACAATGAGCATTGACATTGTGCATGCACAATCATTACATGATTATTATTAATGCATGCAGAGTTATCAGTCATAGTTCATGAACAATAATAATTTATTAATGGTGCATGCACCATAATCATGATGCACCATCAATAATTTTTAGTGATGCATACAAAATAATCCTTTAATTGTGATGCATATATGTGCGTGATGTTATAATTATAGTACTTGCACAACAATAATAATCATGTTTTGATAATTTTGAGTTGTGCATGCCCAATAATGTGCATGCATTTATCTTTGGTGCATGCACTACAATCATTTGTTAATGACGGATGCACAATGATCACTAATTACTTTATGAGATGGTTTAGTGCAATTTGAGAAGTGTGAGATATAAGCTATTCAGAAAACCATTACCTGAATCTCAGCATGATTTGTATTTTAAATTAAAGGCAGCAGAAAACACAAAGTAAGCAAAACATAATAACTTTATGGTGGACGGTCCCCCTGATTCCTCGGTGCACTGAGCCAGTGATAAAGCTCTGCGACTGGGCACCAGATGCCAGATGCTGCAGCCCCCCCGAGCAAAGAACAGCAGATCCCCAGCCCCTGCCTCTCCAAACAAGCTGATCCTTGCATCCCTGCCCAATGTGGGGGTGACGATGGTTACTCTACTCATCTCTGCAAGCTTATAGGTGCCCTGAGATTCCTCATGGTGCAATGGGCCGGCCCAGGAAAGTTTGCCTCTGTCTGCATGTGTCACAGAAGAACCACCAGAGAATTTTCCAGCTCTGCTCTCAAATTGGAATCTTGCCTACACAGGATTGTGATTAGTCAGAAATAGTGAGTGACCGTTGGTTTATTAGCAAAACATATCCTCATGGTGCAATGGGCCGGCCCAAGAAAGTTTGCCTCTGTCTGCATGTGTCACAGAAGAACCACCAGAGAATTTTCCAGCTCTGCTCTCAAATTGGAACCTTGCCTACACAGGATCGTGATTAGTCAGAAATAGTGAGTGACCCTTGGTTTATTAGCAAAACATAACAAGTTCAGCCAGCATCGCGCAAGAATGGAGACAGGATGAGCCTGACAAGTGGGGGCTACAGTGATAATGTGAAAAGCAAAAACAGGGCAAGACCTTGCTTAGACACCATTCTGCTCAGGTGTGGGGGGGCAGGGTTTGTTCTCCCAGAATGCAGGCAGCAGGAGAAGCACCTGCTGATTTCCTACACGGCATATGTTGCACCCGCCCACTCTCTGGGCTGATATTCACCCGCAGCGAAGGCTGATAATGACGACAATCATGATAATCACTCACACCCATTGTCCCCAAGCTCATGTCACATTCCTTACAGGCTTTGAACAGGCCTTTGTACCATTTCATTTTTTGGTTAGAGGCTACCGCAGGTTAAGTGCCTTTGTGAAGAGGTTGAAACAATTGTGTTGACCTTTGGGAGGCTGACTCCGCCCACTCTGCTAAGTCCCCTGATCTCTCAACCCACTTAACCCCACCCACAGTTCAACCCCCTGCCAACTCGACTCCGCCCACTTCCCTCATCACTAACTTATTACATTACATTACATTATGTTACATTTCACTGCAGTCATTTAGCAAACGCACTTAACCAGTTTGGCTTGACATGTACGGAAACATAAGTGCGTCTGCATGGGATATGTGAGTGACAGTGATGACCTGGCTAACCATGCTGCCAGACGAGTATGTGCAAATGTAGGTTGATTATGGCAGTCAATACAACTCCATGTAAGTACATGTAAAATTAATCACTTAGCATCGCTCAGGCTAGCCATCTACCCTATGTGTGCCTGTGTTGTTATGTGAGTTGTGTGTGTGTGCGTGTGTCTGAGTGTGTGTGTCTGTACGTATGTGTGTATATGTGTATTTGTATGAGTGTGTGTGTGTGTGTGTGTGTGTGTATATATATGCGTGTATTTGTATGAGTGTGTGTGTGTGTATATATGTGTGTATTTGTATGAGTGTGTGTGTGTGTGTATATATGTGTGTATTTGTATGAGTGTGTGTGTGCGTATGTGGGGGATCTGTGTACTGAAGTGCTTAGGGCTCAGTTACCTGATAGAAAAAATACTTCACCGGAATTGCCTTAGTAAACATACAGCTGTAATAATGTGCATTGTGTAAAGACAATGAAAGCTGTGCAAGTCACTCTAGATAAGGGTGAGCAATCAATACCTAAGTCTAACCGTGAGTCTAGTATGAAGTACAAGGTTATGTACATGGGCATGTCGCATCCATGCTCAAGAATCTGTACGCTCCCGCAGGCAGCGTGTTTGCTCCTGTGTGCGTAGGTGTCAGTGTTCCTGCGTCAGGCTGGATAACACATACAGACATTTCCTGGGTGTTTGGCTCCCATTAGCTCACATGATGAGGCCTCCCAGCAGACTGCGTGCTCAGAGACCGCAGCTGCGGAGCGCGGCGCCTACATCGCTCCATCATGTTCTCGGGGGCGTTGGGGGCGCAGAATGTAATGGAGGAGACAGAACTGGGATGGCTGGGGCTGGGGATGGGGCGGAGCTTGCAGGAGAGGGCTCCAATTTTAGCGAGAATGTTACATCACCAGAATCAGCACTGGGACACAGACAGAAGTGGAGGGTGTGCCGCCCTGGGTCCAGGCTCAGTTCTGTGGCTCAGTCCTTTAGGGGCGACCTGGGTCAGCTCCCTGTTAGCGCCAGGGCTACCTCTAAACCTCATCTGCTGGGGAACGGGAAACCGGGGTACAGAGAAAGCAAATCATTAAAAACTGCTCCATCTCATAGGACCGATATCCAGGTACCTGTCAATGCCTAGCAGGATTTAAATAACACCGTATAGTTTATAGCTCTGTACCATTTATGAACAAGAGGTCAACATATCCCCTGCCCTCACACTTGGAAACAATGAGAGTAATGAAACTGGCCAAAACCTTAGATTTTTCCTTGCTACGCATCACCAATGCAAACCCCCATGGCCAGTAATGGCTGCGGTGCGGCTTGGACTCAAACATCTAGCAGCGGGATTCACAGCTACACTGTGAAGGTATGGCTCTACTCCACGAAACACTCAGAGGGCCTTTACACATGCACTGACATTCATGATACAGCTCCTCTTTCGAGTTTTCATAGGGTTGAGCTACAGGTCTCGCCCACCCCACGCCATTCTCCCATACTCCCAGCTATTGTCTCTATAGGAACCTCCTCTGTTGTCATTATGTACCATTGCTAGCATACCTTCTTCATTCTACCACCCTCACTTGTCAACAGCTTGGTTTTAAACCCTTAGTATACTGAGGGAACACTGTATTGTATTTTTAATCACTTATAACACAACAGAGTCTGTACTGAGAAATACAAGGACCCTCCTGCAGTGACTCAGAGGTCTCCAAAGGCCCTTCCTAAATGCCAAAGTGAAGACAGGTTATGGAGAGAAAGAAAGGGGGGGGAGAGTGAGAGAGAGAGGAAGAGAGAGACAGGAGAGGGACAGGGGAAATCAGGCTACCAAAACAGAGAAACCCACTTAGCTGGCCAGCAAACTAGGTCAGAGCTTCCTTAAGCACGCCAGAATGCCTGGGAGTAACGCAAAGCGTACGAGTGCAGCCTGCACACACACACACACACTCATACACACATGCATGCACACACACACACACACACGCAGGCTGCCAGGGAAGAAGGGCAGGAAATTGCGCCGGAGACCGAGCTCCGAGCGGAGTTATCCGTAACGGCGTCTCGCGTAAGCAGATCCGCATTTCTGCAGACTGTTTGCCCTCGCAGCTCACACACTCTCCTCTCTGCAAATCCCCCTTAAGTCGCACAGATCCGGGGGTCCTTGAAAAAACGATTTTTTTTTTTTTTTTTTTAACCGAACACTCAGCCATTGCGAGCTGCTCCCCTGCACGTTTTAAATAAGAACGTCTCGAGGACGCAGTCACGGGGCAAGGCTGAGAGATGGAACGGGACAGGATCCTAAATTAAAAACAGGGAAGCAGATTCTTCTGGTACTCTGGAAGCAATGAAAAATAAGGAGAAAAGAAGGGCCCGGCACACAGCACGTTTCCATGGTGAATTCCTGAATTGGTTGTCACAGATGGGGTTGGGGTGGGGGGAGGTTGGTGGAATAAGTTATAAGCTAGCATGACTCACAAGGCTGGTTTTTCACAGTAATTCAGCACCCCCCCCCCCTCTTTATTACCCAATACTCCGTCCAGAGCCTCCAGAATTTCCAGCCAACGCGGTTAATTCTGATGCCAATCTCCCACTAGAGACACGCCGTCGTCCCCTTTGATCACGCAGAGAAATATCCAGCTAGTATAAATGTGTAATACGCTCACTGTGTAATTTGCCCTGGGTAGAGCAAGCCTCTCCCCGGCAAATAATGAATGTAATGAGTTTCCGCCCTTTGGAAAGACACGTGTAGCTTTTTTTTATTTTATTTTCTTTTTTCTTCTGACCGATTTGTTTTTCGAGGGGTTGAGCGGCGGCTTGTGGCGAAGAGGCTCTGCCGTATTGTTCTGAGGTTCACGCCGGAGTGGCGCGTTTCTGACACCCCCTTTTGTGGTCCCGCCATGGGGAGGCAATTGGAAGCTGAAGCGGTAGGAACCAGAGATGAGAGAGGGTCCCAGGCACCCAAGGGAATTGTGGGAAAACAAAGAGTGGGCCGAGAGAGAGGGAGATACAGAGAGAAAGAGCGGCTCTTACGTCACACCTAAACCGCTGCTTTCAGGCGGGAGGCCCAAGCCTCACTGGTACAGTTAGCAGCCCGTGGGGTGCTCTGCCAGGAAGGAACATGAGAGCGAACTGAATTCGACACATGGGGCCCGGACCGTTCACTGCACAGTACAGGAGCAGAGCCAGACAAGTTAGCCCTGTTCTGTTCAGTTACCGCGGTTACGCAATCACCACGGAAGCGTCCAGGGATGCTTTAACAGTGACAGAATAAGGAGACGATCAAGGCCTTGGTGTGTGTGTGTGTGTGTGTGTGTGTGTGTGTGTGTGTGGGGGTGGTTTGGGGTAACATATGCCCTTTGTTAGAGGTCACCTGGCCAAACCCATTCCAGGAAGACTTTCATAGAGGAACTGAATCTGGGTAAGATGCCATGACTAGTGGTTTATGTACACAGAGGGGAAGCCCCGTCTGAATGATTCTGCCCCATCCTGGTTGCCCTTTGTTTGAATCCCTTCTGGTGGTCCCATCCAGGGGACCCTGCTCCCTGTCTGTCACCCATGTTTTGTGTTTGTTCTGCGCTACTCCATCCTGTGGTTACACGATTTCCCTCCTCATCAATGAGGCTAAATCCCTTTCTCCTCATCATCTGATATTGTGTCCTCCACCATTACACACACACAAACACACACACACACACATGCACCAACAGTCTTGCCAGGAATGTGCTTGTTAACTGGGAAGCACAGGAAGGCAGTCAGACAGCCTAAATCCAGGCAGCGATGCCTCCGTGGATCCTCCATAACACATCTCTGCACAGAAAGGGAGGGCGGGAGTTCAACTACAGTAATAAAACCCTGAGCTTTACTGTCACACAGGGGCCCCGGACACGACACCAAAACGCACCCGCGCGGCTGCTTTGGCCTGCTCGGGGGGATGACCCTGTTTTTGGGCCCTCTGGATACAGGCACAGGACCCTGTGAATTCCTCAGAGCAGGATACCTGACCTGGGCTGGCCTGTGTAAACGGGCTCCTAAAGCCGCCATATGAGAGCGGGGAGGGCCCGCCGCGTCGACCTGCATTACGGTGACGGAGAGGAGAATAAATCTCTGTAACGAGAGATTCCGCTGCGGAAAACGCTATGACAGCGCCTCTAAAATGCCCCCTCATGTGATGGCGGACGTCTTTGGGGGAGTGTGTGCAGCCGAGTTTCCTCACAGACACGGAGGAGAGACGGACGTGGGGCTTATCGGGAAGATCACTGAGATTCCCCACCCCTGTTTGTTATGGGCACAAAGGGACCTGGGAACCCCCCAGACCGCAGCGCATAAGATAGAATGCCACGGCCATGCGGGTTGGCCCACTTCCTGTCGGGAGATATTTGTCATTCCTGAATGACAGGAAGTGGGCCAAGGAGAAGGAGAAGGGTGGGGGCGGTGGTTCAGGGAAGGTTTCAGTCGCCTCAAGCAGAGGGTCACTTCTGGACACTCACAGAGTGCACCCTACACCTCAGAAATGCTTGGATGTTAATTCCTGCCTCACACCCAACAGCGCTCTTTATTAGAGGCGATTCCTGATGTCATGTCCTTCTCCTTTCACTTCAAAGCTGGACATCCTGCTTGTTTCTCTGTACCCAGTAAAAAAAAAGAAAAGATATCCATTTATGGCCATTATGGCCTTATATCTGGGAGCTGTCGGAGACGGTGTGGTGTGATTTAGGGCACGGGTCTATGAGAAGTGCTTGCCCTCGGAAGATACTGTTCCTTTCCTACATCGTGGCTTTAACTCCCAGCAACGGGGGAGCGCGTTTCAGTCGACGGCGCCTCTTCCTCTAATTTCCGATGCCTCGAGAGAGAGGGACCCCAGTAAAGACAGGAAATATTTTTTTTCAGAGATCAGAAAAACCTGAAATAACCCTGTCAAAAAGCCTTATATATCCCAGCTAAAAATTCTAAAAAAAAAACCCCAATCAATGATGCGATAAAAAACCCAGGGAAAAAAACCTGAAATAACCCTACTAAAAACCCAACACAACGCTTACAAACAACCTCAAATAATCCAACTAAAAACCTAAAATAACCAAGCCAAGAATGCTAAATAACCCAGAGCAGGGCTTGTGAAGATTACCCAGCACTGCAGGCATCCCGTAACAGCATGCCAATAATCCTCCATGAGCTTTTTAAATTATTTGTGACAAGTTTTCTTCCAGCTTGCCACTAATAATCACTCTATCTTTCACTCCGAGACAGTCCGTCCGTGTACTTTCGGCTCTCCTCCTTAGGAAAACAAGGTGACCTTCGTGCCTTGCGGAGAAGGAGGCAGGTAAATCAGCTTGATTTGATGAGGAGGACGGGGACGGGGACGGGCCTTCCGCCGCGGGGTGACCGTCGGGGTGCGTGAGCTAAAATAAGCCCGCCTGCGGTGTGAGAAGACACGGCGCATAAACTATTTACAAAGCGGGAGGGCTACGCCTGCCCCGTCACCCTCTCGGGTTTCGAGTCGGCGAGGGCAGGCTCTGTCTACCTGTGGGAAAGGGGAGGGGTGCTGTAACGTGACTGTCCCACCTGTTAAATTCCACCCAGAGCCACCTGCTACTGGCAGCTTGTCCTCTATTCAGGAGGATTCAGTCCCCAGGATTCAGTCACCATCAGCCTTTTACCGTCACTTTCAAATGAATTACACATAAATTAAAAGTGTGACATTTTTCCCCACAGACACAGAGGATTCCCAGAAATCACCACATTTTGATTGTTACACTGTGTTAAGAAATAATAAATCAACACCTGAATTTATTCGTAAGTCAAAGATGAGGACAACTATTGTTTGAAATCAGGTCTGAGTTTGCTTTAGCTCAAACTTGGATTACAGATTTGAGTACACAATAGCCTCAGAGCACTAGTCCTGTGGGTTAAATCACTTCAATGGTAACAAGATAATTTTGCTGATGTCACTTCCTTAAATAGCATGAGGATAGTGACATCACTTCCTGGAATAAGACAGAAGGAAGGTGGGTACAGACTCAGGGGGAAGAATGGTCTTGCCAGATGGGGCTGTGCATTGTTGAGGTGAGGGTGCCCTGCTGTCCCTCGGAATGGAAGAATGAGGTACCATGAAACAAAAAATGGGTGCAGCTACCACCTATACTACTAGATACTTGCTGTGTGTGATGATTGTGTTTGTTGTGAAGAGTAAAACTTTTGGATGGGCTGAGAAAAAATGATAGACAAGTGATAGACAGGTAATTGTAGCTTCACCGTCTGTTTGGTGTCATAATACCTCTTTTTTCTGATCACTAGTTCAGAGGCGAATCAGCTAAAATGCTGCTGAAAATGTGAGAAAACTAAAAGAATTTTTTTACTCAATTTGCTTTTGAGTTATGAAAAAAACAAAAAAGGGAAAGGGACGGACAACGCGATAACCGCTCTGAACAAGACAGCCCAGTCTGCCTGTGTCCCAGTTTTCAACGTCTACTCAGATTAGCCAGTACTGCATCGATGTAGAAGCGATAAAAAAAATTCATCCCCCAAATCTTTCCAATTATGCTCTGTGTATATTTCTGCTGCATTGTCAGAGACGATTCTGGCAACATATGCGCAGTGATGCTGTTCTTTACAAGGTGTTTAGGGTTGGGGGTTGGGGGGGTTGTTAAAGAGGGTAGGAGGGCCCTGGCTCATTTCTGGGAGGTAAGAATAGACGCTTTGGTAAGAAGTGAAGTAATACTAAACACAGGAAGGAGTGGAGGAAAATAGCTCAGCACACACACATTACACATGCATGTACACAAGGAGTCTTTCTAACCCACACACACACACACACAAACACCTCACTGAACTACAGCACAGAAAAAGGCGTTTTTTACATTTTTTTATTTAACCTTTATTTAACCAGGTAAAGTCTTATTGAGATTAAAATCTGTTTTACAAGAGAGACCTGGCCAAGAAGGCAGCATGAAAAACACATATCACAAAAGACAATATGAAAACATCAACCCTTCTGTCACAATAGAGCCATATTAAAAAAAAAACAGACCACTGGAATTAAACAGTTTATGAGCAGATCAGGTGAAACTAAAAAATGAAGGGATACGGGAGCGTTTGGAGGCAGGGGGCAGACGTTCAGTCACACAGCACTGATCAGAGACGATGGCGGACGCCGCACTGTCACTTCGGCTCGACCTCCACGCAGAGCTGGGACGCGCACAGCCTTATTCGAGAGTTATCCAGTCTCTGTACTGCATTACTAACTGAGCAGAGACTGACGCTTGCACACTGGCCTGTATTCCACTTTCCAGTCACTACGTATTGGGCTGAAATACATAATTAAGTAGCTGTGGTGGTTCTGGTTTTGGTGGTTTTGGTGCTGCTTGGTGAACTGCCGATGACGGTGGGGGGGGCAGGGAGGGGCTGGTTTATGGTGTTTGCTACAGATACAGTGGGAAATTGGGGTGGGGGGGATTCTTTCATCTCTGGGCTCTACTCCCGACGGGGACGCCCTGTTCCCTCCCCCGTCAGAGGGTCTCAGTGTCCCAGCCCATCTTCAGTCAGGGTCTGTGGTCTCCCCCTCTCCATCCCTCCCCTCTTTTGATAGGCTCCCTGCATTAAGCCCTATTATCCTGGGCCACACGGGACGGGCGGTGCGCCCCTACCTTTGATGTTCTCTCGGGTCATGTGCTCAGAGCCGCTCCACGCCCATTACGCGATTCTGGCCTGCGATAGCCATCAGCGACAAAGACTGAGGGAGACATCAAGACCCTCCCCCCAGCCCTCTGAATTTCTCACTTCCTCTCTCTCTCTACCCTTTCTCTCCACTGCCTATCCTTTCCTACTCCCATCTCTCTTCCTTCTCCTCCTACTCTCAGTCCCACGTCTCTCCTCTCTTTATCTCACCTGCTTCTCCTCTCTCCATTTACAGTTAAATTTAATTTAAATGCTTTATCCTCACGACACATTTTGAAATATGTCTTCCCTTAAGTGTATAGCAGATAAAGAAAGCAATGATAATAATGACAAATATCAGTTATAACAACAAAACAGCATAAACAACAACAAGGACAAGTATAATGACAGTTATCAGTAAAAATAAGAATAAAGATGATGAAAATATTTCTAATTAGTAGAGATTACAGGGGTCTCTCCTGTCTCTCCACCTTTCTCTCCTCTCCTTTTTCTGTCATCTCTTCTCTCTCTCTATCTGTCCTCTCTCTCCTCTGCTCCCTCAGCTCTTTCATTTCTCTGTCTCCTCTTTCCTCTGCATCCTCTCTCCATCCTGTCTCCCTCTTCCAAACACTCCTGTTGTTGCTCTCTCTCTTTCTCCTGTCCTCTCCCTGCCCCCCAACCCCCCGTCCACCCCTCCCCCCTTTACGTGGGACTCATTCTGATGCTCTGTGTACGATTGGGGCTGAATTCTAACCACACCAAACTGCACAGCACCAATCAAGAAGAAACACTAATGCAGCTTGTTTCCTTCAACACCCCCCCCAAAAAAAAAAGAAACACACACAAGCCAAATCACTAAACATGCTGATAGCTATTAATATACTTGTAGACTCTGAATAACCTCTACACTATGGATTTGCTAGCTGCATAATTCATACACCTTCATTTTAATTTATTTATGCGTTTATCTATTGTGCAATTCCACATTGCGGATGGGATTTTTAAGAGCTATACGTTCACCCCTCGCTCAGAATTGTGTGCTTTGCCCCTTTGGGACTTGAACCCATTACCCCAACACCAATTCCCACCCGTCATCACCTGCTGCCCCTGGGGTCGCTCTGTGACCTGCGCGGTGGCCCAGTGTTAGCTGAGCCATCAGTGTTTTCACCTCCCATTAAAGTTTAATGGGAAGGTAGTGTAGCATAGCGTAGTGTAGCGTAGTGTGGGCGAGGCTGGCCACACCCACAGCAGCTTCTCCTGTCTCCTCCCATGTAGGCCGGGGCTCAGGTGTCCCCTCCATCTTTGTGCCTCAGCTAGAACTAGTGTTTGTGCGTGTGTGTGCGTGTGTGTGTGTGTGTGTGTGTGTGTGTGTGTGTGTGTGTGTGTGTGTGTGTGTGTGTGACCAGATCCTGTTTACTTGATCTAGGGCTTGCCTGTCTCTAACGTGCATATATATGCACATGTACACACATGCATGGACACACACACACACGGTGAACAGTCAAACACAAACACTGCTCTGAGCCTCACATAGATGCATACACACACAGTGGAGAGTCTACATGGTTTTCTTCATTCCATTCAAGTAGATAACTGGAAGAAAAACCATACACCAAAATTCTGATAAATGTATGTTTATACATTCATCACACCAAAAAAAACTAACATACTGTTAAAAAACACACCCTTCACTTTCCATTTTAATATTGATGCAATTTAGGCCCACAATATTAATATGTATGACATAGCCAGCCCAGCCTAGTCATCTGCACTATCACTATCATCTCCATACGATGTGCCCTGGGAGGATGCCCATATGCAGGATGAAAAAACTGCTTTAAAATGCAATAAATACCTGGTCATTTTTAATGCTGTCAGCCCAGCCTCCCAGAAGCCCCACACACTGCCCCCTTCTCCTCGCCCCCCTCCCCTCCCCTCCCCGCTCTCCGCCTCTGTTCACAACGTAATGCATTTCTGCCGCAGCAGGGCTCCACTCTTAAAGGCAAAATATAATCAAATATCAGACACAGTGGAAGTGATGAATATCATTGGGCTCGGAGAGGAGGATCAGCTGGGTGTTTGGCACTCAGAAAGCATCTGGAAGGGATGTGCTTTATGCATGGGGCTCTGCGGGGGGTGTGGTGTGATTGGCCGGGGGATAGTGGGTGGGGGCTCGGGGTATGGGTCAGTATCACATACAGAAACACAAGACAAAAAAAAATTCCCCCCATGGAAGAGATGGGGGAGAGAGGATGAAAACAGGATGGGATAAGTCTGTCTTGCACACAATCTCTGTTTTCAAGATTATGCCTGTGATAAGTTCAAGCTAACCGAATGACACATAGAGATCAAATCAAGTCACCGTTCCCTACAGATATGTGAACAACAGATTCGCCACCTGAGTCATTTTGGGTTGGGGGTGGGAGGGGTCAACATGGAAAGCCCACATCATCTCTTAAAATCAAGGCACACTCATCAGATTTCAATAACAACAACCAACGCCAACTCGACATGTTGAACCAATAAGGATCTATGCCAACAACCACAAACAAACACCTGCAGGCAGCCTATTCAGGAGAAATGCCGGCATTTTGCTGGCGTTGATTGGTCAAAATTGGGCTGGAGTGCACCCAGCTTTAGCTCTTCCTTGGGATCTTCTATGCAGGACAAGGACAAAGAGAATGAATCTACCGTGGCAGAGCAGCGTTCTTCACCCCCTGGTCCCCAGGGGTACCCCGGCGTTCACTCCAGCTGTGGTCTTAATTAGCAAGGTTCGACCGAGCCGCTAATTGAATGCTCTTCCGGATTTAGAAAATCATGACATTATCTGTTGGGTTTCTGCAATCCCACTGCCCCCACTACCACCCCCATCTCCATGGAGGATAACTTTGTTATACATATAATAAGTCTATACAATTGAGAGATCACAGCAATCGTGATGATTCTGTTTGGAAATGACACTTTTCATGCCCAGTGTCCATATTCAGCAGTAGACAAGCAGCACGTTAAATATTAACCAAAGCCTTTAACCACCTAGACACCTCATACCATAACTCCAATTTACTTTTTCATCTGCTGCATTTTTAACCAGAAAATTGCAATACTGGTTGTGTATTTGTTGATAATGGCCTACATGATAATGATAACACATTTCCTGCATGCTATATGGTCAAATAATATAAAACTATAGGACAATGGTCCAACATTCATAAATGGGGTTAACCTCATCACAATGAGTAACCCAGGGAAACCAGGATTCCGGATTTGTGAAACCTTTCACACAGAGTAACACAACTATCTGACACTGAAGGCTGACATCATTTAGGATTACAGCAAAGCTGGATAAATGAACAATTTATCAGGAGTCTCATTACAGAAGACAGACTTTTAAAACTGCATGAGACCGCAGACTAAGAAAGCAAACAGGAAACGGCCACTCCGCACTTGGCGCCCATGTCCTGACGAAAGTGATGTGGTCACGGGGCAGCCCAATTTGCTCGCGCCGGCCTGAAACTTTTTTTCAGATCGTGAACCAAAACAGTCACCGCGGGAGAGTCGGGGATGATACGTCAGGCTATGATGTCACTTCCCGACGAGCTGGGGACAGGCAAAGCCCCAGTGCCGACAGCATTTTGGAAATATATCTCTGGGAATTCATTTCTCTCATGGGTGTGGGACTTGGGAGACAGGGAGGGGAGTCGTCCGCTGGGATTATTTTCATATGAGGTGTTGTTTTCTTCAGTCATTTCTTCTATTTGCCTTGCACACACCCTTCTTCAAGTGGACCTCACACAACTTGCATTACGTACTGTCCATTTATTTAGGTGGAGTGAGATGATGAAGTGATTCGGACTAATGACCTTCCTCAAGGGTACGAGAGCAACGCTCTTCCTGGGGTTCAAACCCGCAGCCACTTAGGGTTTAAGAGCCCATTTTCCTAACCATCAATTTTTATATGATCCTAATTTAAGCAATCAGGTCAGCTGAGAATGAAGTTCCCATTTGCAGTGAGTGATGACCTGGGGAATAACGGTGGGTAGGGAATGTAAGAGATTGTGTAGCAAATCATTAAGGCAGGGAATCATTAAGTGGATGTAAAGAGATGGTTTTGTCGATATCTGACCAGGACACCATAACTGACACACCTACAGGCTCAGCAACCTTCATAAGTCAAGACCTCCATACTGAGATTCAAACATGTGAGTTGCAGGCCCATCTCCCTGACCATTATTTTACACTGCCAAGCTTGATGATGCATTTCACCCAAAACTACAACATTACCATCTTCAGCATCATCTGAGTCTGGAACGGGAGGGGGACGGGGTGAGAGTGAGGCTGGGAGGGGGACAGGGTGAGGGTGGGGCGATCATGGCAAAGGCTGGCTAGACATTCCCCAGTCTGGTCCCTCAGCAGTGAGGGTAGCGAAGTGTGACTTTGTCCGTCCAGAACCAGGGCGGGTCAGCGGGGGACTCAATGGTGTAATGGCAACAGAAGCGATCCAGACCCTGGGCCTCACCCTCGTCTGTCTGCCCTCTTCAGCCAAAACACTGCCCCACCCCGCCCATCATGGCATGCCAGTGTGAGTGGAGAGAAGCTGGCTGTGGAAGACCTAATGCAGCTGGGCTCATAACCTAATACCAGCCTTCTGTGCTACAGACTAAGGGACCCGATGCAAACCACAACACCCAGGACTACCCGAAGCCAGAATATTAGCTGTCATATCTGAATAAGGCTTCCTCTGGGGTCAACACAGTAAGGTTACTTCCTTTTGTTCTTCCTCCTCCTCATTGGCCACTGCATTGTCCCAACGCTGGGCAGCAGTTGCATAGCAACTTATGCCTCCACTGAATCAACCAGCACTAGCACACCTGGTTCACCTTATCAAGGTCCTAATAGAAGACCATGGTTAGCTGATCAGGTGAATCAGGACTTTTGGTTCCATGTTCCGCGCCAAAGCCCTTCAACCACACCGTACCTTTCTCAGATAAGGCCGGACACCTCTGGAGCAAAAGCTGCTCATTGATGGAGCTCTATCCTGCTTCCATTAAGATCTTAAATTCATAAATTATGAAAGATATTTTGATCCCTGCTGCTGGAAAGTACAAAATCTCCCCCGTTGTGGGCGGTGATGCTACGGATGTATAGAGTAACAGGTGCAGCATAGTTTGTGAACTCCCGCCATTGACTAGCCGTGTTATAAACAGACCATCTCTGGCTCTGTCTCACCATCGTCGTAACAATATCCCATAATGCTTTCTGGTCTGTTCAGTCACTCTGGGAAAGGTAAGTAGGGAATTAACCACGAGGGGGGGGTCACATAATTGAAATCGGATGCAATTCAACCCCTCTTGAACACTGGGAGCTCGAGCAGGTGCATTACCCAGGCCATGATGTGGATCATTAGTAATTCAATAAGGGCTGCTGATGTCTTGCCAGAGGGTGGTGGTTACAATAGCCGTTTTAGCATCTAATCTGAATCTCAATGCCATACCTGGAGAGGAAGCAGGGCGCTCTAACTGTCTTTCTGCTATTTTCCCAGCATGCATTCTGGTGCCGTTTGAGATGAATCACCTTCTTCCCTCCCTCCCTGCAGGTTCAAGACTTTTGGTACTCTGGTAGCCCTGAGAGATTATAGCCCTTCACAGCGAGTGCCAGGGAAAACGCCGTAGGCCAGACTGCCGGCAGGACCCCAGAGCATCTGACCGTCTGCGTGTGCCATGAATTTACAACTGAGATCAAGAGTGGGGAAATGGGACAGAAGGTGAGGGAGAGACAGAACAAGAAATACAGCATGGAGGAAGGAGTGATGGAACAAAGGAGAACATGAGAGAGGGGAAATGAGAAAGAAGGAGAACAAGAGGAAAGAGAGGGACCTAGAAATGAAGATGGAAGGGAGGGAATGACAGTAAAGAGAACGAGACCTGGCGCCCCAAAGAGGAAAGGATATGTGATCATGTGATCACTGTGAGACAGGTGAGGCTGAGACAGAGGTACACTTCCTCCTATACTGCAGTAATTACTCAAAACATTTGCAGAGACTTCTTCAAAAATAAAAAAGAATATATCAAAATTTTGAAAAACCCCCTGTGGAGAGAAAATTACCAGTGTTACTGGGTGGCTGCTCTGTATGTAGCAACCTATCACCAGTACAGGAATACAATAAATGTATAAACGTCAGTTAAGAGTAATTCATCTTTTTCTGTTGTTATTGAGTAAATTGCACCATTTGCTTTGGCAACACAGCCCATGGCATGCCAATAAAGCACACTGAAATTGAAATTGAAATTGAGAAAGGCCGAACCCAACTATAGATTCTGAATGGCTTTTATTTCCTAATGATCAGAATGAGAGCTGAGAGGTTCATGAGGGCTCTGTCATCACTGACTCCATGACGATTAATAAACTGTATGATCTGGACGAGTGTGAGCACGCTCTCACGGTCTGAGGCTGGGTTTTTCTGCATCTCTCTCTCATTAAGCCCTGCACAACACCCTCCATCTTCCCAATGTGTGAGATTTCACACCGCCTGCTGTCTACGGTCAGCCCAATCTCCTCCCTGCTCCCCACACCCCCCCAGCAAGGGGAATGGTCCTTAAAAATTCCACTCAAGCACCTCTCGTTTTCAATTTCTGATGAGACGCATGTTTGGAATGTGATCAGAGAACCCCCACCCCTTCCCGCTCCCCCTCCCCCTCCCCTCGGCAATAAAGAGTGGCCCGTAGCAACAAGATTTCCAGGGAGTAAATTCTGCTCGATGCACGCACGCACACAGACACACACACACACACACACACACACACACACAGACACACACGCACACACACACACGCACACACACGCACACACACACACACACACACACACACGCACACACACACACACACACACAAACACGCACACACACACACACACACATACACACACAGACACACACACACACACACACACACATACGTTTCCATTACTTGTGGTCAGGGAGAATAACAGACGGCAGCCCTCCCTGGTGAGGGGGAGAGAAGAGAGAAAAATAAAGATGCTGTGTGCGTAAAGATGAATCACTACGATCATCCCTGATGACAGTGGAGTTTCATTCTGTGGACCCGCAGAGTGGGCCCTCGTTCATGTGCACGTCCGAGGTGGAATCCCATGGATGTTCGCTTACTGCACAGCTTCTGCACGGAGCCCCAGAGAGGACAGGACACCAGAGATTTCACCAGCCAAATGAGCAGCACATGTGGCGAGCAGGAGTGTGTGTGTGTGTGTGCGTGTGTGTGTGTGCATGCCTTTAAGTGTACATGTGTACTGTGCAAGTGTGTATGTTTGTGTTTGTACACATAGCTACATATGTGTGTATACTTATGTGTGAATGTGTTTGTGTATATGTGTATAAATGTGTGCCGGTGTGTGCATATGTGTCTTTATTAGGTGTGCAGTTAGCCCCTGACTCAGTTCTGACCTTTGAGGAATAAAAATTATGACCAAATGAGGAGAAGGTTTGGGTGGGAGGGCTGGGGTGGGTGGGGGTGGGTGGTTGAGTATAAATAAAGCCTTTGAATGATTAACCAAATAAACCGAATTTTCCATTAGTGAATCCCTGCTTTCCAACGCACTGCCTTCCTCAGATTCAATCATCACAAACCGGCTGCCATGAACCTTAATGAGCATGAGGACCGGAGCGCTTCCCTCCATGACTTAGCTGTGACTCAGGTACGGCAACGGCACGCCGAGAAACACCTACGTGTCCTGCCAACACACGGCAAATGGAACAATCATATTACACACAGTACCCGTTTAATTCATCCGCCCCCTGCTTGCCAGTCCAAATTTCCCAGCATGCACCACTGCTAAAGTACATGGGATGCCAGGGACAGCAAATCTCACAAAACAGATGGAAACAGGCTTTCACGCTGAACAGCAGGTATCTGCGGCTTGATGCATTTGGAGAAGGGGAAAAACACACTGATGGGAAAAACAGTGCCTGAATGATGTACCGGACACAGCAATATGAAAAAAAGAGCACACATTCCAGGGCAAAAATACGGCATTATGCTCCTCAAGAGGTTTCCATGGCAGCTGGATGTTGTGTCAACGTTTGCAGAATGTTGTGCCTTAATCATACAGCCCCCAAGCTGACCAGGGACATGAAAAACCAGTCTTATTAACACCGGCACGGTCAAAAACAGGCCAAGCAAAAAAAAAAAAGCGGAGAGAGTCATGTGACCCGGAGCTCCCAGCTGTTAGTGATGACCTCGCCTCAGCGAAGGCCTTGGTCGGTCAAATCAACAGGGCGATATACATGACGACCCACGTCACCCACCTTTGGGCCAGTGCGACGGCGGGGTTGGGGGGGCTGGCGGGGTAGGGTGGGGTGGGGAAGGAAAACAAGTCTCCCAGGGCCTACACCAAAGAAACAAATATGATTTCCCTGCTGTGCTGTGGTTGGTCAGGCAGTTGGGGGGGGTGGGGGCAGGGGTGCAGGGAAGGGGGGTGGGGGCAGTGGATGGGAAGACTGGATTTAGAAACCCCAAGTAACATTATCTGTGACAGACGCTAGCATGTGCCATATCTGAAGCTGAATCAACACTGAGGAGACGCAACATGACCCCCGAGCCTTGGAATGCCCCGAAGACGCGCGTCGCAGGCAAACAAGGAGGCGGGGCCACGTGTGGTGCCGTCCATGCCTCTGTCTGATTGGTCAGTTTAAGGCTGGGATGGAGGGATGGGGGTGGTGACTGTAAGATGGTGTCTCCTGGCGTGACTGGATCCTGCTTCGGGCAAGGAACCCAGACAAAACATCAGCAAACTCGTTGCCTCTTCTGTACCCCACCAGCCTCTCTGCTTCCCCCAGCCACATACTTCTGCCTCCAGGTCAGCATGAGGGTCTGCTTCCCCCTGGAAGAGGCTATGTCAGGTGGGGCCACTCACACCCCTGCATTCTCCCCTTCTGACCCCAGCCATGACACATCAGGTCCAAACACACAGACACACACACACACACATAGAAAAACACACATATACATACACATGCACACACACATGCACACATAGAAAAACACACATATACATACACATGCACACACACATGCACACATAGAAAAACACACATATACATACACATGCACACGCACACTAACACAGACACACACATACACCCACACACACACACACACACACCCACACATACACACACAGACATACACACACATACACACACACACACACGCACACACACACACCCACACACACATACACATGCACACGCACACTAACACAGACACACACATACACCCACACCCACACATAACACACACACACACACGAACACCCACACCCACACATACACACACGCACACGCACACACAGAAACCTCTCTCCCACCATTATGTGTGAGTGTGGTGAGGGTGCTGACTCTCTAATGGGGTGCGACGGCTCCACATCGCCCCTGATTTGCTCTGACAGGGAAAACAATACAGGCAATAAACGGGAAGCACACCATCGCCGCCGGAACAAAACGCAATTTACGATATGCCTTTTGATTACATTACAGAGCTTCATAATAACCTCCAGCAGGGCAGACAATGTTTCTGCCATAAACAGGAAACATCAAGTGTGCAGGTACAGCATTAGGAACCTTCTGCTATCAATGACATTGTGAATAAAATCCTGATAATGTTCATGGAAGAACTTCCTTTTTCCCCTTGTTATGCGTCCCGAACCCTCGTCCTGTTAACACATTCCTAGAAAAACTTTTTTTTTTTTTAATCGGGAACGGCATTTTTTCTGTTTCCACCGCTGACCAAAACAAACAAAAAACGTCTTTTTTTTCAGTGCAGGAAAAGATATCGTTTCTTAAAGAGAAACCACCACGCCATCCTTCATAAAACATTTTCACCTGGGCTGATCTTCTGCCCCTGAAAAAGGTTAGCCATGCCAAAATACGAATGAGAAGGTTGACTAATAAATACACGGCAGAGAGGATTAGCCCACAAGCTCATTCTGCTGTCAGTTTTACCCCACTCCGGCACTCTGTGTCCCAGGCTTCTCCTGTGTTTTACAGGTGTCAGTGCTGGCATTACACAGGATTAACCATGTTATTGCAGGATTTTGGATGCTGTCATCGGGGTAAAATGCTGAATGAGCGCAGCACCTGGAAATTATGTTTTTTTTCACTTTACTACAGCATAAAAAAATAAGATGGAAGGTATCTGATTCAAATGAAACACGGACAAATACACCCTTCAGTACAGCTTCCCATTATCACAGCTCAAACAAAACTTCTTGATGAGTTCAATTAAAACAAGGTTACAGGATTTGACAGTAGGCAATTAACAGCTGATCAATTAAGTAGTTCGTTGATGGGTTCAATTCACAGTCTTTGGTTGGAGATGACCCCCAGTTTTAGGGCTCATAATACCTCACTGACCCATCACTTCTTGATGTAAACCCATGATTATCTCATCAGCTGAATCAGGTGCTTTTGTGCTGAGATTGAACGAACGCCTGCACCCACACTGGCCCTTCTTGGAAAAGGCCGGAAGCCCGCGGATTACAGTTTTAAAGGCGTTTCTACAGAGGACCACAGCACAGTTACCAATAAGAAACACCCTCTCACAGCATTCCATTCTGCGTAATAAATATATAATGCTACATGTGTTTATGTATAATTCTAGTGAATCTTATCCATATATATAATTTAATGGGGATTAAAACTGAATTTGGTCATATACACATAGATTTTACATTAAGATCTGGATTCCACAGACTGAGCCAGGGTTCGAGGCCCACAGAGCTGTTTCCTGAGCGGCTCAGATGTGGCCTTTTAACGCGTGCAGTAAACGGGAGCATTGCAGGCTCCTCAGCCTTCTAAATATTACTAATTACCACGGCTGTTCTGCTGTTTAGGAAGCGGGTTATTGCTCATTACCTTACCGCTACGCCTCAGTGGGTCACAGGCCTGGGTCTCCGGGACATCCAAGCCGTGTGAGGGGAATACTAAGAAACGTGCGCGGAGGCTAACACGCTAACACACACGTACGCACACATACACACACATGCACACCCAGGGACGGCTGTGACAACATGTTGGTGCTTACAGGAGACAACACCAGCAACCTGCCATCTGGCTTGCGCACGCATTCACACATACCTCTCACACAAACGCTCAAACACATCGGTGGTATAAGCGCACACATACACATGTATATATACAAATATGCTTAAACACATGCAGACATATACACAAGCACTAGAACAGAGCTCTATCTCCCAGCACACAGCTAAAGGAGAGATCCCAGCCACACACACACACACACACCCCTATACACTGCTGTGGGGAATAACTGACAGCTGTAGCCATCTCCCTACCCCTACCCCCCACCGTGCCCCGTCCCCACCGACCTTACCCCTGCACACAGGGCTACAACAGCCATCAAGGTGTGAAATGGCCTGGATCTCAGGTACATTCTGCCAAAATCTGGGATGCAATTTGTGCTTCTGCCCCCCTTTCCCCTTGTCTTTTTTGGCATTTGATTGACACCATCAAGGCACGCCCCTCTGGTTTGCCAAAGGGGGAGGAAGTGTGTATCTGGACCCATGGGACCTGTATCTATCTAACACTGTACAAGCAGGGACAGGCGAGTGTCGACTGGGGGGGATATGTGGTTTGGAAGGGGGATTTGCAGCTGAGGTAAAGAGCTGCCAATAGGAGACCAAGGCCAGCGAAGCCCAAAGGGGCCCCATTTCCTCTAACATCAGAGGCAGAGGAAGGACACAGTCACCTTGGAGTGAAGCGAAAACCAACTGACATTTAAAGCAGATGAGCCTAAAAAGACAGAGCCTCCAATCATAATGTGTGCATGCGAGAGGTGTGTGTGTGTGTGTGCATGCAAGAGGTGTGTGTGTGTGCATGCAAGAGGTGTGTGTGCATGTGTGCATGTATCTGCATGTATGTGCATGTGTGAGTGTGTGTGTGTGTGTGTGTGTGTGTGTGTGCATGTATCTGTGTATGCATGTGTGTGCATGTGTGTGTGTGTGTGTGTGTGTGTGTGTGTGTGCATGTGGGTATGTGTGTGTGTGTGTATATGTGTGTGTGTGTGTGTGTGTGCATGTGTGTGTGTGTGTGTGTGTGTGTGTAATGGGGCTGAAGGGGCATTTCAAGGATTTAGAGAGGAAGAAGAGACATTCAAACACATCGCTCATCTGCTAATTTCATGAGGGCTGAAAATAAACGTTGCTTGCTGACACTCCTTCCGGGGCTCAGAATGCCATGGCAACGTGCCAGCTCCGCGCGGCACCTCCACATGCACTCCTGGTGGGAGGACGGCGAGTGAAGTGCGACTCGACACACAGGAACATGTAGGCTCACCACATCAACCGGTCCAAAGGTTGCACGTGACGATTACATAGGGCAACCACAGCTGTAGCGCTGTACGCTGTGCTGCTACGTACACATAAGTCACCCTTACTTGTATGATTTTGGAGGCTGATAGTGATTCTCAAACCAAGTCCTGATGGGGACCCCCTCAGTATGCCGATTATCATTCCAACCACAGCTGCAACCCCTAAAGTGTACCAAGCCGTTAATCGCTCTTAACTGGTAACTTTCAATCCTTTGAATGACGATTTATCCGCTGAAGGCAAATTGCGTCAAAAATAGCTATGCGAGCCATGAAGAATGAATGTCCTACATTCACATCCCAGGATAATTCTCTTGGTGTGCTATTTTATTGCAAAATGTCACTTTCAAAACATATTTATTTTCTTTTTTAAATTAAATGATAAACTGAAAGGTGAAATAAGTGGGGTCCAAACTGGTGTAAATGTGAAGCCTGGGTCATTGCCACCAAAAAGTCAATTTGAAGATGAATATTTCCAAAAGAAAAATGACAAGTAAAAATACAGCAGATACTGAACACTTGTTCAGCAACCTTAATTGATTAATTAACGAAGCAATGAGTCCCTTAGGAGCCTGAATGCCCAGCCTCGATGTGGAAGGTAAACAGCTTCCAGTGACACTGGTAAAAACATAAAGCCTAATTGTGCCTGCTAGTGCCAATGTACTATTGGAATCAACACTGCCATTAAAAAAGAATAGCAGCAGGATCCACTAGATGCTGAGCTGCAGCTAGGTTATTTGGTTGCTATGCTGTAATCATCATGATGTTTGCTGTAACCACGATCTTACTCCAACCTTGATACAACACTATGTGAGTAAACGAGTAAATGTTGATTCTTACTAATATGTGCTGGCAACAACAGAACAACAGAGAAGGCTAAAATCAAACACAGGGGTGGGGGATGGGGGTTATGGGTTGAGTCCTGAATGGATGTGGGATTTTGGTGTGATTTTTTTTTTTAACATGAAAAAGAAAACAGAGCACTTTCTGTTAGCTTCAGATGAAATGTAGGCCACATATCCCAGTTTCCTTTCATGATTTCCTCCTCTCACACTATCTCTCTATCACAATTTGGCCTGAAGGTTTAGCCAGTCTTGACTCAGTCACCACCTCCTAGTGACACAATAGCACCTCACAAGCTCCACCGTTACCGTAGAAACGGACAGAGTGTTCTTAGGTTTCACGTTCCTCCCTTGAGAGCAGCCAGCACTGGCTTCGATTGCTGACTGAAAACTTGAGAAAAAAGCAGCAGAAAACCGGCTATTTTTACATTTGTCTGTTTTGTTTACAGCGTTGCTATTGTAAAGGTAACACCCACAAATGGCAGAAGACATTCCATCACGTGTTCAGCAAATTTCCACATTTGCCATAATTAATTATGAAAGTAGCTTATACAACAAGGGCTTTTCTTCTAGACGTCTGGCCTCATTCTGCTGCTCTGACAGGCACTTCTACAGCATCATATTGACCTGCCTTTAACCAGTCATCAATCTTCCAAGGGCTACTCCTAGCAAAAAAAAAAAAAAAAAAAGACTACCTCTGACTCACAGTGCCTCACAGTGTCTGTGTAATTATTCAGACATTTATAAATATTTATTTCAACTTTGAAAATGTTGACCTCTCCAGGGTTCCATCAATAAGTGCAAAAGGTCGATAGCTGTCACATCATTTATTATCTAGTCTGGCATTCGTCCCCAGCCAGGTAGTTTGGACACTGATAGGGGCCATTTTCAATTGGGAACTCCAGTCCGTCATGTCAACAGTAACCATCAGCAGTACAAAATAGAATCTGATGTCTTCTTCACCACTGTGTACACATATAATATTTGTATCCACAGACATGAAGCATTGAGAGGTTAAAAAAAGATGTGAGAGAAGGCTGAAATGAGTCGGGAAAATGAGGATCAAAGTCTCAGGTTAAACAACACTTGCCTAAATTCAGTAAAATACATTTAAACTCTTTAATGGCATATGTGAGGGCATAGCACTCTTCATCGGCACAACACGATAATGTAATATAAAGTCTGTTTGGATTCAATTGTATATACCTTTACAGAGACTAAGTGCATCTGTTTAAATATAGTACATTTCCTTCACTAAACAGCGGTTGCAATCATGCTTTATGCAATTTATGGAAATCTGCGACAGTTCAACCTCAAAACGGGCTTTAAACTTTAAAGGTGTCCCTCTTTAAAGAAGTTATCTTTTATCGTAGGCACTCAGCCGCTGAGATGTGTTCAGTCCGTAGAGACAACATACCCAACTAGTCTGCATCATAATTCAGAGAGCTGGCACATTCTACCAACCTGATAACTCTCTATAAATACCACCGAAATGACAATAACGAGACATCAGATAATATCTGATACATTATATCTAACTGCCCGTCTGTAAGGCATTGTTGACATGTCTCTTGACAAATAAGCTGCATTAAAATGGCCATACTGACACTGACAGCAAAGTCATTAAAATGCGTAGATTTTACATTGCAGCAGTCCGAGTTTCCCCTTGCGCTGGGATCAAAATTGGCCATTCGGACAGACTGATAATCTGCAGAATGCGACAGCTGATACCCTTCAACTCCATGTAATACGGGTCTGCCTCTATTTCCCACTGCTGAAATAACGGCGTTATGGAAACCTCACACATTTTCCCTTTCCCACCCTTGAGAAGCATAAGCTATACCGTTTAATGACCAGAGGACCGTTGCTCTTGCAAGATTTTATCAAACGCGAAGACATTTAATGCTGTTTTGGAAATAAACGAAGACAAAATGCAGCCAGTGACAAACATTCATTCACACACATCGAAACGGCACAATTTAAACAGAAGGTATGTTCTTTCGTAAAGGTTTTCGCATTTTCCTAATTCACATTCGTTTTCGGAGTATTGCGCCGCCACGGTTATCACTGCAGCAGTCCATCCAGCGACCATTACGACAATTAAACCAATTACTAAACATTAATAAACTAATACTTATGTGTTTTTGAATGCTGTTACTTTAATGGTTATTGACGTTTTGGTGTGTTATTAAAAGTATATAAAACAAAATTAAGACACATATATGTGCACAGTCAACCACTTTTTCAGTCGCTTGGATATGTACCAAAGCTGCCATACCCTTTCTCACACGAATGTTTCCTCATTCAAACTCCCATTTCCCCAGAAACATGTCAGTATCAAACAAGATATTTGTAAAACAGACCAGTTTTCTTGGGTTTCTGTTCTTACCTGCCTACTGTTTGGTTAGCGAGCTGTCGCATTCGATTAAATTGCTTCTTCATCTTGTATTTTTCTGCGTTAAACCCAATAGCGAAAAAGACTCGGCATTTCTCATTGACGAACCACCAAGACTCTTCAGCGTGTAGCAAGCCAATCCACCCTCCGACAATCCTTCTGCTTCATGGCAATCGAAAATACTTTAAAATAATAAGAAATGAACTCATTCACTGCATTTTCGTCTTCTAATCGCCTGCTCCCCTGCTCAGAGATGCTGGACCAATTTCTCTCTTTGGGCAGAATGACAGCTCACGACAAGCATACGCTGCTCTCCGGTGCAGCATGGGAAAAGTAGTTTCCATAGAAGCTGTCAAAAAGCAGCACATAGCCTGCAGTTACATCTTTTTGAGGACTTGGGCAACTTAGTCATGCAATCCATCAAAGTTCAAGTAAATGCTCCGCTGACATAACAACATGTTTATATTGCTACAATATGGAATGAATTGTAAAATGCTGCCAATCATACAGGCTGCAACAACAAAACTGTCAAGTTAATAAGTCTAATGAGATGAATACATCTAGTTAACGGTAATGATCTGTAATAATGAAAAATTAGTATTTCAAAACTATTTCGGATAACTATCATGTAGATAATACAACTGATGGGCTAAATAATGTGAAACTATCTTATGTATCATTGTTTTCTAGGCGGTGGCTGACAGAATAATAAACTATACCAGCATATTGACTATTTATTACCCTCTTCACTGTACTTTTGATTGAAGCATGTTGTTATTTTCCTATTTACATTTTTTCATATTCTGTTTTTATGTTCACAAAGTGGGACATGATCGAAGCATTGCCCATTGATAGAATGATGAGAACCTCAGTTTTAAAGCAACAGCGCCACCTTATGGTCATGAGACTATTTTTCAGTAAAAACCTTGACAAATGCTCTAAATATTCGTTGTTTTTTTTTGCCCCCAAACGGACCCAGAAGTGTAGCCCTGGTAACACACACAAAAGGTAAAACAACAAGGAAAACTACTACAAAAAGCAATATACTGTAAGTCTGTAAGTCACTGAGATGAGACAGTTCATCTGGGCTCATTTTTAGGTACTACTTCTCTTCTATAACAAACAAATAAGCAAACCAACAAACAAAAAGCAATGGTAGCTCAAGATATAAAGTGCCTGACTGTGAAAAAGCCACTATCATCAATTATAATTTGAGGTTGACCATGCCTTACCCTGAACTCCTCTGTTCAGAAACACAGCTGGGCTGTTAACTCTTCAAACCCTGTGGTTCTGAGGTCCCCACGTGCTTCCACTGGGGCCTGAGGAGAACAAGTCTACTGTCTGCCCGTGTGGACGGATGCAGTTCCTTCAAGGTTTTTTTAATCAACCTAAATAAAGCACAAATCTTCACTGAGGATGTAGGGACTGTAATGTGTGTCACCAGCTGACTCCAACTTGTCCCTTAATCAGTGCACAGATGCTGACATTCTGAACTCACACCCTCACTTCACTCACAGCTTTTGCTTATTTAGCTGCCAGACACCAGAATTAGTTAGTGTGCACAATGCCCATCTTTCCCTCAAAAGTGGGTGCTTACAACACATTCTCAGATAGATCCTGATTAGATTCCAGATCTCGTTTTTGATTGCCTTTATTTGAGATTTCTTATGTACATCCTCAGCCTGCAGGCTACAGAATAGAATACCGTTTGCTCACCTTTTTCTGTAGTTATTCAATTTTCAGCTGTACACAATCCCCAAACAGCTTCAGATAAATAATCCCTGAATATCGTCTATGGCTGACTGCCTGGTTTTTCTGGAAATTTCAGTTTATACTTTATCAATTAAATTTGTGTCATTACCATAAGCACATCTGGAGTTATATGGAGGGATGTAACGTCAGATAGTTCCACATCTTTTACAGTGTTTGACAAAGTCCTTGATTGCTCAAAGATTCCACAACACATCCCAAACTGTAAAACAGACTCATTATTGACAATACAATACAACTGACTATATCACTTTTTCCATCCGCGCCGCTGGTGTAGTGGTATCATGCAAGATTCCCATTCTTGCGACCCGGGTTCGATTCCCGGGCGGCGCACGTACTTTTATCATCAGGTAGCTGAATTTCTGTTCGTCGTTTTAAAACATTCACTTATATTTCTGTTCGGGTGTAGACACTCATTCAAGGCTGCGTTGATAAGAACGGGTCCTACTCGCCCGATCACAATAACTACATGAAATATATGAAATATAAATATAAATAGCATATGAAAGAGTTGGCTGATATAAAACCGAAGCTGATTTTTTTTACTGAGCCTTTTCGAGGCTGGAGGAGGCGCAAGAATGCTGCGTCAGGTTGCACAGCAACGAAGCAACAACCCCATACATTTGGGCAACGACTTGGGTAAAAGCGCCAATACCCTTATTGACTGCAACTCTGTTATGATTTTGGAGCAATAATTGAACATGACAGCTGTAGAAATAGACAGATATAGAAATTATAAGTGCATGCTTTTGATATTTATGTGGCGACATGCAGGCTACGACTAGTAAACGTGCAGAGATGGACTTCATCGATGAAACAGATTTTTGTTCAATGAAAAGGAAAAGTGGAATGCGAAAAAACATCATATGGTAATCGTAATGTACCTGTCTGACAGCTACTTCATCAATGTAATTTTTCTTCTTTTTCTAGTTCCATGTATAAATCTGTGTAAATCAAATCTTATTGAGATTGGTGTTCGACGTAGGTAAAAAAATGAAACACTTTGAAGACAAAGAAACGTGCCAATTCAAAATCGACCAGGAAAATCAGGTGTGGTGCAGGAAGGAAGATTGTAAATTCAACGTCTGTGGAAGTTGCCAATCTTGTCTCTGTATGAATAAACTGTATGAAACAACACGGTGGCTGTCATGCGCTGGCGTTGCATCAAAGTGGAAGTTCCTTATCGGCGTTCTGGTAAGATGTAAAAGTGTGGACATTCTCGAAAACACTCAAAACATTGTGCAAGTGACGCTTGGGAAAGATTTCACCTACGCCAGGTCCCGACAAAAACGAAGAGTTCCGGACACCTTAACAACTTGGAGTTCTGAAAAAGCAATTGACGAGAAATCTCTTGAAACCGAAATGCTGGAAACTTGGGATTGGTTCAGCGTCAGCAAACACTGGGTCAGAGCGAACTACATTTTAGGACTTCTATCTTTATGCGATACCGAACTTCTCCATGCCCTGGGAAACCTCATTGGGGTACTTATTAAGAAAGAGGGACGCAGCTCGTTTCGCGGTTCTGGTAAGTAGAACCCCTTTCACAGAGCATGCGCCCACAACCTCGTCAACTTAGTGTGGCCGCACATCTGAAAATATAGTAGGCTACGTCGCAGTGTTTCACAGGTAATTTACAACGGAAACCACGAAATTCAGAGGGCCAAATAGGCTGGCTACACGAGTCAGTGTTTTTCATTGTTCACCCACTGAACTAATAGCTGGGATTCCCAAACCACATCTCACCACCCCTTAAAGTATCCATCCCATTAGGCCTTCAATTATTGAATATTGTTACCTTTATTTATCAGACAGCATTTTTCTTATAATGTGCTATTTATGTAATTTGTGCACAAGCAACTCCTAAAAATAATTTGATGTGATGAAAAACATTTTTCATATTACTGAGTCATTCACAGACAAGTTTGGGAACTCCTGGCACAAACACGCCCTTTTTCATTGCTGTGTGATAAGTTGTGGATGATCTTGAGGATGACACCTCATCTATCCCAGCATCCCACTGTTCCTTCAGCCCTGAGGATAGAGCAGAGCTGGACCTGCTCCATCACACTGGTTCCAGGTCCTGCTCTCTGATGCTGGACTCGCTCCGTGACATACTGGGTCAGGACTCTGTCAAGATTCTGCAGGAAAAATGCTTTCACTCGGCGGCTGGTAAAGATGGAGGAGGAAGTGTGTCGCACTCATAAAACACTAGCATTTGGATTTTGTTGTATCAGTGCTTTTTTTAGACAGTGAAAGAATTATAATTAGACACACAAGACAAACCAAACAATAACAAAATGCCTTCTCATTTATTTTCCTCCATTATTTAGTGCTGATTAGTCAGCGACAAAGGCAAGCTTATCAATCATTCCCATGACAGTGACGCAGCATTAATCCCCTCCAATAAACAGTGACACATACAAATGTGTATACATTGTTATGATGCAGCCCAGTTTGTTGCAGATATAATACTTTACTCTCTCTAATACTGTGTTACTGTAGACTTTATTGTTTCTCCCCCCTGCAAGCTCATTGTATGTGTGCATCATGCAGTTGTTTTGTGTGCTGCAGAGCCCCACCTGCCTGAGGAAACCCCGTGGGCTGAGGTACAGATGCTGGGGGGCAGGGGTGTTGTTAAAGATGAAAGGAGCAGAGGAGGCATGATGGGTGTGCTGCCCCCCGAAGACCTGACCCTTGCTGTGATCCCAGGCTCCTCTGTATCTCTGTCCGGAGTCAGCCGTCACCAAGATTTCATCCGCCGCCTGCCAGTTCACCTGGCTAAGAAGATTCTGGGTAATGGACTTTAGCCACAGTGACAATGTGTCATTTTTCACACTTTAGGGTCATCTCAATCCATTACTGTTGTTGGTGCAAACCCAAAGCCCCTGCTTTAGCTACCACACAACAATTGGCCAAGAGAGTTCTGGGTAATGTAGTTCGACCATGGTGACAACTTGGCATTTTTTTTTTTTAAGAAACACTACGGTGTCATCTGTATCCACAAATGGGATTTGGCTGGCTTACCTCACAACACCAGCTCTTAGCAAGCTTACAGTTAGGGGGCGTTTATTTTGAATTCTTTGTGGCAGCTCATTAGAAAGTTCATGGTCTCTGGTGAACCCTTGTGCACCTCATATGTCCTCTGGTGTCATGTGATATCTGAGGCGTTCGGCTTGCTGAGGGATGGCACCGTGTCCTGCTGGCACCCCTTTTGTTGGTGCCACAGTGCCTGTTGTTGACGTGGCTGTGAATCGGCCATGTTGAGAGGCAGATCAGAGCATTGGGAGGTCATGCTCATGACTTTATTACCCACGGATAAGCTAATTAAACTCCCTCCCCCTGGACCCCACCTGTGCGTGTGCTGTTCCTCTGGGAATAGTGAGGGCGGAATACAAACGCCCTAGCAACAAGAAAAAGCCCCTCTGCAAACCCCCCACCTCCACAGTCCCTCTTCCCCCCGGGATTGTATGTTGGGAAAAAATATGAATCAATGTAAGCAGATCTGAATGCATATGTCATGATTTAGGTAATGAAGCAGCATCCTGTCATTAAGCCAGAGCTGAAAAAAATGGTACTCAAATTTTGGAGGATACAGTTGAATTACAGTGTGAGTTACAGATGGGAGAGTTCCCTCGAAAAATAGGCGGGATTATCATGCATTCACTTACTTGAACCAATCAGATCCTCCTGCTGTGCATAACAACCTTATTGATTGGTTCATGCAAGTTAGTGACTGACAATGCAACAGTTGCTCAACTACCTGTTTACTAATTCACAAAGCCTTGATTCCCATCTCCAGAGTGACAGAGATTTTGGTATGGGTTTTAGGTCTGTTGGACAGAGCCACACTCCTCCGCTGCTGTAGAGTGTCCCAGCACTGGTGTTTCCTGGCTGAAGAGGTCCAGGCTGAGATTATAACCAAACGGATGGTGGAAAATCAGGCCATGATCATGCAGGTGTGATAGCTGTGAAATGAACACTTACTCCATACTTCTGCAGCACTGCATAATGCAGCAAGGTTTCTTATAGAAAAACTACATTCCCCATAGTCCCTCATTCCTTACAATCAACTTTTGTATCTTCCAATCTTATGCAAACAAATACATTTAAATACACATACATTTCAGAAGGTGTCTTAATCTGTTTTTTTGTGTCAACATTGGCTTTCTTATCTATTCATCTAGCTGCATAAGAATGGAGGTGAATTGTTGTTGAGCTCTGTTAAATAAGCTCATTGATCATTTCTCGGATGGGGTGTAACAAACAGCTTTGTGTCCAACCAGGGCAGCTCCACTGTGTCTGTGAGCGCTGTGTACAGCAAAGCCTGGGAGGTCCTCGTGCCCATTTCGGAAAAACCCACTGGGAATGTGGTTTCTGATGTTGGAAGGGTAATGTATCACAGTCTATCTCAGTGATTCGGGATCCATAACGCATATACTGTGCATCCACCGGGCTTATTTCTGCCCTCAGGACAGGGGCTTTGAGTCTGCCTATGCTGGCCTCAGGACCACAACCGTGGAGATGCAGGAAAGAAACGTCTTCTGTGGGGCCTACAATATCCTGGTGCTGTCCAGCAGGTGAGTGTCGCCATCGTGAAGCAACGAGGCCTATCACGTAACACCAGGGGACATACAAGGCGCAGAAGGGTTCACCAGAGGCCATGAACTTTCTGTGGTTTTAGGTTTCACAGACAAACGCAGTTATCAGTTTAAATCACAGAGTCACTGTGCTAGCTCCACCTAATGTCCTGTCCCAGCTCTGATTTGGGGTGGCCTCTCCCTGTGTTTGGCAGAGAGGACTCAGCCAGGGTGGTTCACTTCTGTGGGGGGCAGCTGGTGGCTGTGGGTTCGAGGGACAGGATGGTGCGTCTGCTGGACGTGAAGGCAATGAGGGAGCGCTCGCTGATGATGCAGGGCCATGTCGGAAGCATCCGCACTGTGCACCTCTGTGAGGACAGAGACCTGGTGATCAGCGCTGGCTATGACCTCTGCATCAGGTGAGGCACTCACTTCCTGTCTGAGAATACAGCTAGACCACCCACTTCCTGTCTGAGAAGACAGAGACATACCCACCTCAGGGTACATGGACATTGGTGTATTTCCATATGTAGGATTGTTCAACAAAAAAAAAATCATAACATAGTGCTAGCACCATAAGTTATATTCTTGCTACACAATTCTGTCAATTCTGTTGTGATGTTTTGAATTTGTATACCACCATTTTATTTGTTATTCTGGCATTTTTTTAGTTGATCTTGTTGAGTGTAGTAGCAATGAAATGTCAGATTTATTGTTGTCTGATTTCAGGTTTAACCATCACTCTCTCCGTATTGTTCCTAGGTGCTGGAGCTTAAGAACAGGAGTCTGCACAATGTTGTTAAGAGGTCACTTTGGCACCATTAACTGCCTGGATTTGCATGGCAACACACTGGTTTCCGGGGCCAAGGACTGCAGGGTGAAAGGTTGGGACAATTACACTGACAAGTACACAAGGGCACTTTTTCGCTTTAAAAGAAGAAAAGGAATAGGTTCTGGCAGCTCACATTTTATAAATCTCAGTTTTCCATTAAACATACTGCAGATTTTGTTTATTCCCTGACATGAAAGAATCTGGCCATGGAACCATTCATTTATTTTCAACTGCGAGTGCTAATGTTTTTTTTGTCCTGATTGCTCCTTTTTTATGTGCTTTGCTGTGCTAACAATGTTTTTCATTCAAATCTGAATAAAAGACTTCCTGCAATTCCCTGTTAATTGCTAAAACTTCACAAATTCCTCAAGCCTTTTTGTAGACGTTATTTTCCCGTTTTATTCTTAGCTCAGTGATCTCTGTCTCCCCCTAGTGAAAGTTCTTTGCACCTGCATCCCACAGGAGTGTGAAATACTGTAATTTAATCATAGGGTTCCTTAACTTCTGCCACCCTCTTAATGACTAAATGTATTTTTCTATGACCAACTCCATATTAAAATGTCATGCATGATTTATTTCAATATGGAATGAATCCAATAGCCACATTGGGCATTCAGTGTGGTTACTGCCAACATCTATGTAAAGGGATATTATGCATATTTTCATATGCGTCTTGTGACTCACCTCAGTCTTTCCCACAACCCCACCTCTTGGTTTCAGACTGGGAGTTTGGGAACCGCTGCTTTATTGTTTAATGGCCAAGAACTCAAAATGTGTTACATTCCTTATGTCTGAAACTATGCGGAGTTCTGCCTGTCTGAGCAGATCTGACCCCTTCGAATGTGCCAATTATAAATGAGCCGGAGCTGTGGCTGGACTCTCCTTCAAGCAAAACAGACAAAGCAAAGATTTTCACTTGGATGTTTCTGGGAAATGTAGTCCAGATCTAGTCAGCTGTACAGCTCTTGGACAGAACTATATAATTTGGGACAGCTTCACTAAAGTGTGTGTGTGTGTGCGTGTATGTGTGTGTGTGTGTGTGTGTGACTGACTGTGTGTATATGTCTGGGGAGGTAGCCTAGAGCTGTAAAACTGTAGCTTATGGAAATAACATGGATGCTTGGAGACATGTATACAGAATCTACACTACCCCAGTGCCATGGGTCAGTTGTGTCCTGTGAGTGGGAATAGGAGGAGAGTAAAGTCATATCCCCTGTGTGTGTCTACGTTTGGGACAGTGTGGAACCTGGCGACCGGGAAGAGCTGCTCGAGGCTGAGGTTTAAGCATGACAGCCCGGTGCAGAGTGTGAGGGTGGGACAGGGCCGCGTGCTGAGTGGCTGTGACAGGGGCCTGCTCAAGCTATGGGACCTGGAGACTGGAGGGCTGCTCAAGGTGGGGGCCTTTTACACTGTCTGCCTTCCTGCGCTCACTTAGCTGATATGGGGGGCTAAACTCACCCCCCCCCCCTCCTCCTCCTCTCCCTGCAGCTCATAGACACCCCGCAGGGCTCAGTGAAGTGTCTGTACCTGGATAAGTGGCACGTCCTGTCGGGGGGTGCCGACGGGTATGTCATGGCCTGGAGCACCAGCCCTGACCATGCTGGCAGCCTGATGACCTACCGCCACCCGAGGTGAGCACCAGACGGGTCAAAGGTCATGGGTCATCCAGGGGTCAGAGGGCGTAATATAAAAATGAAGGTCATGTCTGGGTGTTAATCCACCCCATTGGCTGAAGGAGAGCGTGTCTTCCCCCAGGGAGGTGCTGACTCTGGCCTTCCTCTTCCTGCGGGTCATCACGGGCTGCGCGGACGGAAAGGTCCGCGTCTTCGACTTCCTGTCGGGACAGTGCCTGAGAGTGATCATATCCAACAGCCAGCAGAGCCCAGTGCTGTCCCTGCACATCCACGACAACAGGTAACTACTCCTCACCTTCTTACAGCTGCCACCTCTCCCATACACACATGACAACAAGTAACACAACACCCTCCTCCTGTTCTACTGCCATAGCTCCTCCCACTCTCACATTTCTGCTTTTGTAGCCCCTCCCCTCCTACTGCTGTGGCTCCTCCTCCTTTCCACCACTGTAGCCCTCACCTCTTTGCCTTCTGACCCTTTCTTCTGCCACCACTCAAATCCTCAATTTTATTATATTAATAAAAAATTACAGTGATAACAATATATTACCATTATGTTGTAAACCAAATGGCAGCCAATAGTCCGACCGAATATAAAATAATAAATATCAATACCACTGAAATGACAAGAGTAAGATAAGCTGCCCTCTCTGCTGTGTTCCCCTGTAGTGACATTTGTTTTCCCATTGTGAATAATGCTTTTCTCGCTCTGTGCCTCCAGCATGGTGATAAACACCAAGCCCAGTGTTCTGCTTTTCCAGTTTGGGGAGGATTTTGGGGAGGGTGAGCAGGAAGCAGAAGTGCCTCAGCACTCGCCCAGGGGTTCCTCTTATCAGGAGGACCCCTGTTCTCCTGTACGGGCCAACAGCATGGTGGAAATGGGCTCCTCCAGCCTGAGGAAGTGCCATGGCAGCCTGAAGCAGACTGAGAGAGACTCAGTCTCCCATCATGCTCACGGCCTGTTCACTCCCAGCATGCAACAAACAACGAGTAGGTCCCTGCTGTAAAACCATTTCATGACATCCCATTACAGTGGGATTGAGTTTTGGCTCAATTTAAATTACTGGATTACATCACTAAATTAAATTACTCTTCAGTCAGACTTGTCCTGGTTAAATCTTAATGTTTGTTGAGATAAACCGCACTATGTTGATTTTTACCTCAGTGCATTGATTCACGGATGAACCACAGTGGGTTTTCATCTGTGCAGGTGCCCAGCAGGGGACTCTCAGACCGGCCACTGCCTCTGGGACACAGGGTTACATCCAGAGCTGGACCTCCGCTGACCTGCAGCTGGACACAAACACCAAGCCCCATTCAGCCCTCTGTCCTGGGAGAGTGGCCAGCCGGCCCAGCCCGACGCTCAGAACCACCACCTCCAGCTCAGGTGAGATGGTGACTGAGCTCTGCAGTCCCATAACTCGCCCACAGGGGGCAGTAATTGGGCCAAACACTGTGGCCCAATCCAACCGATGACACGTTATAAACCATTCCACTGGGACTCAGATAGGAAACATCGAACAGCATATCCTGAAACTTCCCCCGAAATGGGTAAACATCATACATTTTTTATGCTTCCTACTTGTACTGAGCTCCCTGACTGTGATAAAATGTTCAGATAAAATGTTCCGCAGTAGGGAAAAAAGTCATTTTTACCGTCGCTAACAAGGCTGCTGAGCTGCGAGCCAGTGCAACGTGATGTCTTACCACAGGCCATTGTCTCCCAGGCACTGAGGGCTGCACTGTCTGCAGCAAAATGCTCCAGCTGCACCCAGCATCACTTCATTTCACTCAGTGCTTTTTGTCCTTGGTTCAGGAGGTGAGCTAATTAGTGGTGGTATGAACGTGTGGCTGGTGTAAATTCCTGCAGATGCTGTGGCCTTTGGGGCAGAAGCTGTGTGGCCCTGGCCTGTTATCCTGTTATCCTGTTATCCTCCTGCACCTGTTCACTGTCCAACCCTCTCATCCTACAGCAAGAGAACCTGTCGCACAGACCAAGTGGGGGTTTTCCCGTGGTGAAGGGTCAGTGAGGAAACAAACCAGGGAGCCAGGGCCCTGCCATCCCATCAACAGTAAACACGCCCCACTGGCGGAGAAGGTATCCCAGCAGCCTTTGCGGTGCAACCGATCACGCTGCAGCATGCACCCAAATGTGGGTGTGGCCGAAGCCTGGAGGTCCTCCCCTGTTTCCCCACCGCGGGGGCAACCAGGAACTGGAATATCACTCACGTCTGCCATGGCTGCTTCAAGCTCCGCCCCCTCTCCTCCCCACTGCTCCCCATCACGCCGGAGGATTGGTTCCTGCTCTCTCTCACCTGCTGTGGGTCGCCCCATACAGTGCAGGGGTTCTGGAGCCCCCATCTGCACCCCAGCTGCTGCCCACAGATTGGGGGTACGCCGCCTGTTGGCCCTTATGGGATGGGGTCGGGGAAGACTGTGCGCAAGGTTGGGGCCTTCACCACAACGGCCGAGAGGGACATCTGCCCAGAGAGGCGAATTCTGGTGAGCGCCCCCTGTGGGCGGCAGGGGCGTCACGTCGGTTTCGACATGCCCCCTAATCCCGAGGCAGGGGTGCAGCAGGGAGACCCCTTCGACCCCTTCCGGAAGCGCTCACTGTTCCAGCTGCTGACTGCAGGGCAGCTTGAGGAGAGAGAGCAGGCGGCGGTGAGGGAGCATGAGCAGGCACAGTCCAGAGAGCGCCACCTGGAGGAGAAGCAGAGGAGGAGGGCCTGGCGTATGACGGCCAAGGGTCTACCTGGCGCCCTCTGCTGGAAGGAGGACCAAGTGCATGCTCCTGAAATGGGCCAGGGAACCTATATCTAAAACTCATACATGATTTCTCCTACATATATGTACACACACAAATACAAGCTTTTATACAAACACACAGACTTACACCTGCACACACACACATACACTCTCTCTGTCATACACATGCACACACACTTAAAAGCTCTTTCATACACTCACACACTCATGTACACTATATCATAAACACAAACACACAGATACAGACACACATTATTTCATACATATACAAATTCACACACATGCGTTCTCTGTCATACACACAGATATGAACGTACGCTCATGCTGCCTAAGCCATTTGTACACACACAGACACTAGCACGCGCATGTTTACTCACACACACACACACACACACACACGGGAGGTCCACCCCACACCTGTGTTAGCCCCCCACTGTTTGTGCAGCCGTGCTGCTGTGCTCTCAGCATATGGAGACGGATGGTTTTCTGCGCAGGAACACTCTGCTCTGTGTCTGACAGTGATTGATCAGCACTTGGGTTGCAGGTTCTTTGCAACTTGTTTAATTTACTGCTATTATGTCACAGAGCAGTAACTCCTAAAAACGCATAAAGATTATGTGTGTATAGCTAAATGTTGTATAAACATATATTCTACTGTGGGACAACCCCCCCTCCCCCACGCACCCATTCAGCAAATGGCAGGAATGCTTATATTTTTTCAGGTGCTGGGACTAAATGATTTCCTGTCTTTTTCTGTACTTGTCTGTTGGTTGGATTTTTTATTTAAAGGTGACAAGGCACTACCGGTTCCTGTATTTCCGTGGGCTTTTCTGACTAAATCTAAGAGCTTGAAGGTGGGACTATGGCAATTTTTTTTTTTTTAGAAAACACGGCTAAAACTAAAACTATACCTCCTTGGCGGCGGTAAAATTGGAATTGATCACCTGAAAAAATGAATAGTACCACTAATATCCACTAGGGGGCAGTACAGGACATTCTTTCAGACACGTTAGCCTGTTGCCTGTTTTATGGCTTGCACTGTTCTCGTGGATGGCTGAACACAATGGCAAAGAACAATGAGGTGTAATAGAATGCCATCAGCTTTAGCTGTCTGTAATCTTAGCCCCTCCAGGACACTGCACTTCCTTGTCCTTCTTTTCGCAGTAAGGCACCTTCACTATCTCAGCATTGATAAGTGCGTTTGCTCTCAGTTCTGTTGCAAGACACAGATAGTCACAGATAATTTCGCTGGCCATGCACCACACCTTAGGAGCGTATCCACTGCCTCTTTTACACACAATGAAGAGGAATTCTCTTTTAATGATCACAATCTGGTATAGAACTGTATATATACATATTTAACCTAACTTAATATTCTTATAGTGTTTCTGCAAGCTTACGTCATTTAGAAAGTAGATTCCTGACATTTATACTGCACGCCTTGTTATATTGACGTAAGTACAACATATAAGTGCAAAGATTCTAACACATTGAACCACAGGAAAACATAGACATGCATCCAGAATATTCTGCTGTCTGCCCCGTTCTTTAAAATGTGTCACTGGGATTATTTTCTTCAACCTCAATGTATTGCAGAAAATTTTCAACTATATAAATTGTATTTTAAAAGCATATAGGGTCCATTAATCACGCAAGTGGTTTATTCTGGCTTTTTGTTTAACAAACAAACAAACAAACAAACAAACACAATGAGAAAATTACTGTAACGGGTGTTCATTGTGAACTTGTTACTACTTGCCTTTATTCAAGGGGCTAATAAATTATTTATTCAACTGAAAATGCTTCAACTGCTTTGACATCGATTTGGTAAAGGGAAGAATGGTGCCTACCCTTCAACTCCTTCCCAGCATACATTATTTTTTTTTCCTCCGAGCAGGACACAGGTTAATGAAAAATACTGGGCACTCTATCGACCAATGAAAATCGAGCACGTGCCCAAGCGTAACTAAGCATACTGCGGTGCTACTGCCATCAATGTGCAGCAAGGGCGTCGTGTTTCGCCACATTAGTTTAGGCCTCCTGAGCGCTGAGTGCCGGACGCCTATACGCACAGTCGCCCTGCATTACACTTCACTGTAAGTGCTGATGAGACACAGCTAGACCAAGGTTTCTGCAAACCCTGGTTTCAGGAACCGGACCGTAATTATACTGGCAAGTTTAAATATGAGAAAATACAATTTCAATAAAGATGACGCCACAAAAAGTAATAAGTCAGCATTTGTCTAATGAGAGGCTCCAGTCAATGCGCACAGTGTTAAAGTGTACATTTTTTAAACCTATATATCACATACATATATTTTCCTTTAAACTTTCCTAGCAACGGATTAAGTTGAGATAACGGAAAACTGCAGTGATTTTATGTTAATGATAACGTGATGTAATAGTTGATGAAGCTAGAGGCGTTTGAACATTCTGCTGGCGTAGACTTTGCAGAAAAACTCAGACCAGCATCAATTCAATACATCATCGAATACTTTATTTTATCGTTTTACAATAGAAAATCTCAGCTACTCCAAAAGTGAGAACAAATAAGAAACAAGTACCACACATTATAGCTAATGATGATGTTTTCATTCGTTTCCAGCCAGCTCTCTTAGTTTCCAGCTAAAAAAATAAATAATTAAAAGCAGTTTGGGTGAACAATTGGAAAGCACTTGGACCCTTTCTCTTTCAGCAGAAGTTTCTCTAATTGTTTACGGGTCTGATTGCCGGTGGAGGTTTACGTTGCACTCGACAGTTTTCTCCCCGAAGGACTGGGGAGATTAGCGCGAAGGGCCCTGAGTGGGCTAATGTGATTACTCTCTGTAATGGAGGGATGATCTTTTAAGAGCTTCTAAAGGCAGCCGTCGACTTCGCCTCCCATCGCAGTCTTCTGTTTCACGGCTGATAAAGACGGCATCCTCGCCGATTCCTGTGTAGTACTGGAAAAGAAGACGGACTCTTCCCCCCGGGGCGACGCATCCTTACGGCAATTCAAGAGCTGCTCTCCCGCAGCGCTCAGGACGACGGCGCTGTGTTTTTGTGCTCCGCCGTGTAGCGCTCCAGGATCTGTTGCGTTAGGCCGTTTATGACGACTGTTGCTTTCTGTTTCAGCGATAACGCACTCAATTTCTCAAAGCTGCAGCACTTTAAAATTCTCCCAGATGACAGTTGGGAAATAAAACTGTCCTTTTAAGACAGTCAGTTTTTTTCTTTTTTGACAGATTGTGGTGTTTGGCTCTGCAAGGAATAATTTTACCCAGACGAGAAGTTATAAGAGCAGTTTTGGTTTGGATTGCGCTCATGTATTATTATACAGGCAGTAGCCAGCCAGTGTTGTAAAATAATCAAATCAGATGCTCAGAAACAAATTGGTGAACATATTGGGCCCCACACATTGCACTATGAAGTTTTGAGTACCTTGGATGAATATCAGAGGAGGTAATTAACATTCTGAATATGCACAATGCAATGCAATATGGTGTTTTGTCTCTGCACTGCGTGTGAGGAAATTATGGTGAAATGAATGATGTGTGAGTGGATGAGGTGTTGCTTGTATGCGTTCAGGAGTTGGCGTGCATACTTGCAAGCATGTGTGTGTGTGTGTGTGTATGTGTGTGTTCATGCAAGTTTCTGTTTGTGTGTGTGTGTGTGTGTGTGTGTGTGAAGGAGTCTGAGCATAATCATGATTGTGAGTGTTTGTGTGGAGGCATGCTGACCCACATCTTGCAGTTGGGCCCACTCTTTGGAGCCGAACCACAGCTCAGAGCTGGGCCTGAACACTCTGAACCAGGACCAGCAGAACCCCACCCCCACCACCACCCCCACGCCCAGGCCCCATGCCTCTGGCCAGCCTTTCCTGCCCCCCTGCAGGGGGGAGATGCTGAGGCCGTCCGGGTGAGACTGCTCCATCCTGGAGGTGTCTCCACTCCAGCGAGACCGTCCCCCCCCTTACCACCTGCTCAGCTGGCCCTGTCGCCCTGCTGCCCTCTGGGCATCATTAGGCCTGGAGAGGTGGGTGATATGGAGGGGTGGGGGGTCCGAGACTAAGACTCCTCCTGAACAGAACAGCTGTGCAGCGGTGGGGTGGGTGTTGCGAGAGAGAGAAGACAACCCCCCAACCCCCCCCAAAGAGAAAGAGAAACCCTCCTTTCATCAGAGGCCTGCTGCTAATTTGATTTAATCTGCAGAAAATTGGGGTTTACGGGACGTCCTCCCCCACTGCTCACCCCCACAGCCCCCGGGCCCTTTTCTCTTGGGGCACTGGCTGTGTCTGAGGTGGGACACAATACCCAAACCCCCACCAAACCCCACAACCCCCCAGCTTGTTCACCCAGCGCAAAGCTCCCTATTGTCTCCCCAGGTAGCGCGGCTTCCCTTGTACGGGGTCACCAGCGCTAGGCCGAGGCCAAGTAACGAGCGTGAAATCAAAAGGGCCAAAGGTAGAAAGGAGAAAGCCCTCATGGAGAAACTCTCAGGAACCTGCTGTTACCCCCTTTTTTTAAGGCTGGCGGGGGGCGGGACAGTGTGTGTGTGGGGGAGGGGAGGGGAGGTGTCCCTGTGTGGGTTGTTGAACCAAAAGTTAGGGGGTGGAACGAAGAAAGCTCTTTTACAAAGGTTGGTCATCCAAAAGAGGGTTTTTATTTTGGGGGTGTGTGGCTGGGCGGTGAAATGAAGGGGTTCTGCCGAAACACAATGGTGGTGTCCAGGAAGGGCAGGGTGACCTTCTCACAGGACGAAGGTAGCGCAGCTTGAGACCAGGCAGATATTGTGGGGTTCATCTGTCAAATCAAATCTCCCCCCTTTTAATGCAGTTTCGGGCACAGATCCTGGGAGGGGGGCGGCAGATTTTGGAAGGGCACGGTGCCTTTCACTGCTCCCGAACAAGGTTAACTCAGTCTGGGAGTCCATGACCGCAGATTTACATGGCAGGAGCACAGATAGTCAAGAGGAAGGAAAACCTTCCTTAGGCTATTCTGATACCCTCTGTAATGATCTAACAAGACGAAGGAGGGCAAAATGTACCTCTAACAGTTCGTTTTTAATGATAGAGAATGCTAATAGCGCTGTGAATGTACTCGTTATGCATTTGGTTTTGCACCCACACACACACACACACACACACACACACTTTTCACACAGCCTTGATACACTCACACACACATTCACTTGTCATGCGTTCATGACAACAACATGCACAAACAAACACACAAACATAAACATGCACACACCTTGTATTATAATATATAATTGTAGTGCTGCTTTGGCTGCCATTGTCAGTACTACACATTGAGTACACCTCATTAAAAACCCCTAATGTGCATATTCCCACTGGATACACACAAAGGGAAAACAACATTATATCCAATTCTGCCATTGCCTGCATAACTCAAAATGGTGTCTGAGACGCCGACCCCCCCGGCCCAGTCCCCACTTCCCTCTTATTCTCCGGCAAATTGGATAAATCTCCAATGATGAATCATTTTCCTTTTATTGCCTTTTTGTGCATCTTAGCTGTGGGCAGCCAGGAGCAGGGACCTGCCAAACCCAAGCAGCCAAATAAACATACAGAACATGACAAATTAGAATAAAAAACAGGCCTTTTACTGACAACAAAGACCCAGAGCATGGGAGCTCTTTTCACTTAAAAACCTCCACTAATCCATTCACCTACATCCTTCCCCTTCTCCATCCCTCTCTCCTCTCTCCACTGAGTGTTTATTTTTAAGCTTCAGGGAGGGACGCTCTCGCTGCTGAGAGTCTGAGTAGGAAGGTGCTTTAGTGCTGTTTATTTATTTATTCACTATCAAGAGAAAGGGAGGGCGAGAGAGAGAGAGAGAGAAGAAAGTGAGGGAAGGGAGACACAGAGAGAGTGAGGGAAAGAAGGACGGGAGAGAGTTTATAACTACATGCTTTGTCATGGCTTGTATGCTTACCTTGTAAATACAGAAAATAGAAACTGAAATGTTGAGAGTGAAAGACAGTGAGAGAGAGTAGATAGAGAGAAACTGGAGCAGAGAGATGTATGCTTTCATTCCTGTTGAGAAATGAAATATGATACAAACACTAAATACAGCATTTATTATTGTAATCTCAGCAAACAAAACTTGATGGTGTAGTTCAGGAAAAAGGCCATGAGGGGTGATGGTTACCATGGACACCTCAGGACTACCCCCATTTTTCTAAGTGTAGCTCTCTGCAAAGATGGCCTGAATTATTTCTGTAGATTGACCAGCACTGTCTTGCATGGGAGGACAGAGCTCCAGTCCTGGAGGGCTGGTGTGTATGCTGGCTTTTGGTTTCTTTTTAATCAGCAGCCAAACAAGGAGTTTAATCTAGCTAATCAACAAGCTTTACTAATCCCTAAATGACCTGTTTTCTCTTGAAGAAAGTGTAAAACTCAATAGAAATACCTAATTAAAAAAAGGATAATTAAAGGATAAATGCAGTCATTAAAAAAACCTTGATATTCACCAAACCAGCAGACACTGCAACCCTCTTGGAGGGGAAACTGCAGCCCATAGATTTTATTGAGTACACCAGTCTGGAACAGCTACAGCACAGTGTGTATGTACCCACTGGTTACCCCTTTAACTAAGCTGGAGATAGAAAGTGGGTTTATGAATAAAAGATGAATAACGGTGATTTCGTGTGAATATAGAACACTGTGAGACATGCAGCTAGGCTCTGTGTGAAGGAACAGGGATTGGGAGAGTGAAACTCGGGGACGGGAGGGAAGTTTATTTAGGTGACGGGGCCCGAAACGAGGAGCTGAAGTGTTTAATGAACAGCAGAAGGTGGATGGGGGACGCTGACGTAAATGTAACCAGGAGTCTGACAGCCGTCAGGGTTTGGCACTCTGATTGGTCAGCACCTCCGGCTCACTGTTTAAAGGGAGGGGGGATGGGTGCATAGTGTTCGTGTGTGTGCGTTTGTGTGTGTGTGTGAGCTCATATGAGTGTATGTATATGTACTTTGGAGAATGTGTTTGTGTGTGCGTTTGTGTGTGTGTGTGAGCTCATATAAGTGTATGTATATGTACTTTAGAGAATGTGTTCATGTGTGTGTGTGTGTGTGTGTGTGTGTGTGTGTGTGGTGTGTGTGTGTGTGTGAAGGGTTTTGGGGCAAGTCAGAGGACAGGCTGCCCGGGTGTACAGTGACCTCACACTCCACTGATACGATCACACTCTCGGTAAAGGGGATAGCAGGATTATATCAGTACATAGGAGAGCTGATAGCCGATGCGAGTAAACACCAGCCAGACAACAGCAGATTGATTAGTGAGCAGTAGAGCCAAACAGATAAGGCTAGGGGGGATTTTTTTGTTTTGATTGTTTGTTGACCCTCCTCGCTGACAGACGGGGTCCGCCCTGTATCTCGAAAATCGTGTGGAAAAAGAGTTCTTGATTGGGCCAGGAAGTGAAACGGAACCGGACCAGAGCGGCCATTTTGTGCCAGCTGATGCAATATATGTGTGTGTATGTGAGTGCGTGTGTTTGTAGATACTGTGCATGGGGCTGTACACCCATACCTAGACCAGCATACGGTGGGATTATGAGGTAGTGCGATTAACAGGGTTACAAAAAGTGTGAGCACGGCTGTGATGAGGGTCTCTCTCTCTCTCTCTGCTCTCTTTCTTTCCTCCTCACCGCCTCTCTTTCTCTTGCTTGATTAAAGCACAGAGGGAACAAAGACCTGTGCCGGACATTTTGTGGCCCTGAGGGGCCCCGGCCTCCGACTAATTACAGAGGCCCAGATCAGAGGGGCACCTACACCCTGCTGTCTGTGTGTATCAGTTTAACTTTGTGTGTGTGTGAGTATAAGCTTGTATGGTATGTAAATTTAACAGTGTTTTCAATGCATATGTATATATGATAGCTTATATTGGTGTGTGAATGTGGTTGTGTGTGTTAAAATATATGTGTGCATGTGTTTGTACAGGGTTGTATATGTGTATGGGTATGTGTGGCATGTGTGTGAGTGTGTACTCTTGTGGGTACATTAATACATATTCATGAAATGGCATTTCAGTGTGTGTGTGTGCCTGAGTAAATAAATAAGGAGGAAAAATCAATTAGAAAACACAGATTAATAAATAAACATACTGGAAAGCAAATCCTGTAGGTTACGGTTCACTCAGGTAAATCTGAACGCTCTCTGCATACCGCTGCATGTACAGACGGCTCCTCTAGGGGGCGCCCTTGCATCACATACAGCATTAATGTAGCAGCATTATGGGGACTCTGGTGGGATTTTATAGAAGAAGGCTAATGCACATGCCAGTTATAAATGATTTACCAGCTCCACACTGCGCTGTGTCATTATTTCCACATAAAGCTTGTATTTTTCTCTGTCAACCCACTGTCTCCTTAGTACCTTCACTTAGAAATGCAGGATTTACAGTCTGTCACTGAGTTTTTAGCCCGAATAGGAACAAGGCAAACAGCAGCATCTTCGGTCTTCTTTGGTCTCCTTCGTCTTTCACCTCATTGAATCTGTGGTCTTCTATGTTCAGGCAGTAACAATTACTTTATTACTTTATTCCTGTTTTCTAAGGTCACTTATTCTTTATTGCTCCTCAATTAAAAATAGAGAGGCGAATTGAGAAAAGAGGCCGACCCACACACAATGAAATTTTTAGTGTTTTTAGTGTTGAAGTGCACTCTTAGAGAGTGCATCTGATCCCTACGACTCATATAACGTCTGTTGGATTTAAATGAACATCAGACATTTTACGGTGTACGTGTGAGAGAAATCCCACAGATCTGAGTTTCCTGCGGCTATGAATGCAGACATTTATGATATAATAAGGATGGCACAAATCCTATTTGGGAGCATGGGAAGATTGGTGAGGTGGAGAGGGGGTGTGGGGTTTGACAGGTCTTGAATTTCAGTCGCTTCCAGTGATTGGCGAGGTGCTCCAGAAATTCGCTGGCAACATTTTAAGTGCCACATTTTCCCATCATTCCCAGAAGCGTAAACAGAGAGAAGGCTAAAGGGTGTCAAAAGCTGCCATGTCGAAAACGTCTGAGTCAACTAGTGGGGCGTTAGTGGAGGAGGAGGAGGAACGGGGTTGGGGGTGCGACTCGAACAAGCGACCGATTCACCAAGGTAACTTACGGACACCATGCCCTGTTGCTGTGGGAACAGAGATTTAATTGCCGTGTAGAACACAGCACAGGCTGTCTTTCCCCAGAGGAGGGTCCATAAAAGCACTGTGCCCCAGATACAGGTGACTCTGTGTGTTGATAAAAAAACCTCACAGTGCTCAGCATCTCTCCTTCAAAATTAAATAAGTGCTAAAGTGCAAGGGAGTCTACTACATCTCAAACACAGTTTTAATGTTGCATCATGGGACTGCGCATTAAGAGGAAAGCTCACATTTGTGCAAGAAGCCCCCAAAAAACATTAACTGAAAACAAAGTTTAGAGAAAGGAAAGGCAGTGCTGCTATTTCAGCGATGCCATTGCACAGCACACAAGCTCTACATTTCTCATGATAACCTCCTTTGGCTGGCTTATCAGTGCGCTCCTACTCCCCTTTCTCTAGCCTCCTCTGGAACACACGCTAGCTGGCTCTGCTAGACCAGCTGTCCCCTGCCTTGGTCCTGTAGAACTGTAGGGCCTGGTTTTTGTTTCCACCGTTAAATCTGCAGCTAATTTGGATTCAAGAAATAAAGTATGGAGAGTTGATCAATGGCTTAAATGAATTAGAAGTGTGAGGTACCAACGAGACCAAGGATCGGCCCAAAGTCTTTTACTTTACACCGGTCTTTTACTTTACTCCAGTCTTTTACTTTACACCGGTCTATTACTTTACACCGGTCTTTTACTTTACACCAGTCTTTTACTTTACACTGGTCTTTTACTTTACACCAGTCTTTTACTTTACACTGGTCTTTTACTTTACACAGCCTTGTGGGGAAAAGAAGTGTTATGTGAATGGAGACAGGAGACATTACATTTTTCCGGTTCACGGTGGTCTGAATTAATGATTCACTCATAAAAAAATAATATTTCTGAACTTAGCCAAGGGAAAAGGTAATTTAAATTACAGCTTTTCCATTCACTGTAATGTGTGCAGTTATTTAAATTTATTTAAGTAACTGTCAACTTTCTTGCAAAGTTCTAGAATTTTTCCAAATTTAACTACCGTTCTTTTTCAAACACACAGCATTATGTTTCTACTTGAGAAAGTGACAGAAAACTAGGATTCAATCAATGCTTGTAGAAACATAGCTACTGACAGTGAAACTACAGATTAAATGTGATTTATTGAGACAATTCTCACTGTAAATCACACTATACTATATCATGCCTTTTCCATTACTATTTATTGAGATGAGCCTTCATGAATCCTTAAGTGAGTGGACCCACCACATGGTATCAGCCTCTCATTGCTTTGAACCAATCATTGTCCTGTACTATGGACAGCAACACATTTTGATTGGTTCTGAAAAATCATGATTGACAGGTGATTGTAGTTCTATGTGTTATGGGGTTCATGGAAACCTCAGTCTCCCATCACCACCCCCTTACCCAGAATTCCGCACTCACATACCCTCGATCAACATGTGTCAGCGCTAATGCCACAACTCCCCATCGACCACTCGCAGGCCCCGGCCAAACAGCCAGCTACGAGGGCTTATTATCAGTAATGAACCCAAACAGGCTGCGGGAGGAGAGGAGAGCAGAGGCGAGCTGCCGGGAGTGTTATCTGGGGCTCTCACTCTCTCCACAGAGTCTCATTCAGACCCCTAATCCCAGTTTAACAAGCAATTAAGCACCAGTGAGTGTCACACGCAGATGTTTGCTCTGCTCGGGGCCCTGATAGGAGAGGGGTCTCAGGGCAGGTCGGAGAGAGCGCCACCCGATAAGAGTTCCACTGCGGGTCGCTGAACTGTAGGAGTCCAGCAGAGGAAAGATACACGCACTCATATTCACATACATATACACATATATACATGCCCATATGCACACACATTGCACACACAAATGTACATGCATAAATACATAAACACACACATGATTACACATTTGGACATGCTAACACTATCTCTCTCTCACACACACACACACACGCACACACACACACACACACACGCACACACACGCGTGCATGCACATACAGTCTTATCTCCAGCTTTCCTTTGTGTGCATTCTCATGTCAGGCCCTCTATAACAATGTGGGCCTCTCCACCCGGGGGTTATCGCAGGAGTAAACAGTCTTGTCTTGCACGTTTGCTTCAGTCGTATCTTTGGGCGGGTGGAAGGTTGCTGGACGGAGGCCTTTCAGGTGGACAGAGGTAAGGGCTGAACCGGTGCTGACCTTGGTGACAGGCAGCCACATTTAGACCTGCCTCAGGTATCTGGATTAGACCCAGTGACCCTCCAACACAGCGGCTCTGAGTAGAAGCACAAGAACCAGGTTTGGCCAACTTGAGTTCTCCTAACGTATCTTTAGCTATATTTTATATATTGTCATTTGAAATGGTGTTGCACGATAATGACATGTCAGAGAAAGTATTAGTGTTTGGACCTTAAAAGTCAATTATCTGACTTCCTCCAGAAGAAATTTCCCATGATCCACGATGTATGACCTTGAATATAAGGCAGGTGTGATGCAGCTGACCTGTTTGTATCTCTGCTGGCGTTTAATAAGTGTTTCTTTGGGTAGAATCAGACAGTAATTTCGGCTTGAGCGGCCCTTTAAAAGCGCTAGATGTTTTTGCTGAAGGTTTGGAGGGATAGTAACAAAGGAAAATCAACAGTACGATCACCCCTATGAAACACTGGAATTTGGATTGGCCCCACGCTCAAAGAGTCCAGCTCTACAAGCGCTGGTGCGGACACACAGGGGCGCATCAAACGCTGAACACATATTAGCACGTTGTCTTAACCCTCTGACCCCCTCCCTGTTCAAATCCCCCACAGACAGGCGGGACGGGTGCGGGGCGGGGAGGCGGGGGGTTCCTCAGGTGCAGACGCAGGCGCCTGTGGTGACAAAAGGGTGACATTTGCCACCTCTCAGGATTTTCGGCAAGAACAGGTTTCCTTTTCTATTTCTGACGAATGCAAGCTGTACAAACACACCATCCTGGCTCTGCAGTTCAGTGGGTGCAGGGGATGGAGGGTTTTATTTTGGTGAAGGTTTGGGAGGGGACTTAACAGTGAGTGAGGAAAGTTCAGCCCCTCCCCCCCCACCCCCCCACCCCCACCCCTCCCACACCCCCTCTTGCCCCTGTCTGCGTCTGTTTGCTCAGATCTCCAGACTGCGCTAATTCTGCGAGCCGCCGTGTCAGACTGGAGAGTGGGCCTGGCTGTAGGGCCTTCTCTCGGTGTCGTTTGTCTGCTGTGACTGCGGCCTTTAGGGTCCCATTTGCCCTGTCCATCACACAGGGGGGCAGGGAGGGGGAGGCTGGGTTAATGTTTCGCCACCGCCCGCGTTGTCCCGGTGGCCGTCTCCACTTTTCTTCATCAGTGACGTCCTCTCTCTCTCTCCCCAAGCCACACGCAATGCAGGGCTTCAGCCTCTCATGAGAGATACACATATTCTGAGAGAGGATGCTGGGAAATGGCAAGAGGGAGAGAAAGGAGAAGGAGAAAGATAGGGTATGGGAGGAGAGAAAGAGGGAGATAGAGAGAGGGAGAAAGCAGGAGATACAGTGAGGAACAGAGAAGGAGAGAGAGACAGAGAGAGACAGAAAAGGTGGGGGAGAGCCATTAAGAGAGAAACATTTGCATGTACATTGTTTAACACACAGTGATCAGTTTGTATTAACATTTTTCAAAAACCCTTATCAAAAACCCATGTCAATAAACTGTAATAAAGTAAGAGAGTGAGAGTGAAAACAGGAGAGAGAGAGACATATACAGTATATATGGAGAGATAAAGCAGTCTCGGGCTGGGATGTGAAAGGTAAACTGTGTGAGCTGTCAGTGTGTTTACTCTGGGCTTTTGGGGGTGTCCGAACCCCCTTCCCACCCCTTCCCAAACCCCAGCATCCCAGAGCAGAACCACTGACCTCCTGTACTGATGAAAGGACCCCCGGCAACAGTATCCACACTTTCCTCACACCCGCTCGGCCCCTGACCGCCCCCCCAGGCTCCTGCACCCTCTCAGCCTGAATTAATGCCCTCTGCACAGACCCACTGACCTGCAACCGATAGTAATAATGAATGAGGGCAGGGTGTGTGTGTGTGTGTGTGTGTGTGTGTTTTTTGGGGGAGGAGGTGGGGGTTAGCAGGACCCTACCAGAGGCATGACTGGAATCCTTTTCTGCACAAATATGTGACCTCATTTTTTAACTCAATCTAACCCCCCCCCCCTTCTCAGCAATGACAAATAGAGAGTGAGTGAGACAGGCAGAGAGATGGATAGAGAGAGAGAATAAAAAAAGGGGGAGAGACAGAACAAGGGGAAGGAAAAAAATTAATCTTGACAATCTTAAACAGAGAGAGTGGCTTTTTAGTGAGAAAGAAACGGGAGAGAAATTCAATACCCGGGTCCCTGATGGCAGAAACACATCACCTCCACGCCACGGCTTAACAATGACGCGCACTCAAAAGTGCTTTTTGATTCAGATATCTCCGAATTCCAACGGTAATCCAGAGTTAGTGAAACCAAATCACAGATGAGCTCAGGGATGCTATCCGCCCAGCCTAAAAGCACCACTGAACCTGATCAAAGATACATGCAAATATGAAAACCATATGCTTCATATAGCATGAGCAGAAAAGAGAGGAATCTGGCTCCTCAGGAGTGAGCCAGTAGGGCAGAATGTATCATTTTGACAGCTCAAATCCCTCTTCTTTTCGGGGCCAAATCCACTTTGGTTTATTTCAGTAATATATTTTTATTTTGTGAACTCACTAGGAGCTTCTGTTTAACATCTCAGCTCTGTTGGTGGATTGTGCTCGGTCTGAGCAGGTAGCTTTTCTCGGGTGCATTCTTCTGAATTGGTGCCACGTATGTGACTACTGCTGAATTTTATATTACAACAGCCATTAAATTTACGTATCTTTACAACACACACCTCCCCCAGTCAGTGGGAAGTATACACAAACCTGTATCCATTCAGTCCCTCAAAGTGAGAGTGCTGATCTGGGATCAGTATTCCCCAGTCTGTATCCTAATCTTAACCAGTATGAGTTAAAAAATAAAAACTGATTCTAGGTAAAAAAAACACACAAAAACATGACTGGTTTTGCCCTGTCCATAACCTTACCCTTGCCATCATATATAAAATGGTAAAGCTGTTCCCCAAATGTCATGTCTGGGCCCTGGTCTCCTGACAAATTAATGCAGGGATTCCACTAATTTAGTGGAAAAAAATGTTAAAGTAGCTTTAAGAATGTGGGCCAAATTCTTGTGATGCATCATGGGTAATGTAGTGCAATGATTAACTTTGTTATGGTTGGATGACCCTTGGATTTTGTCTTGCAAAAGAGATCTGTGTTTTCAATTCAGGCACCAGAGTTCTGTTCCTGGCTTTGGCAAGCGAGCTCTTCACCTGAGGAAAAAAAAACTTAGCAAAACAAAAAAACTCCTGCCTGCTCAGACTTCAATGCCATGGATACAAACACAAACACTGCACAGGAACTGAACTTAATTTTAAAACCTAAATCTATTACAAATTTATCTGGCATTTTTATTCAGAGTGACATAAAAGTATAATGTGTCATAATGCATACTGCACTTAGCAACAAGCCACGAAAACAAGAGCGGATGCCTTTACGCTGGCTTGTATGAATTTGGAGAAGCTCCCCTAAACTTTGGTGCACACAATGTACTTTTTTAATGGTGAAATGAACTTTTGGCCCCTTGAAATTAAAAAAAACTTGAACCTGATGACTCAGGGAATCGTATCCAAGTCCTGTCCATGCTCTACAGATCAGGTGAAGGAGGTGGTGGGGGGGGGGGTATGAAGGACGTGTCTTGGATATGGAAACCCTGAACTTCTGTCCTGTCTCCTTTCCTTCACCCGATCTGCAGAGCACAGAGAGGTGAAAAACAAAATGGCAGAAACCTCACCTTGTCAATCAGTAGTCACTTCAGATCAGTGCAGCGAAGGAAAGCAGGGAGGAAGGATGCTACTTTTGAGGGTTTGGACAGGGTCTAAGAATTAGTCATGGCATCAGGTTAGCGCCTGTGAACCCAGTCCCTTTCTGGGAACACTATGGACCTGACCCTGTATCTAACATGTCAAGAGGACTTTTCAGGTTGACTAATGCCAGGTTTGTGAACGTGGCTCTCAACCTGCATGCCAAAATGTTGACATATTGCTTTTAGTTGTTTCCCCAGTTATTGTTATTAGTATGAGTGCTGAACCAGGGTCATGGAATAACAACAGATGAGCTGACCTTCCCCTTGTAAAATTTGGCTATCCCATTCCCTTGTCTCCCCAAGACCATTTTTAATCTCCAGGTCAACACCAAAAAAATGAAAATCATGTTCTCAGTTGACTTACCTGGTTAAAGAAAAAAGAAATCATGTGGAGCTGGATGGAGAGCACTGTTGCCATGGAGAGGGGTACCCACGTGTGAGCTCGTGTGTGCTAGCGCATGTCATATACCACCAAGTCCAGGGGCGTGTAGCGGACTGATGGCTCACAGCCACCTCCTCTCTCTGCCCTCTCTCCCCACGGAGCGCCTCTCCACATTTCATACCCATTACCATCCACCGGGGGCCAAGATCAGATCCCTAAACTCTCATCTGCTCCTAACCAGAAACATCTGCCCAGGACATTCTGCTGTATGTAAATGGGTCGCAGAGCCTTGTTTCCAATGCCACCCCAGCACCCCCTGCTTAGCACAGACTTAGTGGCGCCTCCTGTGTGTCAGTACGTGCATTGCAGGGTGTACCACATGGTTTCATGGGTGACTGGCAGTGTGTCTGTGCAACGAAGGATGTCAAATGCCTCCTGTGAGCATAGTGATGATCCACAACAGGCCAAAAGGTCCACAGCTCCCATCAGCGAGCTTTTCTCTTTTTTACAATGAATTTTCAGAGTTATAGGGCATGACATTATTTATTAATATATATATATAGTACCCCTATAAGCTTGCATGTTTTCCTTTGTCTTCCTTTAGTTTAAGTAAAATAATCATTTTTATAAAAGGTGACAAAAAGAAAAGAGGGAGAGAGTGTGAGACAGAGAGAGAGACAGCGAGAGAGAGAGAATAGAGAGACAGAAAGTGAACTTCATAAGTATTCTTTTCTCTTATTTTCTTTTTTTTTTTAAAAATCAATTTCTGGTCTAGCAGTGAAATGTAATGGTTAGAAAACAGCTTATAACTGAGATGTGGCATCTGTGTCCTTGAGGAAGGCACCTCCCCGAATCACTTCAGTTCATATCCAGCTGTTTTAATAGAATGCATGTTAAAAAAATGAGTAAATTGCTTTGTATAAGACCATCTGCGAAAGGCTGAAATGTAATGTTGTTCCATTTTGACTTTTTTCCTTCGAAACTAATTTACTCAATTGCCCTCACATGCTTGTTGCAAATGTGTAAATGTTTGGTTGCAACTGTTTTCAATTGGTCCAGGACTGCCTGGACTGTGCGTGGGTGCCCTCTGAAGTGTGTGCTGTAATCTGCTCTCTCTTTTCGCTCTGCAATCCACCAACTGGGCTGTGTAGCCATTGATTTGCAGGAGTAAAAATTCATGTGCAGTTAGCATTGGACGATCATTTACCCCTTGACCAAACAGAGTCCTCATTCTATCATGGTTAGATAGGCAATCTCTTTCCTCATTGGATGATACTGCTGGCCAGTTCAATGCACTTCAGTTAGCCTACTAATGCCTCTTCACTAATTCTCCCAGTATTGAGTCCAGTTGTATCCATAAGGTGCAGTATTTGCTGCAAATTCTGGTGTAAATTCACACCACAGTGAACAGGGTTTGCACAGAGCCCAGCTGAAGAAAGGGACATAATGGGTAACTTTTGTGCTGTAAGACTGTGAGTCCCCAACTGAATAACAGGGGTCAGGGGTGAAGGTTGAGACAAGGACATACCTGATGAATGAAACCCTCCCTCCCTGGACAACATTACAGTCAATATTGTGTAGCCCCTCTGAGTTGCTGGCCCAGACTGACATGATCTGGTTAACTCAAGATATTTCCAGTTATTCGTCAGCCTCCCTGGTGATCTCTACCACAGGACATGTACTGTGAATTTCTCATTTATTTGCTCTTCAGGAGGGAAAAGACTCCGTACTGTTTTTGTGCGTCATTGGAAAAAAATCGTCCCCCTGTGAACTTCCCTTGTTTATTTTTTGCTCCCCTTCCTCAGACTTGTGTAGCGGAGCAACCTCGAGCTAAACAACGCAGACGTGAAACAAAATTGGATGGGGGGAGGGGAGAGTTTGGGGGAGAAGTGACAAATGGAAGCTGACAGGAGCTAAAAGACATCAGTTGCGATCTCTTGGACTCGTCTGGTCTGTGGATTCTGACGAGTCTCTTTGAGAGCTTTTTCCTCCAGGCGCGAGATGCCGCGCACATACACACAGAAACTCGATATGATCTGATAAGCTGGATGGGGTACGTCAAGCCCCGTCTCTTCACTTAGGCCGAGACAAGACCTGAGTGGTTTCATTAGTGGCGATCTTTGTCAATTTTTTGGGTTCTGGGCTGAGTTTATGGATCCCGCTCAATGTGTTTTGCGTCAGGACCGTTGCTCACGGCCTGCGAGAAAACACTGACTCAGGCAGTAAGGCGGAGGTGGTGCCTTGCATCACCGGCTGAAATTGCCCCCGTGCCGACGATAAGGAAACGTAATTATCAGTATCAATCGGCTCATTTAAAAAAAAAAAAAAAAATACCCTGGTGATTGCAGCAGGGAAAGAGGTTCTTAAGCTCCACCGCATTCCGAGTTAATTAAGCCACCAATGATGCCACAGTGGGAAAAGTAAAGCAGAAACGATTTCGGATAAATTAGCTTCTTTATCCGCAGATTATCTGGGGAGACTCTGAAGAGGGCTAAGGGGTGGGGCGACCATGATGGCACTATCGTTGGATGGCATCTGTGCCGAGACTTCCAAAGTTATTTTAGTCAGAGAAATTCTAGACATCTAAATTCCAGCAGTTTCTTGATAAACAGCCCTGCCATCCAAAAAACACTATGCATTTTTTACAGCAGTGACTGCCTAAAAGTAAAAAAATCTGGAAGAATAAAACTTAACAGTCGCTAGCATTTTGTACTTATTTCCATTAAAGAAAGTTTTTAACACTCTTTTTGGCGCATATAAGGTGCATACTGTGTCCTAAAAAATTTGGACCCTTTGTTTCTAATCCCTTACGCCATGAGGGAGACAGCTGGTGACCATGGAAACAGTAAAATTTGTTTTCCTATACCCTTTTTTGACATCCCATCCCTTCCATGAGATGTCATTAAAAGCCATCTGGGCTTCAGGAGGAAGCTGGCAGGGGAAGAGAAACAGTGGTGCACATTGCATTTCAGCCCGGCCCAGAGCACATGCTAGTGTCTCGCGCCCTAAGTAAATTAACACCTCTCAAGAATGCTTAATTTACGAGGGGGTCCACCCTCCCCCATCAGTGCAGTCATTGTAAATTCTGATGGGTTTTTAGGAATCGAGACCAACATGGTTACGTCCTATCATGGTGGGCCCCCTTTTCTCCCATAAGAACTGAGCCATGTAATCATCCTCACAGCAAACCTCCTTCATAGACTTAGTACAAATAGGCCACACACGATCCGTACAGCGACTATCCTTTGCTATTTCCCACACTGCAGGAGAAGCATCAGTCATATATCACCAGCGTCATTTCAGGGATGTGGAGTCAACGTGTGTGTGCGATTCACAAACCTGCAAGTGCCTGGCCAGCCAGGGGAGGTCACTAGAGAGGTATTTGACTAATGAGTTTAACTCATTCTCACTATTTTACCATGGCTTTGCAGAGAAGAGGCAAAGGTCAACATCACTTTTCTCAACAGAGAAGAGCGTACACTTCTCTGCGCGTTTCCTAACTGACGGTGTTGGGAGGAGGTGGAAGGTTGACAGAAATAACCATTTACAAAAAAACCATTCGCATATCCTGCTGCTTAGTTGATTGTATTGCACTTCTGTCACAGTGGGAGATCTTGGTAGAAGTTCTGATCCTGCTTAATCACAGTATAATTGTGACTTATGTAAATACTGTAAATTGTCTTTGCAAAAAGCTCCTTCACAATGCTATTGTCTTTACCGACAACGCAGTCATTTCCAGGTTTTCAATTTATCATTAATTTGTGGTTGACCTGCAGTCTAAAGCTCTGTTTATGTTATCAGAAAGCAACAGATATATATCCTATTAGATTCAAAAGTAATTTTTCATATGGTTGTTCACATTACATTATTATCAAGAAGTAACTGAATTGTATTCAACTAAACATGTAAAAGAACCTGCCATTAATTCAAAACAGCAAGTATGAGCGTATGTGGTGCATAAAACAATCATTTCCAAACCATTCCACATGACATGTTTCAGGGATTATTCCCCATTTACCCCATGCTGAGTATCCATTTGCAAACTACTTTATAAATAAGCCATATTTAATTGACTGGCATAAATTTATTAACTAATCATATTCCAACCATATAAATTGGCCTCTTGAAATACAATATGACAAAAATAGCAAACCAGTAGCAAAACACAAGGGAAATAGTGTTACTAAAATATTTCAAAAACCATTGTTTTAATTACATGCCTGTTACATGCTTATTACATGGTGTAAGAAGGCATTGTTGGAATAGATTGTGAATGAGGCTCTGTCATGCCTGTTCTGCTTCAGGAACAGAGGAAAACGTCAAACCACAAACCTCATATGGCTGTTTCACCCCAAATCCTCTTCCCAGTGCTTAACATCGTGAGTCCAGCAGCAATGGGATCAATTAATTTTTAATCACGCCCCGATAAGTTGAGAGTAAAATGAAAAAAAAAAACTAAGAAAAAACCTCGGCCCGCTCTCTGATATTTACTCTGGGAAAAGCTGACCCCCTTCATTCTCTCCTTCTTGGCCTTTAATTAATTTTCCCAGCAGCTGTTAGCAGATGTTGAATAAAAAAAAGATGGAAATCTGTTTCATTAAAAGAGTAACGAGTGACAGGGGAAGCCCAGTAAAGCGGAGACGAAGTGGGGGTAACAGCCGTGATGATGGATTGCTGAAAAAATTAACAAGGAGGAAGAAGAAGAAAAAAAAATCAAAAAAAGATTTGTGGGGAACGGGTCCGTTTGCCTGTTGAGTCCTTGTACCAAGATAAATATGAAAAGAGATCAGTATCCATGAACAAGCCTTTAAAATCATCAAGATGAGAAAGTGAGGGCCATAAATTCTACCATGGCAGCCTGCTGATAGCCTTACTCTAGCAATCACCCGGTGCGGAGAGGAAAACCATATATACATCGATGTGAAAATATATAGTGCATGAAATGCGTCATTGTTAACGATCAAACATAACTCTGCGTGACTTGCCGTTCTCCGTTCCTGCAATCACAACAACAGACCGGTCATACGAATGTAGAAAAAAAAATTCATATTTTTATTAAAAAAGTGAGAAAAAGTAAACAGGAGTCCATTTGCTTTGGCCAGCGGTGCTCAGCTTAATAAAGTCATAAATTCACTGCATGGAATACCATTTTGTGTTTTGAGGAATAATAATAAGAAGAATTAAAAAAACATCAGGAAAAGGCCTCGATACTATGGGTGACATCACTCACATTTCCATATATGAATACATCAGATTTGAGGGGATCTGAATTAGTTTCAGCTACAAATTTAAAATGCTCTCTATCAAGATATGATTCATCACGGAATATTTATGCCATTTATGTATGTGTTCAATTTGGAGGCCCAAAAAAGGGAAAAGGAGGAGGAATGAGTGATTTACGAAGAAGTAGAAGAAGAAGCAGAGGGGAAAGGAGAGGATAGGAGCACTATGTTTTCGCTCTCTGGAGTGGTCTTCCTGAAAAACAGAGCTGTGGACGACATTTCCGCGGCAGAGAGAAATCTGCGGTCCCCCGCCCTGCTGGCTGAAGACACCTCCGATCTTTGGGCACGTCGAGTTATGAGCCCCCGGTGTGACATTAGACCTTGTCGTTTTGTCCATTTCCAGGCTTAATGCTGGGGGATATTACCTCAGACATTCTCATCCACAGCCAAATCCAGGGTCAGTTTTAGACACTATAGCACTGAGAGGTCTTAAAAGGATAATGGCTGAGGAATATAAAGAAACTGCAGATGGACAGAAAAACAAATATTGCTTCATGGTTCTGGATCTTAAACATAAGCACACACAACATGCACACATACACTTCATTTTATGTACGTTCCAAGGCTTTTTTCCCAATAGCCAATTCTCTATCAAGCATATGGTTTTGTTATGTTTGAACAGGCTTTCTTTCTAGCATACTTTAGCGACCGCCATGCTGGGTTAGACACAAGGAGACAGAGGGGGAGAGAAGGAGAAACACGTTTAAAAATAAGAGTCTGATGGGGGAGGTGAAATGCCCTAATGGGCCCTCACAGACCATGCACAGTAAAAAAAAAATATTGTCAACACCCAGGACAGTAAACACAGAGATCACTGAAGCCGCTTTCATCACTAACGGATGGTTAACAAGCTATTTCAGAACAGGAGTGAGGAGTGGGGGGTGTAGGCTTTTGGGGGGGTGCTGGGGGAGGGCGAGGTGGAGAGGGGCAAGGGTAGACTTTATGAGGAGTCGATGGGATGAGAACTGTCTTACAAGGTTGGCAGCTGTGAGAGCAGTGCCAGGCTTAAGGAATAAGAGGAGGAGCGGAGGGGAGGAGGCCCAATAATCCTCTCCATAAACGGGCCGTTTAAGAGCCAGGTGTGGAGAAGAGAGGGAGCAAACACCATAACGGCTTTCCATAAAGATTTTATTCAATTTTGTTTTCTGCCAAGATCTATTTTCGCTGCCAGGGGGCTGGGCTAAACGGCCGGGGGTCACATTGTGAGTAACAAGGACATCGAGTTCTGTGTCTATCCTCAACCCCCAAAACCCCCAAACCCAACCCACCCCCGCCACCCCAAGCCCCGCTTCCCGCAGCATCGGTGATGTGTGCCAGTGTTCGGATCATCTTGCTCTGTTAAGAGAAACTGGAATCACCTGATAATTAGTGTGAAAATGCACAGCCACCGGTAGTCACAAAACACTTGCCATTCACCGCAGAAGTTTCAATATCCTGGCTTGTCCAAACTCAGGCGCGTTAAAACAACAGGCTCCATGCTGAAGCAATTATGGGAGTAATTTCTGTGTTTTAACAGCTGAAAACAAGGGGGATCAGGGCCCGCGGAGATGTGAGAGGAAACCCATCACTCCACGTGCGATTGTCTCTTTCGTCTTGAGCAGACGAGACAGGCCTCTCATTCGCAGACATGCTGGGCTGGTGACGAGTCTCCTCTTTTGCTGATGAGATATGCTTCACGCTGAGCCTGGTGACTGTCTGTAGCCTCGAGATGTGAGGAAGGCTTCCCATAGATTGCTCATGCTGGTTAGGTGACTGGCCTCATGCTGCTCTAAAGAGACAAAACCTACAGTGAGATGTTAAAGCTCAAAAAATGTAGTTATCCCGTTGACTTTAAGTTATGCCGACTCCTTTGATCAAAATGAGTGGCATGCAAACATATTATTTTAGGTCGGCATGAAGACTGTTTGATTTTTAGTGGAAAAAGAAAACAAAGAAAGGTTAAATTTAATGACCTGAAAAATGTTGTTTTATGAGGCTTCTCTTAGATGAACATCCAAGGTCAAGCAAGAAAGAGGACAGGTGAACATGACTGTCTCCAGTGGTTTAACACAGGCTTTTCATTGAGTGACTGGCATCTTGTCTTGGGCTGGCGAAACAAACACACACTGTCACTACCTGTCTCCCATCTCGTACTGATACATCAGGTTTCACACACACGGGGTCAGCCTCTCTCTCCATTAATGATGCAGGCACTCTCTTGTGAATGCTGATTACAGCCGATCGTGTCCCACGTCGCGGGCAAACCGTCTGCATCTCTGCCAGGCAAACAGCCCCGGGCACCACGCAAACTTGTTTTTAAAAAGGCTCCTGGTTTCCCTGCTGACCTCTGCCAGTCAACCACAGGCTGTTACAGGCATTACGATCCGCCCTCAATGGCGTCTACATGCTGCTTTTATTCTTGTTGTGCTGTTTTCCAGGACTTTCTTGCAACTGTCACTTCCTGTGGTCAGGGGAATCGTTTTTCAGTTTGGTTTTCAGTTGGCTGTGAGTGCCTTCGGTCAATTTGGTAAATTTGGAAAAACATGTTTTGTCACAGCGTTATTATAAAAGAATGGCACAATGAATACTCTTTAATTGATTGTTTGCTTACATTCTTGGGGGTGGAGTGTGGTTGAGGTAGAAAGGTGCACATCACATTTGAACAAAAAAAGAAAAAAATTGACTGAGAGCCCAATACTTTGAATGGGAAAGGAAATGACTGTACAAATAAACAATTTAATGAAATGCAGAAAGACAATACTGCTGACGTCATTTGAAAATTAATAACTGCTACCTAATTCAAGAATTCCGCCCAGCACAAGTTTATTGACAACAAATTGCTGGTGAGTAAACCGCAGTGCAGAAACCTTTTGTGTTTGAAGGATATATTAACAGCACTGGCAGTGGAGCTGTGCCGGCCTGCTGTTCTGACTCAACCCTGGGTCAGGACTGCATCTCTGTGTGTCACATAAGTCACACTAACACAGGACTGCATCTCTGTGTGTCACATAAGTCACACTAACACAGGACTGCATCTCTGTGTGTCACATAAGTCACACTAACACAGGGGCTGTTCAGCTACCCTTCCCATTGTTGTAGTTTTACTTGTTTGTATTTATTTATTTATTTATTTGTGAATGAATTTGTTATTTTACATGAATTTGTTTTTTTCTGATCATCACAGTCATTGTAACCATCATGAAATGTAATATTTCAATATTTCATTCCACTAAATCATTAAATACATCAAGATGTTATCTCAATTGAAGGCATTCTATCAGTGCCGTACTTCTTATATTCTACAAATCCCGACGACTTATATGAATAATCTAAAGTTTAGTCAGTTTAAGTTTTTAAGTGTTTCCGGTGAAACACAGTGAAACTCAGTTTGAATGGGCTGAACCGTGAGTGGCGGGCGGATTGTGTATTGGTATTTTACTCAGTGTGTAACCTCCCGATGCACAGCACTCAGAAAACGAGCTGAGGTTTCTCCTGTCACTGGTGTTGATGCTGAACATTTCCTCTGCTACTGAAACACTGTGAATGACACCAGTGATACTCAATCCAGTCATCAAACCATGCCACGTACAACATGTACCACAACCAGATGGTAAAAAAAAAAAAAACAGCCACACTCCTTCACAACAAGTCCACTTTTCTCTTTTTGTTTCACAATTAGGGTAGCCATTAAGAGTCCATCCAGTCTGTGCAGACGTGTTTATGTGTCATCGATGTGAGAGAGGCACATGGGCCTGCAGGGTTGTGCTAAAAAAGAGGGCACGGTTCCATTGGCAGGGACCTGCTGCACTGTGTTTAAAGCCTATTGCTTCACATGTTATTCAAGTCGTTTGCTGCAGCTGCAAGTATGAGGGGTAACACATAATTTCATAAACTGATGTTTTTGGCATGCTGTCACTTTTGCCCTTTTTTTTTGTGATTTTTTATTAAGTTTGCAGCGACTGCCGTGTGATTTTGGTCCATATTTCCCATGGCAGTCATACGCATAAGTGCTGGTGGGTGTCACTGCTCCACGGGCTGTCCTTGGTTGAGCCTGTCTGTTTGAAAACATGCCCAATGAAACCCATCAACTTTCCTCAAAACTTGCCACATCACTGTGCTGATATTTTCACATGGTTGCAGCATCTCAGGAATTTTAAGTAGGCCTTTTTTTAAAGAGCGCTGTCTGCTCCTTTTAAAGCAGAAATAACTCTAAAGCTACTTATGGCCACTTATTTTGGAAATGTTGAGGAGGCTCAGACTGTCAGGATGTTCAAATACAGCCTTGACACCGTGCTGGATACTCTAGTCTAGATTGCACACACTCTCATAGATATATCCGTCAGGGCGATCCATTCAACTAAACCGGACCTAGACACAAATGGCCATGTTAATGTGAACGCTTGGCCAAGTCTCCATGTTGATTCCTGGGCTGAATCTGTACTTCCCTCCCCGTAAATCACTACTGATTTACAGTGTAGCAGAGAGAGTTGGGTGTTGCAGAGAGCTGGATCAAAAACGTCTAATGCGCAGCAGCACTCTCTTAGCTGTCTAGTGTTTCTCAGATCAAGGCCCTCGGGGATGGCACCCAGTGTGAGCTCAACAGCTGAAGTCTGAAGTCAGGAGGCTTGGCTGTGTTCTAAACTGAACTCAGGTCTGTATTTGACATCTCTTTGACTGTGTTCTGAAGAGAGTCCTTAAAGAAAAACGGTTGTTGTCAGCGGAAAGGTGCCCACAAAGATGTTTCTTGAGCTTAATTCTGCACGCTTGTGGCCCAAAAACAGCTAAGGAATGCAGATCCGTATTCGTCTTAATTGATTAAGATTCATCGGTTGTTCCCTTAACTGTTTTAAGGCCTGGAGCAATTAATTAAAACGTCAGATCACACTTAATTTATACAGCTTGTTTGATAGATTGAAATACCCCAGCACAAACTCTCATCCAACAGCAAATAATCTTACAAAACAGTGCTTACAGCCTTAAGTGTCATAAAACAGCAAATCCGAGTGCCTGGTTGTCAGCCCAGTCAAAACCTGATTAATTAAAATCCCACTGAGACACAAGCAATTTATATGCACAGTCAGTCCCCCAGGGCGTAGATAAAGAAACACCTGGATGGTTGTATTTACAGTAGCGGCCTGTTGTCTCTTGGTCTAGCACCCCCTAGAGGCTGAGTGATAAATATCCCCATTCATTTATTTATGAGTTGTCATGGTAATTGGATCTAAAAGGAGGGGTGGGGTGGGGATGGGGGGTTGTTGGGGGCAGTCACTCTGGGAACATCTGCTCCTGATGTGGTTCCCCCCCAACCAACTGCCCCCCCCCCCCCCAACACCCCTTTCTGCCTTCTGACAATCCTGCGTATGATATCCTAATGAAAAACACAAATCTTGTAATTTATAGACTCCATACTTTCATACCACTTGTGTCAACATAATTGGAATAAGAATGGTGTGGGGGTGGGGGGTGAGGGGTGAGGGGTGGGGGCAATGTGAGCCTGCTGCTGTTACCCCCTAAAGCCAGGGGTGGATCATTGGGTAGATTAGACCAGAGGAATGTAGGGAACCCACAAATGTTTGCCTAAAGAAGAAAAGTGGAATAAGAGGAAAAAAGGAGCAGAAGCCAGGAATGCAGACACGAGCTGGCTGTGGTCAACCTGCAGCTCCCTCAGAGAAAGCAGTGTGTAAAGTCAGGAGGAATTAGGAGCATCTGCACGGCTTCGGAGAGCCATCCCACCACACAGTGACTCTGCGTTAGCGTCTCGCATACTAACGCCCTGATCGCATATTCATCCGCATGGCTGCTTCATCTTACCGTACGAGCTCATAAATGTGGTATGAAGAGAGAAATGAAAAACTCTCAAACTTTTTTTTTTAAAAAAAGTCACAGCGGGAGTGACATTTTAAGTACTTCTCACTTGACATATATTGCATCGAGTCTTTAGCTATGGGGACCGAGGAGGGAGCCGGGGGGGTGGATTGTGAAGGTTGGAACAACTGGTGTTAGTGCGGTAAGTGGTCCTGACATCCCTCACTTCCCTCCTTAGTGAAGTCAGACACTTGAAGGTGCATTATAAAAAGAGGCCCTCACACACATTCGGGAGAACCTCAGATCTGATTCCAGGGGTCTGTCGAAACCCGATCCCCGCCCCCCCCCGGTTAATGCTCTGTGATATATGCTTATCTCTCTGTCGTCAAATGTTATGTGAGGGGATGAGAGAGAGAGATAGGGGTCTGAGAATGCGTGACCTCATTTTACCAACATGTGGTTATAGGATTTCACATAGATGAAAAAAAAAAGAGATGAAATGAAACCCTTAAAATAATCACAGCCCTTTTGCGTTCTCTCTCTCTTTAACCATCCCTTTTTTGCAAATTCGATGACTAACTTGTGAAATCCATTTTCAGCTGAGGGAATGAAGTTGCCTTGTGGTGAGAGTAACTTACTCAAAATGGATTCCATATGCAGTAAGTACAAGGGTGATCGATCGATCAACACTAATTCCTTTCAGTTTCAAATAGATCAGAATTTATTTTTTTTGTTCTGGGCTGGGTAATTGAAAATCGCTGCACTGTACTTTCTGGTAACAGTTAGCAGTTCCATGCACTCATGGTCAGCCAAGATGAGAATTCATGCATTGATTATCCTGAGATGGAAAATGTGGGATCCCTTTCAAAACCAAAGTTTCCCATACTAGTACTCATAGTTTTTCATCCCCAAAATCAAATTTGCCAATAAAAACGGAGGCTGTGCGTCCAAACTGGGAGAATTATCTCAGCAAAGAATGAGTTTCAGTCTTAATGAACCCATTCATTTAAGGAGAGTAAAAACTGAAGAGCTGTTTACACTAAATTTATCATTGCCTCGCGCGCCTGTGGTCACCCAATAAAAGCAGCGGATACAGGCATTTGCCAAGACCGGTGAATGCCATGACGTTGTACAATTAAGAGCTCGTTAAAGAAGGAGAAAAATAAACTCTCAACCATACCCAATGATGCTGATTGGATTTTCATTCCTCCCCAACGGGGAGTCCTCCTCAACGTCTCCCGCGATCTCGATGAGGCCTAAACTGCCGCCACCGCACCGCACCGGTAGCACGATGGGGAATTTGGGAGAGCAATGCTTTTTAAAGGCCTGCATTGGAACTGATTAGGAATATTAGTTTCCAAGGCTAATCAACGCAAACCCGTCAAATCCCGCTGGCAGCTTACTCATAAACAGTGTCTCTGGCAGTGCAAACTCTGTGTTTCTAATTTCCCCTGTGTCTTCCTGGGGTTTTTTTTTGTCTCCCTTTCCCCTTCCCTGGCTTCTAAAGTGCAGCAGACTCCCCATGGCAGAATGAGAATGATCGCAGAGGGGGGGGGGACACCATGGATAGTCTCATGTGAATTCAATGTGAATGCAAAACCATGGGAGATCTCCAGCTAAAGCTAGCTCTCACCTAGGCCCCTAACTCTGTCTCCCTGCTCTGGGTTAACATCTCAGTCCAGGGTCACCTGTGACAGTTAGGATCACCTGATATGACATCACCTGTCTTAACGGACAGTGCCACATGCTACTGGATCTGCCCGACAATCCTCGACCCCCTCCACACACACTATATAGAAAAAAATGTGCAAAATGTATAAGAGACGTCCTGAATAAACTAAACCTTCCCACATGTCAGAAGGCAGGAATTCCTGACTCCCATGCCAGGGGTAAAGTAATCTCTCCAGAGATGGGGGGCTCAGATACTCTGCCAGTGCCTGGGCTTTCTGGAAGGGCAGCTCTGCCATAATCCTGACAGCCTTTATCATGCGCACGTTCTGATATCCCATATTCATATTCCCCTTTTTGTCTAGCTTTTATGTTAATTTTCTGGTGAGATTGTTGATGATATTTCACACGCTTCCCTCACATGACCCGCTTGCTTGCACGTGTTGTCCTGCACACACAAAATCATATACACAAACACAAACACACACACACACACAGTCAGTCGAACACACACATACACCCACACTCAAAGACTTACACGCACATTAGCTTCCCAGGGGCAGGTGGAAACGAAGTGGAACGTTGTGGAGGTTGGTACACACACTAACCTCGTCTCCCACTTGGAGGCTGTAATCCTCTGTGGAAAATGTCCTATTATAGCCGCATACCTCACTCACACCCCTCTCTCCCCCGCTCTCCCTATTTTTCTCCGGCAGTAACCATGCTGAACGGGCCCATGCCGAGACCGGGCCAGCGTTCGACACCGTCCTCTTTCAACGTTTACGCCTTCGGGAGCGCTGAAGCCTTTCAGCTAGTGTTACAATCCTTTCATGTGCGTTGACATAAAGTTGAGCGCTTCATTTATTTAAACAGCTTTCTGTGGAGTATGGAGACTGGGGGGGCGGGGGAGGAGGGAAACAAGGGTTGCCAATGGGTTTTCCCTTGTTCCATTGTCAACATGGCAGGCATTTCTTTCCCTCCCCGAGTCGGTGCGGTCAGCGCCTGGACAGGCGTCGGGAGCACGGAGGAGGACCGACCCCATTTGATCAGTAAATACAGACACTGCCATTGTCCTGAGTCTAGAAAAGGGCAGTGCTGCTGTACTGTGTCTCGGGCACTAGGGGGCGCCTGGTCCAGGGGGGACATTTGAAACATCTGGAGCTGCTTCAAACCACAGAAACTGATAGAGGAACGTTGTCATTGCAGCAAGTGTAATACCTGATCCCAAGCTATCTGAACCTTTGAATCGCTTTTTCAATAGACACCAAACAAATTTTTACAGCCTTCTTTTAACTTTTTTTATTATTGTGTGCAGTCGAGTGAACATTTAAATTATAAATCTGCTCCCGGGTAGCGATTTTCACTTTGGGGTGAAAGAGGAAAATTAATAGAATGAAAAGAAGGAGCAAATATAATACAAATAGCGAAAATCAGCGTGTGCACTCATTTCTGTTAAACTGTTTGTTGTAGGTCTCTTCATGTATTTGCAGTTTTGCTTGCTTGGGAAAAAAAAATCTGTAAGGATGAAAAATGAGCTGTGAGAGACCACACAGTGTAGAATTTAGCCAAGATGGGTTGTGAAAATGAAGTTGACAGAGAAGGTCGGAGAGTGAGTAAGATATCGCCGCCCTACCTGTTGACAGGTGTTATTACCACATGCTCACTTTGAAAATAAACCAGCAATTTGAACGACTGAGGATAGATGCTTTACAAGTGCTGCATTAGCCTAGCCTCTACTTTCATTTCTCAATGCCTGCCCTGTTTGCAATACCTGGCAGCCTCACTCAGAACACCATCGAGTTTATTTGGTAAGTTAGAGCAAAATAATTCCGTCTCGGTCTCAGTTTCGTTTTCTTTCTGACACCTATGTTATTTTTCCCGGATGGAATTCTTCTGGTATGAGTTTTACGATTTAATATTTGCCTCGAAATGTTTTTTTGTTTATTCATTGAGGGCACTTTCATTATGGCACGGCTAAGATTTTACTCACAGTTTATGTCCTGGGTTTTTTTGGGGTGGAGGGCCAGGGGGCCGGGAGGTGGGGAAAACAGAAACAGAAACCAGGTTGTTGAAATCAGAACAGGCCAAGAACAAGACAGTTTCTGTGATCAAACATTGTAAAATTTACAGCCGGTCTAATGTCATGTCCCATGCTGAAATGAATCGCACTCATATGTCATGTTACAATAAAATAAAATAAATAAATGAGTCTATAAAAGGTTTGATTTGATACCGGAGGCCTCTGCTGGGCTGTGTAAGAACATCTTTGGTGAGCAGAGAAACTTTAACATTACATGGTAAAGGGGAAGTGATGTTTTGTTTTTATGTGTCTTGATCGGTTCCCTGCTCCTCATGTTCCTGAGGCTGCATTTCAAACCTGATCATAAGCCTCCTGCCACATCACATTGAGACTGCCCCACGTATTTGATTAAAAAAGTCAGTTTTTTGGAACAGAAAAAGGTAGGAACCAGCCAAGATATTCCTCCATCATCGATGTGTCTTTATGTTTTGGCAGGGGCGGAGCGGGGGGGGGGGGGATTTCTGACGCTTAGTGGGGAGCTGTGTTTCGGAGCAGTCGACCGGTGGATTATGGTAATGTGGTTTTGTGTTTTCAGCGCTCCCCCAGCGCCGCGCCGTCTGAGCAGGGCTGGGGTTCGGTGTGCCGCTTGCTGTAGTCACGGATGACTACGGTCTGCCAGGGGTGACAACGACCAATCACCTTGACTCGTCCTCCTGCTCACCTGGTGGGACACCAAAGGTAGCAGCAACAACAATAATAATAATAATAAGAAGAAGAGTCATCATCATCATCATTATCATCATCATCACCATCATGTCTTTCATTTCTACAGTATGTTTCATAGTATTTAATAGTCCCTGCAGGGAAGGGGGTTAGACACCACTAGCACCAATGTTTTGCACTTACCTGGGTACAACACTGCTGCTCAAAATGCATCCCTGAGGATACATGGAGATATCTTGGTATGCCTTTCTGGTGCCTCTCCTTCAACTTGAATAAAATCAAAAGTATTTAATCCAGGGTGCCCCGGTAGCTCACCCAGAAGAGCACATACCACATAAGGCCAGGATCACACCAAAACAGCCCAGACTTGAATGCAGCCTCGGCCCTCAGCTGCATGTCCTCTCCTCTCCCCTCCCTCCCTCCCTCCCTCCCTCCCTCCCACTCACCCCCTATCTGTCTCTCTACTGTAACCATCAAAGTGGGAATTACCAAAATAAAAAAATCTTTATTTAAAAAAAGTATTTGATCCACAAATTTCACCAAAAGACATTGTTACAAGGGACCTTACAGCAGACCCTGACCCTGGTGTTCATATCATACCAAAATTAACTCTTTTAAACTGTGTTCAGTCCATGTTATGTCTGCTGGAAGGGTTTGTGGGTTTCTATGCTGGTTCTATGCTATCATCCATAATTGCAACCCTTGTACTGTGAAAAGTTAATTGTTTTAAATTATAGTATCTAATGTGGGATGACCCTTTTAATGTCTAATACCACATCATATCTGAAACAATTTTTCATGCTACAAAAATCAATTTTCAAATACAATTTTACAAAGAACTTTCTCTTAGTCAGATCACCACTCAAACAACTAACGCTTTAATCTCTTTAATGTGGTGAGGGAAATGGCTCATCATTAAAAATCCTAAATGGTTTTAATCTCCTTTTTGATCAGGAATCAAGCCTGCATGTGTCAACACCTGATGGCTCCAACATAACCATTAGTGGAAATTGAAAATTCAAGACAAAACAAATGCTAATGGGGCAAACTTGCATTGCAATAATTTATGTTTTAAGCACAAAATGATTTAACTTGAAGATGTTTTGAAAAGTGGTATCGAGTTTAGGATCCCTTTTCCTCTTCCTAACTTCCAAAAGCCGCAAGAAAAGCCACTTGTGGTTAAATATCTCCAAGTCACACAGAAAAAAGGACACAAAAGCCACCAGTTTGTATAAATATTGAGCAAATAAAAATGTGAAAACAGATAACCGCCATGGCAACATGCCCCCAAAGCCAGACAAACAAACAAGGCAGGAAGAAGCTAATAGCTTGAAAAGGAATTTTAATGAGAGGCGCTTTTTCTCAACATGGTCTTAACAGCGGCAAAACAAAACAAGCAAACAAAAATCTGGAAAAAAAAAGAAAAACGAGGCAATTAATTACGATCTTCTGCAGCTACTCTGGACTGAAACTGGAACGGTGGGGGATGTAGTAGAGGGTGGTGGGACAGATCCAGTCTGATGTGTGAGATCTCTTCTACAGCTGCCTGGCCAGAAGCAGGAGCCTGTACCAGGGGTAACTGATGAGGAGAGAGAGTTGGCACGGCAACTCAAGCCAAGCAGGTACACGTCAAACGATATCAAAGCAAAAAAAAATGGAGAACGTAGCACTCCGGTCCGGTTTCCTGCGATTCTTTGTGGCCCCTTTTGTTTGAAGCAAAAACACCGCCCTGTCTTCAATCACCCCCATTATTTCTCTCCCTCCTCCGTTTCCCATCTGTTGGTAGAGAGAAGAAAAAAAAAAAGTCAAGAAAAAAGTGCCCCTTCCATTTTTTTTTCATCAGCATCCCCGAGTTAAGAAGATTTTGCAGCAAAGTGAGAAGTTGTCGCTTTGAACTGCACTTACGAATGCAGCAAATACCATGAAGAAGCCATACTTAACATGCTACAATGTGATTAGTGTCTGGCTGTGAAATATCACTCGCTTATCTCCAACTACCAGCTGACAAGGAAATTTCAAGGGATCCATTTTTGGCAGGGCTTGAGAACCAGGAGTGACAGAGATGGCGATGTCTCCAATTCTGCAGATATCTAAGCGCTTTGTTCATTTCCTCTCTAACTTAGCCATTATTTTATTGACAATACATACATTCACACCCTCCTGTGCAGCGGATGGCTATAATGGAAATGAATAAGCAATCAGACATCACAGTTTTTTGTCACTGTCATCTTCTCAATATTTTTTTTCTCTCTCTAGAAGACCACCAATTAAAAGGCAAAGAAAAGAAAAAACTAACAAAATATCATATTTGTTGAACAGCCAAGGCCTAGACAGAAATTAATTACATTTTGGAAAAGTAAGCCAATTTTCTATTCACCTCAGTGTAATTGGATTTGATCGGGATAAATTAAATGCTATTGCTCCAACCGCCATACAGTGTGACCGTATTTGGATGAAAATTGAGTGGCGAAGTTTCTTGTGGTGTGTGAGCACTTTGCTGGCCTCACTCGTGTAACCTCTGGCTAGCCCGCGGGGGATATCCTAGTTGTCTTTCTCCAAATACATTTCCTCCATCTGCACCAGGCCCAACTGTCTAAATGTAGCTGCTCTGTTTCAAACCGGATTATTCAGACTGACCTGCATTCCTTCCACCCATAGCTGGGCCAAGCAACACGAAACAAAACTACCATTTTTTTCTCTCTCTCTTGTCAGTGTATTGTAAATAAAATCTTAGAATTGATTAAATGTATGTGTCTAAATATTATTTATCCTGTGCGTATTATATTGTTTTTCATGCGATCATTCTTGTCTTCTGTGCGGTGCCTGTCACTCTTCATCTTTTTCCCTGCTTCCCCTTTTGTTTGTTTTTCTCTGACGTGGTTCTTAGGGCTCTGTGGCGAGTCTGTTGTTATGGGTGCTACATTAAGCAACATTTGAGCGAATGATTGATTTATTGACACTGAGATCATCTCCAGGAACAGAGAGCAGACCTCAATTAGCTTCTCACGGGAGATAACCCGGGCTGCTTGCCAAACGGGGTAATCGCGTCTCGTGGAAAGTCCTGGGTGCTCACGTTTTCCAGTGTTCGTGCCCGATCCTTCGCTGCAGGTACATGCAATGTTACCATCGACCTTCCACAGACACCTCAAAGTCAACAATATAAACATACATTACCCCACATCACCTGCCCCATCCTTTCAAAAAAACACCTCTTAGACTTTCTCACACTCAGTCCCATTATGTCACTCAGCAGGATATGTGAACCAAGACACCTACGCATCCAGGTTTAACGTCCAGACCACACCCGAGCATACAGTGCTGCCGCGAGGAGTTTCCGTGTGTTCTACCCACATGACCCTGTGAGTCATCGGTGTGTTTTCTTAACACCGTGCCTGTTTTGATTCTCCAAGAAGATGCTGACGGGATGTTAAGCTGTCACTGCTTTCTGGTGTAATGAGTGAACCCCAGTATGAAACTTTCCAGATGCCCATAGCCATGTTCCCCGTCTACAGGGCTGGAGCTGCATGGAGTATGTCTGGACTGCAGAGCATCCACCGTCTGTTTTACCATTGCATTAAAATACTCTTTCAACAGAGAGCTCAAACATATAAACATATCACACACACACACACACACACACACACACACACACACACACACACACACACACACACACACACACACACACACACACACACACACCCTGTCCACCATCGGCTTTGAAAAGAAACCACGCTGATGTGCTGAAACTGAGCTCCCCATGGTGGAGCTGGGGATTGTGGGTAAAGACTGGCTTCTTTATGGGCTTTCCTCTCATCACCATCAGCACTATGAATGATAGCCATCACCGACCTCCCTGGGCCCATCGGGCAGCTACCGGATGGAGGAAGCTGCCGGGGGCCCCACATCTCAGGACAATACCCAGCCGAAGTGATGACACTGCTCCCACCATTGATAAACCACAACCCATTCAACTCCACTGCCCAACCAAAGCTTTGAAAACCATGGTGTCACATTACAGATTCACTGGACAACAGAACCCCTTTGGTTGGGTCAGGCCTGGGGGGGTAGGGGTCTCTGTAATATGGAGGGGTTCACATTTTAGACTGTCTAACGATTAGAACTGTCTTCAGACAGTGATACCAGTGTTACTCATATCTGGGAACTTGTGCATAGGCAGGTATTATAATCCGCCATGGCAACCATCAGTGGTCCCATGACAGTGGGGCCTTTCCATTCATTACACCTGATTGACAAGAGAAAGACCTGTTCCCACTGTCTACACTTTACTTTGTCTGGAAAAATCTGAAATGTGCAGTAAATCCATGCAAGTACACACATGTACAAACACACACAGACACACACACACACGGACACTCACACACATGCACACATACACACACACTCACACATACACGCACACATGCGCACTCACACACATGCATACGTACACACATACTCACACATATGCACACACACACAGATACACAGATACACATACACGCACACTCACACACACACACACATACACACATACACACTCACACACACATACACACACATGCACTCACTCACATACATGTGCACACACATAAACACACACATGCACTCACACACATGCACATGCACTCACACACACACAAATGCACACAGGCACAAGTAAAGGAGAAATGATAATAATAATAAATAGAAAGAAAGGAAGAAGCGCAGTGATAGCCACATAAGCTAACATTGCCTCAGCCAAGGGCAATATTTGTCTGGTCTTCTGGCTCAGACACGGCCAGTCAAAGTGATAATAGTACTGAGATGGCCAGCCTGCTGCTGCTCTGCAAGAGATAACAACATTTCACATTTCCTGTTTTTTTTTTCTCTCCTGTGTCTTCTTCTCTTTCCAGAGTGTCTGAATGAAAGGAGGGTCTTTCATTCAGGGGTGTTTGAGGCCCTGGAAGAGATCTGGGGGTCACTGCAAGTGTGAGAAAGGCCTGGCCACAGAGGAGAGTGGATACACCTGCTCTTCTGTTCACTGGAGAACTTTACATTGGGACTGGAGCAACACATGGATAGACTGAGAAACATATGACTTTAAAGAGGCTAGACTCAATCAAAGTTCATTTGATTGAGTCTAGAACCTTATTTTATAATAGTATAATATCATGATATGGGTCATGGCAGGGTAAGGGTCAGGTGTTCACGACTGCCTGTGATTGGCTACAGGTGTGAGCCACTGCAGGTAATACTTCAGGTGTTTAGCTCATGTGTGAGGATAGCTTGGTTTTGAAAGTGCTAGAGTCACATGTTGTCCCCTCTCTTAGATCTTTTGAAATGTATTTATTGGTTTAGCTTTGTGTCCATACTCCATTTACAAGCTGTATGAGTTAATTCTTGCAGAGGTTTCACTGCTTCTGATTGGTTGGCCTCCTTTGATCCTTTCTTCTTTTCCATTATTTTCTTTTCTTTTGGACACCTTGCCCTTGTTAGCTTCCTTTCAGCTCCCTTTTCAGCTTTGATTTGTCCTCTTCCAAGTCTCTTTTCCTTTACACAGTCTTTCCCCTTCACTCTAAACCTCAGTACCGAAACCAACATCACTATTCCCTCGCCAGGCCCCGATTATCACAGCCAGTGTTATATATCAAACGCTGGGATCCAGATGTTTGATCAGTATATGCCATGGTTATTCTGTGCTACTGCATTTCTGCGACTGCATTTGATTGTGAGCTGTAACGGGAACAAAGACAAGGGAAAACAAAGAAACAGAAGAGAGACTCTGGAAAGTAGGGCCGCTTGTGCCACGGCGTCTTGGTTGGGTTGGACGAAAAGGGGGAAACCAGCAGCCAGCGATCCAGACAGAGCTTAATGTTTTCACTTAATACCCTGAATAGTGATCCCTCATAGTATGGACTTGTTATAAATTCTTAATAAAGTGTTAATAATCAGCGGTTTGTAGACCGGTGCATCATAGTACAGACTTTTAATGCCCCAGGGATACGGATGCTCATGGCAAACCCCTAACACAGACCCAAAAGGGGGCTCCAAATTCCTGGAAGACACACAGATCTGTCATCCAGGCAAACTATAAACCTGGCTCAGGTGTTGATAATGTAGGCAGCAGTGGGTAACAAGAGCAATCGGTCTCAAACTAAAGAAATCATCATTTAACTAATGTTAACAAATTCATGAACAAATCATAAATAACATTTAATAAATTGGTAAATTCTGATTAACAAACTACTTAATAATGCTCTTAAAAAGCAGTTATTACGCAACATCAAAATCAAAGTGTCATAAGAAAATCTTTGGAGAAAATGACAGGAGAAAATGTTGTTTAGCTTTGAATGGTGCCCTCGGTAAGGGCCTGTGCTCAGCACACACATTACACAATATCCTGGAAGCCAAAAGAAATGATGTGAATGGAACAAAGAAAACAAAAGAAAAAACAGGATAATTGAGAAAACCAATTTAGCCCTTAGTGATTGAATTGCTGATGAATTTTTATAAGAAGCATACAGTAGTGACTGAACCCATCCATTTGAGAAGTAACCTGAATACATGGTGAGTTCTGTTTTTTTTTTTTTTTGGGGTGGGGGTGAGTTAGCTGGAGAGCCATTCAGTGTTTACACAGTGTTTACACAAGTGGTAAAACCACAGAGTACCTGGCAGCGTGAGATGGAGAGAGACGGAGGGAACGATGGCGAGTGTGCAGCCGTCGTACCTCCCCCCCAACCCCCACCCTTTCTTTTTCAAAAGGTCACCATTAAAAAAACATTTTTCATTATGAAAACTTAATGAGTACCAGAGGACCTATTTGGCAGCTCACATTTTTTTCTTCTTCTCTTTTTTAAGTCTGAAAAAGGAATGATGCAAACCGTTCTTCACTCTTGTCAGATATTTGTTTGGCTTCAATAATTCACTCCTGCAGACGGCAGGGGGACCTGAGGTTTTGGAGCTTTGGTGGTAGTGTGTGTCAGTGAGTATATTTGTGCTTGTCTAGATTGGCAGCGTAATAAATAAATCAATCAGACTTTATTTATATAGCGCCTCTCGTGCAAAGTTGCAATACAAGGTGCTTAACAGTACAATAAAAAAATACAACAATACAAAGAAGATACATAAGAAAATGAGGAAAGAAATCACTTAAATCAATAAAGTGTAGTGTAATGGTTGGGCAGCTGGGCTTCTAACTCCCAGGCAAGGCATGACCACTGGACCCTCATTGCAAGATACTTCACCTGAATTGCTTCAGTAAAAGTATAGACGTATAAGTGGATAGTGTGTGTAAAAAGTAAAAAGTGTGTAAAAAGTGTGTAAGTTGATCTGGATCTGAACATCTGCTAACATGTCTACAAAATTTAAGTTAGTTATTGGCTGAACGGGTCCTTTGACTGCTCCGGTTTCCTGGGAGGAAGGTCCAGCGATTCTCTCAGAGCTCCCAAAAGCTGGTTTTTGATAGCAGGGCCAGGGCAGAGCAAGGTACACTGTGGTCATCTGGACCTTTCAGCCCTGAGCCTGATAGCTTGTGGACAAACCTGTTTGCATTTCCACAGCCAGACTCACCCTCTACAGAACTCAGCCCACTTTCTCAAACCGTGCCCTTTTCTTATCCACTGATACATATAAGGTAGAAAGGGTGAAGTTCAACCATAAACAAGGTTTTTTTGTTTTTTGTTACAAGCATTTGAAGGTTTTTTTATGATCTCAGATGCATACTGTTACTTTACAGTGGACGCTCTTGACTTGTGACTGGATTAATGCTGTATGCCATCATAGCTGGTAATGTCTGGCAGTGCCAGCTGGCATGTCTGGCATTTATAATGTGGGCAATGTCATGAACCGTATGTGTTTCCATAACTCTGTAAGTGCAAGTCAAATCCCCCCTTTATGGGGAATTAAGATTTCTGTGTTGTTCTGTTCTGGCACAAAATGGCCGCCAGTCGTCGGCCAGGTGAGTGCTGCACATTGCTGATGGCTGAGTTGTGTTTCCTCTCCTTCACTCCACATAAAGAAACTTAGGAACATGAAAAGCCCTCTATAAATGCAATCCATTATTATTAGTATAGTATTAGTATTAGGATTATGAAGGTTCCTGTGATGGTGATGTCATCTCTTGGCATCGACGGCAGCTCATTATATTCCCCCTTACATGAAACCTGGGTCTTTTGGCAAGGCAGGCCAGGCACGCTCTTACGGGACGGTGAGGGTCGTTTGCTGCCGGGCCAAATCTCTGTCGGGTCACTGAAGTAATCTGCAGTGGCTCTACCTCTGCGGGTCTGTCGTCATCGCTGTCTGAGTGGCCCCCATTGTGTGCGTGTGGATCCGGCCTGGCACACACCAGCCATGGATGAAGTGAAGAATGACAGGCTCTCACCTGGCCTTCCCCCTGAACGGGTCACCCCAAAATCAAGCGGGCTAATGATAGCTGCGGATGGGCTAATAATTGCTGTTTAGCGAGCCAATGAGGAAACGCACTGTCCAGAAAGCAGTCAGGGCTGCCTCAATTCATTTAATTTTTCATTACATTTAAAGCTTTAGCCATTACGCCTTAAGAAGCTCTTATCCCAGTCCTAAACTCCATATACAGCATAGTTTTTTCCATATAATCCATTCATACAGCTGGATATTTCCTGAAGTAATTCAGGTTAAGTGCCTTGGTCAAGGGTACAACTGCACTACCCCACCTGGGAATCTAACCTGCAACCTCTGAGTTACCAGCTTGGTTCCATAACCTTAATTCCATAATTATCTCATGCTGTTCCAATCACACTGCATGTATGAATTTGCTAAACACATATACTGCGAGGGGTCTCTGGCTTGCATTATCCAATGAGGTCATGTGGTGTATTGAGGATTATTGATTGAGGGTAAGGTGGGGGGGGGGCATCATGACTCCAGAGGTTTCTGGTGTTGATATGGGGGCCTGGCCAACTATGGACCAACTGGTGACCCCTTCTGTGAGAGAAACAGACCATGTCAAAAAAAGACCAAAACAAAACCTACACATGGACAGCCTGTCAGCTTTCCGACAGAGCTGATGTGATGTAAAACACCAGGGAATCGGCAGATTAAAGTGCACCTACGTTCTCCGCACCCCACAATCACACTCCTACTCTCCCCACTCTCTCTCACACATACATACACCGTCCCAATGTGCATATGCTGTTATGCTGTTTGAGCATGTTAGTCGCAGCCAAAAAAATCTCAGTTTACCTCTTTGAAAGCGCGGCCCTGCTCCGTCTTCCCGTGGGGTGGGTATTCCTATGGGCATTTATGAGATCCCTCTTTACAGGGCCGGTTCTCACCGCGGGTCCAAAACCGTTTCATTCCTCGCTCTCAGAACACGTGCGGCACACACAGTCTTCCTATGAAAGGGGCCTGCATGGTTTCGATTAGGTGCTGCGACCCGTTTCAATCTCAAATGCCTCCGACAAACATTTTCGTTGTCAGTCATCCGAGACCGACACCAATGTTTTCAAAAACGCAGATGGTTGACGTTGACAGTATCTAATTTTTAATATATATTTTTTTATTGTTTTCTTACTCGCAGGCATTCATCTCACTGGGAGATTGTTCAGACGTGGGAGAAGTGAATCTGTCGGAGCCTGTTTTGTTATGGGACTCACACAGATGTGTTACTTCAAGAGCTGAAAGTGAACACATTCATTTCTCACTCAAACACACATGTGAGCACGCAGGCTCACGTGTACTCATGCGATGCCAGGACACTGTGCACAGAAACACACACACACACACACACACACACACACACACACACACACACACACACACACACACACATTTTAAACAAAAACACACACACTCACATGTAAGCTGAATGTGAACACACATGCCTGCACACACACTCACACACATGCATATGACACACACAACTACTATACCCAATTTAAAAGGCATGCAGGAATATAGGGAGTGGGTAATTTGTGAGTGACTCATAATTACAGAAGTATTTATTTGGGGTTTGAGAGCTAAGAGTAAATCCTTGCCCCCCGTGTTATTCAGTTTGGTGTTTTAAGAACATGCCACTGTGAAACTAAGAAATTGGCTTTTTAAGGAGTAAGTCTGTGCTCCTTGCCTTTGGCAGAACTGGGACACATTTAATCCCGCTCTGCGCACATTTAGATCTTTAAAGGATTAATTTTACATTCATAATTTCATAATTACTCCACCCGGACAGGCTCTTATGTGCAACCGATGTAATTCACACTGGATTATGATCCTTAATGTAAATTATATGTTGCACAAAGATATTATTTGTATGTATGGTATGCTTATATCATACACTGAAGACTTGTTTTGAAGTGCTCATATGTAAGTTGTAGCCTCTTACATGAACATGTGTTTTTAAATATGAGGCTTTTCTGAGCTTTTGTGCTTCAGTTCATGCTGAGAGTTGATAATACAGCTGATAAAAGGACAGGAATGCAAAAAGAAATTCCCAGCAGGAATCTAGCTCAATCGTAACACAATGTGATGAACATACTCAGTCTTGACATTTTAAAAGTAGAATTACAACTTCCCATAATCTTTTCTCTTCTTTTTTTTTTCTCCCCCTCTTTTTTTTTTCCTAACAGAGACAAAGCAACAACTGGCAGCTTGTTGAACTCTCTTCATGTCCTTCTCCACGGGTTTAAGAGTGGGGAAAAAAGAACTGACAAATGAGCTGTGATCTCTCACTCGGCCACGCTGCTCCCTCCCGTGCCAGAAACCTAGCATTTCAAAAGACCTCTCTCTCATCTTTCTGTCCAGATGGCAACACAAAAAAAGGTTATATATATGCTCGCCTGATAATGACAAAAAACACTCCTTGGCCTTCCAAATGAAAGAAAAAAAAATAATGAGAGATGGATTGGGAAAGTGGGAAAAGAGTTGCGTTGGGCGGGGGTGCAAAAAAAAAAGAAAATGCAATTTAAGGTAATCCGATTAGCAGCTAATTCTGCCGGTCCCAGCTCAGCAGTTGAGGGACGGGGAGACAAATGTTTACTTCTCAAGTGTGGTAGTGCAGCTTGCCCCAGGAGTAGGGTGGCGGGGGCGGGGGAACGATGGGGCTGAATGAGCATGGTGGGGGGGTCAGGGGGGGCTGGTGAAATGTGTTGATGGTTGGCTGGGTTTGCATGTATCTGTGTGTCTGTTTTGGGGGTCTGTTTGTGTCTCTTCCTCCTCCATTTCCCCTCAGTTCACCCTGGGAGCTCTTTCTGTCTCCTACGTCCAGCCCTGATTAGTCGTGGGTTCAGTCTGTGTGTATGAGTATGAGTGGTTGAGAGAGTGCATTTTGTGTGGTTGCATGTGTCTCCGAAAGATAATGTTGTTTTTGTGTGTATGTGTGTGTGTGTGTGTGTGTGAGTATGACAAAAAGAGAGTTAGAGAGTTTGTGTGTGTATGTGTGTGTGTGTGTGAGTTTGACAAAAAGAGAGTAAGAGAGTGTGTGTGGGTTTGTGTGTGTATGGGTGTGTGTATGTGTTTAACCTTAGTAGTTTCCCAAGCCACTGAACTGGACTGCCACAGCAGGGTCCCTGGATAATTAGGGTACCCCATTTGAAAAGGATGGCACAGCTCACTGTGGAACAACTGCATCACGCCAAGGGGGACTGCGATTGTGAAGAGGTTTAGTGTCAGGTAATCCGACCACCAAAACGTTACCAAACTGAAAACGAGCGAGCCGAATCGATTTCCTTCCTGCCTGCATGCGCGTACCCCTCAGTGCTGAGCGCGGGCGAAGGGATTTCAAGGGGGGAGACAACAGACAACAGGTGGGCAGCGCGGTTCCTCTTCACTGACAGGCCCCAGAGGGGTTGTGGGGGAAATGTGTGCGAGTGATGCTGAAAAATGGCCGCTTTGGCCTTACAGGGGGTACCTTAATAAATCACTGCAGCACGGAAACACAGGGAGGGAAGGGGGGGATTCATGTCTCTCGCTGCTTTCCTGTTCAGGTTTAACAAATTCATTTTTGGGGTCCAGTTCGGCCCTGAAGCAGCCGTTTCAAACAGCAGTTCACTCATCCTTATATTCTTCAGCTGATACCTCACGTCCTGAGGTTTGCAGATGGCGCTGCTCAGTGATCAGAATCTTAAAGCTGACATGTTAGTGAAGGTGGGAGCATTTAGGCCGTAAATTCTCAGATATATGACAAATTTGGCGTAGCTATCCTGCTCATAAAATTACTGAACAAATGAGGAGACTTTTGGATTCTTGGTTTTTTTTTAGATTGTGGGTGGATAGTGAGTCTAGTTGGGCTGAATAGCCTGTTCTTGTCATTATATGTTCTTATTCCTAACACAAACAGGGCAATCCAATCCAATAGCGACAAAAACAGGGGTACATGATCCATGGTCCTGTTCTGGCCGTGATCCGTGTCAGATCTTTCTCCGAGATTCTGAACCCACGGAGCACAGAGGGGTGATTGAAATGGTTTAATTAATGTCAGTTTTAGCGCGACCAAGCCATGTTCTCCTCAGCAAAAGACTGAAACCTGTAGCACTGGCGGTTTGTAAGATTGCGGGGGTCTTTGATTGGACCATCAGTCTGGTCTGAGACATCACACTGGGGTTGCCCGCACGTAACCACGGAAACCCTCCGACATGACACAAAAACCCTCCTCAGTGGTAACATGCAGGACCTCTTCATCCTTTTCATCATCAAGCTTCTCCAAGCTCAGAATTATTATAAATACTTGAGACTCAAAGGACTCAAAGGCAGTGGGGGTGTGGTTGGGGGGTGGGTTTCTAGTGATTTTTTTCCTACAGTTGAAAAATGGATACTAAGTTAGGAGAATCAGAGAGCACATTACTCTGATTCTGTATTAGAGGCCTGTGATCTCTTAATCTCTTCCACACAAGCCCCTGTCTGTGTGATATGTTGAGGTTTAGGCCCTTCCGCATCCCAGAGTCTTTCATTACGGCCTGACAGGCCGAGCAGCAGGAGCTCCTCCGCCCGTGTTTCCCGCCCTCCCCAGAGCCTAATCCACATCCAACATGGCCGCCCGTCATGTGGAAAAATCACTGATGGAGAACGAGCTCAGAGATGGGTTAGGGCAAACAAAAGAGCCAGGAATACCGGGAGCCCATCGGATTCAAACCGTCTTGGCAGCCTTTTAATCCTACTTCCGATTGGACTTGCATAATTTTCCAAGCTATTTTTTTCTTGCTTCCGATTGTCAGGAAGATTTTGTAACTGTAAAAGTTTTTTTTCAGCTGCTGCCTCTGAGCTAGTCGATCTATGGGCGGGTTTGGGGGAGGAGAGAGATATGACACAGATTAAAGTTTATTCAAAGCACTCTCTATATTTGCTCAAAGACAAAACAATTACTTTGGGAAATCCATGCTGTGATCCTCTGACAGAGTTTTGACTAAATGGTCATACAGGATTAATCCTGGCTGCCGCTTCTCCACCTTCAGGGCAGGGGTTGCTGTAGCCCTGGTTGTGGAGCCTGAGAGATGTTTCTGCAATTGCTCCATCCAAGCTCTTGATTGCAGTTTAAGTGATTACTGAGCAACTGAGTCTGAACGTCCAGTGAGGAACCCAGCACATGGTCACATGGCATGCATTAAGCCTAATAATTAATAAGGTAATGTAGTTAGAGGTTGAGCAAATGCCAGGAATGTCTATGGCACTACAAGAACTCAAGGATTTCCAAGTGCTGCTTCACGGTCTTTAAATTCCCTCGTTTTTGTTCTACTATGATAACATCCACTTAATAAAACACAGTTTCAGTTTCACTCCATACGCAGCGTAGGGTTCTCCCGTCTCCAAACGGCAGACACACCACCATCGCTCAGAACCCTCGGGCAGCTTGACGTTTATTTGGCCTCATTTCGGGGCCTGCTCTCCTCACTCCATGAAAGAATGAGACTGATTATAAACTTTGAGTCATGAAAATAGGATTTGACAAATTCTGCATACCTTCTGCGCTCTTGGATGGGGGCCCAAGGGTTCATGTCGGCTCCTCTTTTGGGTCTAATTAGTACCATGCCGATGTCAAAAAGGAACGACGCCGCTTACTGATGGCGGGATTTTTAGCGATGAAAGAGAGAGAGAGAGAGAAAGAGAGAGAGGGTTTGTAGAGCTCGAAGTGAAAGCGAAGCCAACCGCATGCCATAGCTGTGACTTTTATCGCTTTGCAGAATATTGATGCCGTGAGGGCCTCTTTGGCGGACGTTCCAGCCAATCAAATGATCTTTCATCTCCGCGCTCCCTAATAACCAGCCCTGGCTCCGTCCGATCTGGATTTTATTCCCCCTCCCTTGCCCCTCTGTGAATCACACTTTTGTGGTCTCCTGTTCCCACCCCTCCGATATTTAATGTGTGCCAAGTGACAAGCCAAGGAAGTAGCCAAGAATGTTACACTTTAGTTATGGGCCCCGGGAACTAATATATATGTCAGTCGATCTGCCACTTTTCCAAGAACGAGCACAACGCAGGGCGGGGAAAAAAACGGTACGTTTATTGGAAGGGGTTCCTAAGAATGCCATTATGTAATTCACAACAGCCTCTGATGGAGAACGCAGGTCCTGCCTCCATCCCAGGTGGCCGGTGTAAATCTCAATCTGTCGCGGGATCTGTGCAAAGACGGAAAGCAATACCTGCAGACGAACGGCCGACGGCGGGAATGGAAATCTGTCTTTATGGAGTGCCAGCCCACGGCTCGGGCTGCGGGCCACTGGCTGTGGGGGAAGGCTGGGTAATTTCAGGGCCTGATCCGCTCGCACCTTGCAAAACCAAACCAATTTGGTAAACCAGAGCTGGGATACAAACTCCCTCGCACTTACCACATTTGATTAAACAGACAGACTTTGGATTTGGCTGCTTGGAACTCCGTGCTTTAAAATTCTAGAAGAGGAATGTGCATAACAATTAAAAGCAAATAAATCCCCCAAAAAAAGAGATGTGTTCTGTTTTCTTACCCCAGCAGTGCCACACTTATACGTTTCATTGGTGATGAGAAATACCCTTTTTTTTTGGGGTGTGGTGTTGCACTACACCGGCATACTTTCCCCATTAACCGGGCATGTGATGGCCGCTCTCTGTGCGAGTCCAGGAAGAGCAAAGGTGGGGGGGAGTGAAAGGGGGACCACACAGGCTGCACAATGTGCTGGCAGCCTGCCCTCACACCAAGAGCAGCCCTTACTACAGACACCACATACCCCCTCGCCTCCATCCCTCTCACCATCCAGCCCTTACTGCAGACACCACACGCCCCCTCGCCTCCCTCCCTCTCACCATCCAGCCCTCACTGCAGACACCACACGTCCCCTCACCTCCATCCCTCTCACCATCCTAGCCCTCACTACAGACACCACACGCCCCCTCGCCTCCATCCCTCTCACCATCCTAGCCCTTACTACAGACACCACACGCCCTCTTGCCTCCATCCCTCTCCAGCCCTCTCCAAACGTGCCTCCATCCCTCTCACCATCCTAGTCCTTACTACAGACACCACAATCCCTCCATCCATCTTGCTTTCTCTCCATCCTTCCCTCCCTTCCTCCATGAGTGACCCTTACTACAGACAACACACACCTTTACCCATCCATCTCTCAATCTCTGGCTCTCCCTCTCACACACTCTGGTTATAGTTCAGTTAATTTCAATTCAAATGTAAATAACTTACCTCTCTAGCTCTTTCTCCACCCAAATCTCTCATTATTGGCATCAGTGTATAATATTGATAAGAATAGAATTGAGGAATTTAAATTATGAAGAAACACCATGTTTGAGTGGTGCAAGCTGTCAGTTTCTGTAAATCTGTTTTTTGTCCTTGTTGCTTTCCTTTGTTGCTCTTTTTATCCTATTTTTTAAATTTCTTCTGAGGATATTCTGCTTATTTTTCACTCCATTGTTGTGTTTTATTGCAATCTGGTTAACCAAAACTATGCTCTTTAACAAATGGTGACTGAAAAGCCTTTTAAAAAAAATGCTGTCTGACTCTTGCTGTGCCTCTTATACTTACTCTCTCCTTGTATAACTCCGTCTTTTATATATACTCTGTCTCCATCTCTTCTCTCTTTGTCACCTTTCTGACTAACACAGGCACAAATAATTAGAAGGACAGTTCACTGCATCGGCCCCATGTTCCCAGTACATAAATGACTACTGTGTACTTTAACTTAACGGAGTCCGACAATATTGTGGCTAATGATAACAGTTCTAAGCAAATGGCAGCATGATTCTGGAGTGGAGATAAGCCCCTTTGCGGGAAACAAATGCCTGGGGATTATGGGTATTTAATCCTGTGCGCTGACGTCATTTCAAACCATGGTGGTGGAAAATGCACACATTTATGGCCAGCAACGCTTTTTTTTAATGGTCTAACGGTTCCCTCTCCTAGCACTTTACATTCCAAACACAAAACGATCTCCTCCCAGACACCCTGTCTTCTTCTCCCGCTGGGCCCAGGAATTCTTTCGTTTTCGAGAGGTCCTGGTTTATTTTGGAGACGTATCTGTCCCGGGGTCCAGCGCTGGAGACGCTTTGGCCCCAGAGTCAGAGAGTTTTTGCAAGAGTATCCAGCTGTGTAGATCCCACTTACCATCTGGAAAATCTTCCCGGTAGCACCATTGGCCGGACGATCTGCCTGTCTGTGAGGGGGGCGGTGCCAAGCCAAAAACGGGCGGCACATCAGAAGAAGGACGAGCGCAGAGAGGTTTCGACTTGACTCGGGCTGGCGTAAAAGCTTTTAGGGAGTACAAAATGGTCCGCTAAGATTCACCACATGGTCTCTTGTTTTTTCTGCTAAACACAGTCAGTGCAAACACATCATTTAGGTCAGTCCTGAATGAATTATGGATGCCCCATAGAGATTGAGCAACTTTATGGAGTTTTTTTTTTTCTTTCGCTGCATAAAACTTTGAATTGCTCATGTCTTATTTACCAGTGGATGTCTTACATGAACAAAGAAAAAAAAAACACTCTTTAACTCTTTATGAAGGTTGGGGAAAAATGCATTTGGCGACAGACAAAGCCAAGACAAACATAACAGGCATTTTGATTCCAATGGTTACAACAGCACAGTGTCAGTTATTTACTAGGGCCAGAGGACCAGCTGTGAAAGATGAGCTAGCGGAATCACACAATGTATCTTTTTTTGCTGAGAGAAAAGTATCAAATGTGCTCACCCAGGCCATCAGCAAAAGCTACAGGACACGACTGCCCATCAATCATTTTTATCGATAAAATTTTTCTTTCTCCTCTAAACAAAGCAAGCGGAGGGAGCTCTGTATGTGTGCGATGGTGTCTGATATAATATTTCACATGCACAATAATGCTCAAATACATATATGAAAGAGTATGCATTTTTGGGTTCAACAGAACTCTCTAAGTGTCTGATTCCATGTGTTGCTTCAGGTCATATTCCTGCAGAAAGAGAAAGTCCAGATACTCCACATGTAAACACAATCCTTAAGCAGTCTTAAAACATGCACTCAACCTCAACCTAATGCTTTTTATTCTAAGACACTACCTGGATGTCCGATTTGAGTAAATGAAACTAGGCTATGGAAACTGAGACCTATGATTTATCCATTAAGCCAGACTTTCAGGTTTCTCTTAGGATCGTTTATGTGCAGCAAACTTTGCTTATGGGGTTAGATATAAAGGGATGCCCATAGATTATTTGTCACTATGTGATTTTGTGTGCCATAAAAATTCCTATATTGGATGATAAGTAAGTTCCCTTAAAGCCAAGGCTAGCTTTACTCTTGTATATATAGGATGTTTTTACACAATATGTACCATAGGAGGCACTGTTTAGTAGACCTATAAATCCCTCCTGAGAACAGGTACTACAATGCTAATTCCTGGCCCAGTCCAGCCCATGTGGTACTCTGTGGTCCGGACATCATTCCTGTTCCCTTAAATACCCCCAGATGAGGGCCAAAAGAAAGAGTGACAATGGACACTGCCTGCATCAACATACGGCAGCGGTTTTAATCTCCCGCTGGGAGCCCAAGTTACAGTTCACTGACAAACATGCACCGTGGCAACCCCAAACACAGTTTGCTGTGTCGGAACAGCACCGCTGTTTCCCTTTTTCTACACGTCAGCAGCACTTTTTTTTTTTTTTTTTTTTTTTGGCGGGGCCCCTGAACAGTGGCCTACTTTGTTCGCTAAACAATGCCGCGTTGGCCATGTTTGGGGGTGACCCGAAGAGAGAGCGAGTGAGAGAGAGAGAGAGAAGAGAGAGGGAGAGAGAGAGAGAGAGAGAGAGAGAGAGAGAGGGCAGGCCGCGCCCCAGCCGGGCAGCAGTAGCAGGAACATAATGGGCTCTCACCCCAGACTGAGGGCAGGGAGGAAGGGGGAAGTGCACCCCGTCGCTGGGCTGCTTTGTACCCGGTGGGAGATAATAGGAACCGTGCGGTGATCGGGATGTGCCGAGGGGCATGTTCCACTTCGCCTTCCTCCCTGTCTGCGCCGTCTGGACAGGAAGCCCTTGCTCTGTCTCCGATCCCCACACCCCCCTCCCCAAAAAAGAAAAACCCCTGCTCCCAATTCCTTGTCTACACTTTACACATGGGGCCCTGAGAACAACCACGGGCATACGGGGTCTCTCCCAACCACTGGCTCTGATTTAGGGCTGCGAAGGACGTGACTGTGGGCCTGCAACTACGAGGCCCTGATGCACCAGGGAGGAGATATGCTGTAAGACTCAGGAAACCTAACATGCCCAGTCTCAGCAAAAGGGAGATGGAGGGGGGGATTTCACTGAGGTGTCTAAAAGGTTTCAGCATGGTGAACTACCGGACATTTTTCAGATTGAAGTCTGTCACTGCAACAAGAGGATATTGATGGAAAATTAGTTGAGGGTAAATTCTGAGCTGAAACCTGGAAGTACAAATTTTTTTACAGAAAGCTGTATAAGTAGTTGAGGTAGAGACCCTCGCAGTGTTCAAGTCCAGGCTTTGCGTAGTGCTGGATGCTTCTGTAGACTGCAGGAAAAGGACGAGCCTAGCCAGACTGAATGGCCTGTTCTTGTGTTTAGATATTCTTGTGTCATTCTTACATTCTTATGTAAAATCTCCATTCAACTCGCCTAATCAGAAACATCTCAGTCAAATCGTAAAATATGTGCAAAGACTACAGGGGTATGCCTGAATCCTCCATTTTCCCCTGTCACTCACAGATCCATATGTTTCCCTAGTGTGATTCAGTGTCTGTTTTTTCCTTTTTTGAACGGTGAACGCTGTCGTTTGTGAAGAAAAATGAGATGAAATGACTCCAACGTGTTAAAGTTCCTGAGCGATGAAGGGAGGGTGGCTCATTTTAGACAGTGAATGCAGATTTATCTCAGGGGAGTTAAAAAGGCAAGCAGAACCCAGAATCCCCACAGAGACACCTGCGTTCGACACACTCTCTCAAGTGTAACGTTCG